>CM053786.1:204442343-205042343 GCA_028749045.1 Cupressus sempervirens | reverse complement strand
TATGCTCTTTTCCTTGTTCATCCTCCTTATGATCCAAAATAGCATTTGATGAGGTGGGTGTAGGACTATCTTCCTTACCCTTTTTTTCTTCACAACCTCTTTGTCAATGACCACTATTGTTGGTAAACCCAAGCTTTGTAGAGTAGGCAGTGATGTAGATGGTTTATCTACCTCTTTCTCTTTCATCTTAATGAAAAATGTTGGCATTGAATATGTTGCATTATCATCCTTATCAATCTCATCTACCTTCTTCAAAGTTGCATCTTGACATGTTGATTGCACATGTGTCTCTTTCTCTTTAGCATCTGCAACATTTTGTGGCATAGTGGATGTATATTGTTATCATTTTTTAGAGGGTGATATATTGGCCTTAGGAGATTCATCAACCTTTATCATTATTGAATTTACACATGGAATAGGTGAAAGAGTGGATTATTGTGCCAATTTCTTAATGTCATCATCACTGAGAGGATTGAAATTCTATGCAGAGTTATCAAGGATGTCCTCAATAGTTACAAAGTCCTATTGAATATCTTTCTCTTCCTATGGAAGACTAGTATCTAGTACATTTAAAGTTTTATCCTTTTATATTCCTTCCTTCTCCATTACTTCTTTTGTGGTCAACCCATATATTGATTTCCAAAGTAATTAACTTTGGGTTACAACCTCTTTAACTTGATTCCTTAAGATGTAAAAAGCCCTATATTTTGAAGGAAACCTCTCTTTATACTTTTCTACAACTTTTGCAATCATCTTCTTACCTAGAATAGGAATAACCTAAGCTAATGTAGCCTCCCTTATCTATCTTTCAGTCATCAAACTGAATTGTCATTTCTTCTTTACATTCTGATACAAACTCTTAGGCAGTAAATTTATAATATCTAATGGATTTCTCTTGAATTTAGCCATCATGATCATATCATGAATAGCCTCTTCAATACTATTATTTTCTCCACTAGCTAACTTATCAAAATTAACATGTTGAAATTCAAACAAATCTACATTATTCTTTACATTGTCAAAGATTATCTATATTAGACAAGGGATTGTGACTTACCACTTTGAATTGACTCATGTCAACTGATTATGTCTTCTCATCATCTATTTCCTTTTGAAGTTTAAGACTCTTCCTCAATATCTTTGCAAGCTTTCTTGGCTCTATAGTTACTTTTTACTTCTTTCCTTTGGATTGTGACTCTTTTTCTAGTGTAGTGGCAACTTGAGTGCTTGATCTTGTTAACGGTGTAGTTGGATTCTGCTGATACCTCTTTGGGGTCTTCTTGGGCCTTGTATTTTCTTCTATCTTTTCCTTTTTTAATTTTTTTTCCTTAGCCTCTTTCTTGTCTTCTTCCTCATTAGCTTCTACATCTTCACCTAACCCTTGTGTTAATTTTAAAGGTCCTTGACCTTCTTCCTCTTCTTCTTGATCATCACCAAATTCCTCCTTCAGCTTCTTCATCATTCTAGTCTTCTTCCAATCTATGGTGGTAGTCTACAAGTTGATGGTAATCTTTTCCTTTTCTTCTTCATACTTATTAAATGCCTTAGGATTCATATCAATATCCTTTGTTGTAGTGTAGTGATGGTTGCAAATGCTTCATCTACATTCATCTCATAGGGTAGAGGTCTCAACCATCTCACTCTAGGAATAACCGCATGTACATGAGTGTAGTTGGCATCTACTAGGAAACAAAGATCATTGTAATGTTTCCCCACTAGAGATATGAGTATTGTTGAAATTTTCATTGACTTTTTAAAGTCTTCAAGTTAACTTGTCATTATTGAGTCAAAGTTCTCTCCCAATTTCTTAATGTAATCCCCTATTTTTTTGGTACTAGACCGACTTGTCTTCCATACTACTTTACCAAATGTAGGAAATGTGTTTTGCACATAGAAAAATATATAGACAAGAAGTGAACCAACCTTACATAAACAATTGTTTTCCTTCCTTATTGCTCCAAGGTTTTTTGATAGTTGTTGAAGTTGTATCTTGGCAAGGTCATAGTTATGATCCCTTTTCACAATTTTGTAGTCAAGGTCAACTGTAATAAATGACACACAATTGAGTCGGCTAGATTGGAAAATTTGTGTGCTATCACACATAATGCAAATTTTTATAACTAGGTATGCGATTGTATCAATTGACATTCCACTCTTTTTCTAGTTAGCTCCTATAGCTGTTTCAATTACTTCCTTTGTGTTGCACCTCATGGTATTTGGTCTATCTAGGGTAGGATACTTTATTACCCTATGTATTATTCTCTTTGATATTTTGATTGGACCACTCTCCAACCACAACTGGTTGTCATGAATTTGGCTCAAGATAAATTTAATCCACTCTATTTTGAAAACTTGCAAAAAAATCTAGGACACAGGTTAACCCTTTCCACTCAACAATCTTGTACTCCTCCTTTAGAATCCCATTCTCATATAGCTTTTGATATACTTCACTAATTTCAAGATCACTAATCTCACCAAGTTTGCACATGTAACATCATCTTAAATCCTACATCATTAGAACTTTTGGCTGAATCATTGATAACACATCTGACGGATCTCCCTTGTAAGCTATCTTAGGTATAGCGTGAAGCTTTGGTGGTTCTCTAACATCGTTGCTAATAAATTGAACATTTGTAACCTCTCTTCCTTTCTTCCTCTCTACTACAAAAGTACTTGATGTCATTTGAATTTCTAGGGTTTTAAAGAATAGGAAAACAATGTAACTCAGCTCAAGTGAAATACCTCATGGTTTGATGACAATGTTGAGTCACACTATTGACTCACTTCTACAATCACTAAAGGGTATGTGCAGGATCATGGTGTGCCAAAAAGTGGCAATCTAAAAAATATGTAGTTCTGAAATATCTCAAACCATTTCAAAATCTATTCCAACTTTTTTCCCCCCACCCTGATACTAAATGAAAATAATTAATATCTTTATAAGGTCTACTATATCTTTTGATACCAAATGTATATGATAAACTTTAAAAATATCTTTAAAATGTGCTTTTGGCCTATTTTTATGTGGTTTTTATTTCAAACATGTAGCTCACAACTTTTTTTCACCAAAATTTGATGAAATGAAAATAGTTTCTTAAGAATGTTCTTATCTTTCCATAAATGTAAGGTTTGCCAAATTATAAGTTTAGTAAGTAATTATTACTTATTTTCTAATGGGGTTATGTATAAAGTATTGACTAACACACTACTTGAAAAATAACTATAACTTTCAAATGGTAAAACATTTTTTAAATCCAAAAGATGCATCACATTCTATGTTTCTTCTACTACAAGGAAAAAAATTGAAAAATTGAATTTTGCATAGTTTTGAATTAGTTAAGGTGGTTTGACACGAGAGTTTTTTAATTCCAAAAATACTAAACTAAAAAATTAATTAATAATTATTTATTTAGAATAAAAATACTCAAAAATATGTGTCACATCCAGGCATGAGTCTACTATTTATATCTAGAATATTATTAAAAAATATTATCATTTGATTTTGATTAAGGTGGTTAGACATACATCTACTTATTATTTTTCTTCTGAAATTTTTGTAATATTGCATTAAAATTCAAAATTTTGACCAATCAATTTTTATTATTTTTGAGATAAGTCCTAGTAGTTTAGAAACTAGATTCAATTTGCTAGATATTCTTTTCTCTCAACTTTTTGATTTAAAGTTAATAACAAGTAGAAAATTGCACATCAAGTTGACATAATCCTGATTTTTTGATTTTTTATTGCCACTTAAGAGCATAGTTTGGTTGACCATGATCCTACAAATACCCTAAAATATCTTTCCACAAATGGCCTAGTTGCTCTCAATCAACTGGTAGGTGAAAATGACTTGAGAAATCAACTATATAGCCTTGAAAACCTTTTCATTTAATGATATGTACCTACATAGCTATTTAGCTTAGTTACCATAGGTTTTACATTGTGCTAGGTAAATATAGCACACTCGGCTATCATAATAATTACTTCATATACTTAGCAAAAATATATAATATCTTACAGCGATAGAACATTTCATCCTTCTAATCATTCAATTGCATCTTAATTCATGTTGATAAAACCATTTCATACCTCATATGCTTGGAACTAATGCAAAATATATCATTTCAAATGTCAATTCCATACATACCTTTGATCGCCTAGTTGGGGGTTATGTGATCACTCGATCCATTGGATAAAGTGATCTCATCTTAGCTTGATGTCTTGCAATCTTCTTTCTTTCTCCATATTTTGTTCATCTAAAGCTGTACCTTTTCATCATCTACCTTATCTTTGGCTTTATTGAATTCATTACTCCATGCAAGCGATTGAGTAGTGAAGGTTCTGCTTATATGACCGACTTTGAGACAACTAAAATATACAATCTCTCCATTCATCCACCTTTTGCGGTTATCTTTAAAGTATTTCCTTATACAATTTACAACAACATGACCATATTCTTCATAATATTGACAACTATACTTTGTATTGTAATCCCAATAGTAAGAGTTCCCATGGTGATGTAACTTTGTTTGTTTGTTTGTTTTTTGTTTACTTGGTTTGGATCTGCATTCATATGCTTTGTGTCCATACTTCTGACATTTATAAAAATATCCTTCAAATTTTTGAGTGTTGATGGTCTTTAACTTGCATTCATGTACCTAATGTCCTTACTTCTTGTAGTTATGGTAGTGTCCCTTATATTTATGTTAGGGTTCTGATTTCTAGTGATACTCCTATAGACATTTGTTGTGTGACCTATTTTACCACAATGATGACAAGTAGGTTTGTAGTACTTTCCCTTATCACTCCTTTGTTCACCACTTTTAGAATTCTCCTTTCTCAGTAGTAGAATATCCCAATCCAATAGTATCATCATTTGTTCTTGGTGTACTACTCAATTTTTCAAAGTATTTTATGGCTTCACTAGGCTTATAAAACAATTCAATGAATTCCTTGTATGTTTTTTTATTCATTCTTTGATTTCAAAGTTTAAATCTCAATGTCTTTTTTGTTTAGTTCTTGATTTGCAAGCACCAGCTAATTCATCAGATCTAGTTGAGTGTTTCAAAGCATTTGCACATCTAAGGACTTCTCCTCAAGTCTATTTTCCAGTAATCTTTTGACATATTCAATCATGCCTTTATCTTCTTCATATTTCTTTTTCAGTTCATATATCTCACACAACAACATTGATTGAGATTCTTGATCCCTTTTCAAATTCCAAACTTCTTCATTTAGGGCACAATTCTTTTCCATCAAATCTGCAATTGCTACATCAAATACTCTTGAGCTCATTTCCTCAAATAGTCTTGTAATGTCTTCTTCTTGCTATTGTGTATCATTTTTTTGAATGGTTGAATCCTTTCTTCTCATTGATGAATGTTGTAGTTCATATCTTTCCACCTTTAGTTGGTGTAGGCAAGTTGTATTTCAATCTTATGGTTCTTAATAGTCTTTCACAATTTGTAGACTTCCATCCTCAAGATCTTTCTTCTCAAGATGCCAAACTTTACTTTCTTGAGAACAAGGATCTCATACCAATTGTTGTAAATATAAATGGCAAAGTAAGTTCTTGTGGGGGTGGGGGGGGGGGGGGGCACCATGAAGCAAAAATTTAAAAGTTTTACCATAAAAACAATTCACCATTCATTCATCTCATAACTTAACATATAAATTGAAATATATCTAACCATACATCACAACCATAGCATAATGTAAATTAATACATTAGACAAAAGATTTTGGTTACCCAGAAACCCTCCAAGTAGAAGGTAAAACATGGGTGGGGATGACACCCATAAATTTTCGCTATTGTAGCAATAAAGTGTGGCCAATTATGGCTATAAAGTTTTGATCATAATCTATGATCATAACCTGTGAAAGGTCTTCCTTGTTAAAGGCTTACAAGATTTTTAGGTCTCACCTTGATTAAAACAATTTAAACTCATAACTAAGTAAGCACTCTATTGAGAGATTTACAATAGTCCCTTAGGACTACTTTTTTAAGTGATTTACCCTATATCACGTATTAAAATGATTCAATACCCAATCTTTTAGTTATCACCCTTTTGCTAGATAATAGATCTCCTCTTTACTAGCTGTACCTTGATCCTTTTGATCAAATATCTCTTCTCTAACCCTTCATTGCTTGACTTCTCAATAACTATGTTCTCATCAGATTGATTCTACAATGTTGATCCTTCACTTAAGCATCTTCTCCATCATGCATGCCTTTTATCCTCTTAGCATTCACTCTACTTTGCATCACATGCACTCTCTATATTACTTTCCCTTAGATTTTACCTCTTTAAATAGGTATTTGGAGACAATCTTAGGTATTAAAAAATGACTTTGGTTGATTCTTGTTGTGACCTTAAGCTTCCCTTTTTCTTATTGGATCATTAGATTACCTTGGGATGTGTGATATGACTTTTTCCTTATCTCTCCATATCATAAAATAAAGATAATGTCAGCCAAAAATGGCTTACATACAAGTTTGTGCCATTACAAACTTGTATATCTAAGACTGGTTACTCGACATCAATAGGCTTTGGATGCTCAACCTTAATTATGCACTCTATTATCACTCAACATCTGAATGGCTTGACATATACTATTACTTGGCATCTAAATGAATCCACATCAAATTTTTCTTAGCACATACTATCCCTCGACATATACTATTCCTCGACATATACTAAATTGTCATATAAGCTTGGCATGTATTATCTCAACACCTGTATTTGGTTAACTTAGTTTGCTCGACCTAAGTAGCAGCTTAGTCATAATGATGACCGACTAACTCTATCACATAATGACTAATTATTTTGTCACTAACTTGTCGAAACCACAGTAGGATTAACATTAACATATTTTACTAAGCATATTTTTCTTTTATTTTAAAAATATTTTTAAATTAAAAATTGAGAAATTTTTTTCAAAATATAATATATTCTACCATCTATGATAATGACATCAATAAGGCTAGGAGGTTGATTGTCTTAATGTCTTGGATCAACTTCTCCAATTTAGAAAATTTGGCACTCAATTATGGAATTTTGGGGCACTTTGTGCATGATGAAAATATTTTATTTGCACCAAATGAATCCAAAATCAAGAATTTCTCTTACAACTCATAACCACCTCTACCTTTAAACAATAACATATTTTTATTTGGTGTCATATTTGAGTTTAAAAAAAAAGATGATTATAATTTAAAATAAGTTATTGAGTCTAATTTTGACCTTGTATTTCAATGAGAAAACTTCATTATCATACTACAGTACAAAGCTACACTTAAAACAACCCTAAAATACACCTAAATACTCTTGAGTGGAAAACCAATCACAATATATGGTATTTGATACCATGCAATATTTGTTTATATAGATAGCCATCCAAAATTTAGAGCCAATGGAAAACACAATAGAAATTGAGATCATGACAGGATTAAATTATATCCCCATAAACAATATGCAAAACAATTATTTAAATGGATTGGATATTACATAAGAGACCCCTTAGTTATATAGAATAGATTAGCATAAAATAGTTCATGAGACAGTGACATGCATAACTATCTTATTACATGATAATCAACATGAAAATTTCTCCCTAGAGGGCAAGAATTGGTGCAAGTAGGCTAGGGTTTCAAATGAAATGAGTTTGAGGAAGTTATTTTGACATAAAGAGGAGCTAGTTCACATGTGATGTGGGTTCTCTAGAGAGGATCTACCGAAGCCCTGGGATGTGGTTTGTTATGCCATTATGTGAAATATTACTCTTGAAGACCTTTTATAGGTAATATACTACTATCATTTCCCCATTTTCAACCACTTTAGGAACCATGATTTGATTTCCTTTCCGTACCATATTTTGAATTCCATGGAAGATTGTATTTTTAAAGATAGGACAAAAAAAAGGAAAACCTTCTATATCATCCACTAGGGCTTCATGCCTCAAACTTTACAAATACCACCTCTTCTTGTTAATCTTGTTGGCTACTATTACTCCCCAAGTCTCTATGGACCCTAGTCCTAGCTTAGGCTATAAAAAAGCCAAAACAAACCTTGGCTCTGAGATTAATATAAGTGTCATTGAGTTTGACATGGACACAAGGAGGAGAAATAAAATTGCTAGGAGAGCTAGTAAAAGGTTTGAAATGAAAAAATTCAAACCCCCCCTAAATAGGATTCTAGGCTTGAGTCTATTGGGAGTGAGAAAAATCCCACAAAAAGGAAGAGGCAACACTCAGATACTGGAAAGAAGGTAGTTCCTAGCCCTTCACATATCCCAGATACCCTAGAAGTTCTCCTATACCCAAATAGAAGTAGGGGGGAGGATATCACCTCCCCCATGAAAGAATCTCTCAAAGGTCAAGGGAAGAAAGGGAGAAATAGCCACAGATAGAGCCAAAGCAAGGATCAAATAGAGAGGCTAGAGAATTAAATGAAGGAACTTATAGATAAACATATTGGTATTTTCTAAAAATTTGGCACCTTGGCAGAATTTACCACAAAGGTCATGTACTCTATTGCCACCACTCTGTATTTTCTATAGGAACAAGGAAGAGAAATATATTGACAAGGAGAGCAAAACTACTTGCTCCATCTATAGTTCCTTGGAGGAGGATTGGCTAAAGACATTGCTAGATAAACTCATCAAAGAGGAGGGGTAGATTTGAACAGGGAGGAGTGTGAGGAAAACAAGGTGAAGGAACAGGGAGAGAAAGCAAACAATTAGCCACATGTTTCCTTATTTTTTGTTTTTTTCATTATATTTTGAATCCTTTTGACCTTGGTGCCTATGGGGATTTTATAATATTGATGATTATTAACTAGACTAGAAGCATCAATAAATTTTTATGCTACAAATATATTTTTCCATATTGTATGCTTATTAGGGATACGATTATTGATAAGGGTTACTCTTTTCTGGAGTTAGTCTTTTTTTTTTTTTTTGAAGCATAAAAATGGTATCAATTAGATAAGTGGGAGGTGACTTCTAGTTGTTCTTCATCCTTTTTTTACTTCAAGGTTAGCCTCCCTTTCTTTTGGTTACTATCTAAAACCTCAAAAACATGAAAAGTTGTCACTTCATAAAACATGCTAAGGTGATTGTGTGTTATCACCAACAAAGCTGGATAACCAATCAAAGGTGGAATGTCATGTCTAGTGAACATGGATTTATATGTATCTCTAACCATTGAACTGTCTATTAGAGTCACATAGTCGTCATTGTGACTGAGCTCCTCTATATAGGCTGAGTCATATACATAAGTATATATGTACCAACTTTATAGGAGCTGGGTAAGTATATGGTCACCGAGTATTGTCTATACAAGTCGAGCTTAATATCAACTGAGCATTATAAAGCATACAAGTGTCAATTTACATAGTACATCTCAAGAAAAATATCGATTGAGCAACAACAATGTTGGGTATTAGAAAACAGTAAAGGCCAAGAAATACAAAGTGTACATAAAAGTCAGAAATGGTATAGATTTTGAGGTAAATCATTTCAAGCTAACATGGAAGGAACATTTATTATATGTAAAGGTTGTTATAGAGAGTTTTACATGTTTATGATGTTGATCATAGATCCCTATATTTTTTTTATCAATCATTTAGATGAAGAGGGAAAATATGGAAGTATCTAGAAAACTCTTCATGAAACTCTTTAAATAGAGAAGATCTTAACCTAGATAATATGAGCGAAGAGGAGATGAGATGAGATGAGAAGAGTGGGTATGCAAAAAGGAGAAATATGTGAGTAATGGAGTAAAAGATTGAGATCAGATCAGAAGTTAGTTCAAAAGTGTTTTGTTATCTCTTAACAGAGCAAGTGACCTATTTAGAGTAGTGAAGGGGAAATAAATTTATCATACTTGATTAGAGGAGAGATTTAGTTAGCAAGGAGAATACTCAAAATCATCTTATAGAGTGTGCCAAGAGTCAAGTACTGAATTAGTTTTAACCAACTTGAATCAGGGTAAATCTTTTAACAAAGTGGTCTTAACAGATCTTTGTAAATCTCCTAATAGAGTCCTTACTTTATTGTAAGTGTTAAATCCTCTAACAAGGTAGACCCCTCATAGGGTAGATCATATATTATGATCAAACATTGTAACCCTAATAGGTTAAATTAATTATTGTGGTAGTGAAGATTTGTGGTTTTCATACCCACCCCAGTTTCACCCTCACCTTTGAAGGTTTCAAGGTAACAAATATTGTGTTATGTGTTTATTTTCATTCATGTCATAGATCAGATTTACATGTTACAACAAGTTTACATTACAAGTTTTGCATGCACAAGACAATTGATGAATGTGTTAATGAATTGGTGAAAAGTAAAAGTGCTCAAGATTCTGATTCACACCCCCTCCTTCTTCTTAGTATATTGTCATCCTATTTATACTTCTATCAATCAACAGGAATACTCAAAAAATGAGAAAAAATGCATTCACTAGTGGATTATTAACATGATAAGTTCAGAAAAACATGAAATGTTGCAAACACTCCTATTCAATTCACTAATTAAACTTAAGTAAATTGTAATTAGGACTTGATTGATAATTAGCCAAGCAAAAATTCCATAATGACATGATCAATCCATAATCAAGATAATCTTAAATCAACTATGTATTTCTACATGACAACATTAACCTTTATATGAAGATTTCAAAACAAAATAAATTTATGAAGGTATAACACACTCTTTTAGCAGTTTAATGTCAAATCTAGCTTTTACCATTTCAACAATTACTTTCAATAACATTTATGTTTCACATTCAATTTTATTATAGGGCTAAATTCAAAACTATGGTTTTCCCAAGGAATAATGTTTACACTCATTATATTTTTTTCTATCTTTGATGCGTAGGTTGTAGGATCTAAAGACAAGAATCTAGATTTGGGAAGAATAGAATAAAAAATTCACAACCATATTTTATTGGGAGAAAAAGTTTGGGATGGTGTAGATTTTCTTCATCAAGGGTTGAAACTTTACTAATGGAACTTTTGGGAGAGGCTTCTAGGAATATACTAATCAAGAAAAGACATTTTGTATTCATCTTACACACCTAGGAAAAAAAGATGCCTAAATTATGATTATAGAATCTTAATTGACAGTTTAATTTTTTTTAGTAAGGTTCCTAAAATATCTATGTGAGGCACGTAGATTTGCAAAATTGATGTCCTATCAAGGAAAAGAGTTTTTAATGTTTACAAATTTAACTTCTTAAATGAAATGGTTTGAGTGTTTTGGGCCTTGGTTGTATCATGACATATGGATACATCAATAGTACGCATGATGTATAATCAATTGGTTTATTCACTATGACAATCTTCAACTTGGACTTTATTGATATTTGTGAATTGCTTTGGGATACTTTAGTCAAGGAAAGTCACTATTTAAGAGCAGTGTATGGGGTAAGAGCAATCATGCATATAGTTTTTTTTTTTGATGAATAGTCCTTTTTTATTAATAATTAATATACTAAGATTACAATTCACAAAAAAAGGCCAGCGGATACAAGATCAACCCGTGAGAGTTCACACGGCTGAAGCTGGAATCATAAACTATTCATTAAAAAACACATAAATAGCAACCTTAGGTGGCTAAAGTAGTGCCTACTGAAAAAGGTGGCTCTTCACAATCATGAAAACCCCAATCATCTTTGGGACTAGGAGGCAGGCTAGAAACAGTCTAGCTGTCATCAGCAGCAGCAACAGGATCAGTAGCCTGGTTAGCATCTTGCATATAGTTTGACTTCCCCCTTTTATAACTAACTTTTTCATTACTTTTGATGTGGCAGTTAAAGTGCAAGCTTGACTATGATATAGCAGTGAGCTGATGAACTAGTGGTCAGCTTAATATCTATAATGCTAGCAAGTCAACATGTCTACGATATGCTATGATATATAGTATAGAAGACCATAAAATTAGAATGAAACCTATATAGTAAGCAATAGCTGCGTAAAAGTATTTTGGTGTAAAATGTAAATTAGAAAAAAAATATACAACGTAATATTTGGGGAGAATTTTTGATTTGAAAGAGGACGGTGTGAAATGTGCCATTGAGAAAATTATTGGATGTCAATTGTTGCGACGGTATGATGATGTGTCGATCTAGATGCATGTCCTATCATAGGCTACTATCATCAAACTTAACATTTGGGCATCTTTTGGTAAGAGAGAACATCGTTGATGAATTTATTTATATGATCCCGAAGAGTTGGATAAATACAAATTCTAGTTACATCATTGTTGTATTTGATGCAGAAGGTGTCAACAAGAAATATATCATTGCAGAAAAATCTATGGATGGTTTAGATAACTCGAATACGAACCTATTTAGGAAGTATGCTTTTTTTAGACCCTTTTCTTGTAAGAACAAAGATTGAACACATTAATTTATGCTAGGAACGATTCCAAATTGCTCCCAATGTAAAAAAATTCTTTCACATTAATATTGGCAGTTACCCCTTCTAATAGTACTCAGCTTTTAAATACATTTTTTAATTAATTAGATGTTATAATTAATAAAATGATTTAATATATAGTTTAAAATTTATAGCAAGTGAAGGATAAAATGTTCATTGTATTCGATCTTGTTGCTCGGATATCAAAATTGCTCACAATTTTTAAAATCCTTGCCATTTTAAAACTATGGTTATTTTTGGAGCACACCTGACATCAAACATTAAAATGGTCACTTATTCTCAACTTTTAAAAGATATTTTTTCCTTCAAATATCTTTGGCTCATTCCCAACTTCATTCCACCTTTAGAATTTTCGAATTTCAGTTCTCGAGTCTCAAGTTATGTGAGGTGGCACTGAAATATATTTTTTCCACTCAATAATTAACCATTAACCATTTAAGAGGTTAAGGTTTAGGGTTCAAAAATTGTGTTTTGATTCAAAATCTTAACCTCTCCAACTAAAAAGGGTCAAGATAAATTTCTAAAACACATGTTTCATACCACTAGCCTTAACGTCTCATCTAAAAAGGTTAAGATTGAAGTTCAAATGACATGTTTTAAAAGTCATTATCAACATCTTTTATTCAAATAGTGAAAGATTATATATGTGGTCAGATTTGAATAACTTATTGCTAGATGTCTTCTGAGACCACATAAGCATGGAAGAATAAGAGTGCATAGGGATCATTTGGAAAAGTGATTCAATTTCCAACTCTCATGCAAGGAATTTCTGGAAGATACAAAACATCATTATAGCCTAAGAAGTCTTGAAACATATTATTTAGTAAGGGAAATCCATTAGCATGAGTTGTTTCCCAACCAAAGCAGTTTTGATAAAAAAATTAGTGGCACATTGAATGGTCAATTGGTTAAAGGAGTGTTGCATTTGATTGTGCTATCAACCTTTACTTATTTTCTAGTCATACCCTCAATTTCAGTGGAACAAATAAAAGGTATTGAATTCAATATCTAATGCAGGTTATTGGGTGGAAAATCATTTTGACAAGTTTCTCACTTATATAAATATGAAATAGGGAAGCACCCCCAAGCATGCAAGTTGTTTGATAGAGTTTCCTAGCCTTCAATGCGTGAGTTTAGTATCTTGAAAACTAATGGTTTTCCCCTTAATCCAAGCACCCATGTACCCAATAGAAGCATTAAACATGATAGGTGAGTTCAAATTCAAAATGAGAGGGAAAATTTTTTGAGACAAGACAAAAGTGAATAATGTTCGTTTATTCCAAAAAGAACAAGGGATAGAGATCAGTTGAAGAGAGCAAAGCATTCAAAGAGAACAATAAAGGTTTAGGAAACCAGGAAGAAGATCAACGTGTATAGCAACACAAGATTAGATATCTTTTTTCTCTGTAAGTTCATTTTGTTTGTCTAGTTGAAGTAGTGATTGCTCTAGGATTTATTGTATATAGCCATCTAGTGCTGCAAGTTCATGTTATTAGTAGAGATAGTAGGATAAAGTATTTTGATTTTGGTGTGAAGCCATATGCTCCCAAATTTGTAATAATTGAAGCATTTTTGAATAGAAAGTAAGAAAGAAGGCATATCAGTCAATCCAATTATTTGGCTTATAGTTGTCTCAATTTCTATCTATTCTGCATTGTGTTTAGCATTTGTACAAAATAGAGTTGCAACTCTCTATTCTTATCTCTATGTTTTAATGGTGGAAGAAAATAGACTGTAAATCAATCATCAAGTTACTCTGTTCCTTTGTTAACTTAGCTCTTTGTTCTAACTTGGTCTGAGTGTTAATCGAGTCCTTCCTCATAAGCTTAGGCTTTGTTATGTTCATCTGTTGACTGAAACATCCTCCTAGTAGTGTTGACCAAGTTTGCTTAGTTACTGAGTCAACCAAGCTCACTCAGTCACTTCTTTGACCAAGCTTACTTGGTTCCTTTTTCTATTGAGTTGACTCAGTAGTGTTGATCGAGCATAATTTTTTCTAGTGTGAAATTAGCATACTCAGTTGCAGTTCTTGCTGAGCTTGGTGCTCTCTATTGATCATCTCCTAAGTTGCTAGAATTTGGAAAATTTTTACATGGTATCAGAGCTTTAATGCCCTAGATCCTCATGAGTTTGGGCATTTTTTTTCTAGGTGTTTGACATTGTTGTGCAACAGACATGGTAGGATATGTGGGAAAGACATGGTAGCAACCACCGTACTTTAATGGACAAAATTATGACACTTGGGAAAAGAAAATGATAACCATAATAGTTGCAAGTTATTTGTGGGAGTTCATGGTGAATGGGTTTAATGATGTAACTGACCTAGAATAGTATGCTACCCTCACCAACCATCAAAAGACTTAGTTGAATGAGTCAAGAAGAAGGGATGAAAAATCCCTAAGCCTGATTGAGGTAGCCATGACAGAAATAATGGTCCCTAAAATAGCAGAAGCTAATTACTCAAATGTAGTATGGGATATCCTTGAGACAAAATCGAAAGGGACTGATAAAGTTCAAGTATTGAAACTATAAATGATTATAAGGGAGTTTGAGAACCTTCAAATGAATGATAATGAGCTTATTGCAGAATTTAGCTCAACAAACTCTAGTTTTATAAACCAACTCAAATCAAATGCAGAAGAGTATAAAGAGAAAATTATAGTGTAGAAGATATTGAAGAGTCTACCTCAAAAGTATGACAATCTTTTGATCTCCATTAAGGAGGAAAAAGACCACACCACATTTACAATGGATGAGTTGATGGGTACTCTTCAAACCCATGAGTATTGGATTAATAGGTCAGCTACATCTTCCCAAGAACAAGCTTTCAAAGCTCAAGAAAATTTAAGAGATTTAAGAGGCAAGGGGAGAGGAAGAAATGACTCTGATAGAGGCTCAAGAAGTAGAGGTCATGGAAGAAATGGTTAGAGGAATATTGGAGGAGAAAGCTTGGGATGTACAAGCAATCAAGAGGGAGAAAATAACTCTCAAAATAACTCTAGAGGAGGTAAGAAGAACTACAATGGCTAATGTGAATATGAGAAATGAAAAAAATCCCACAACCTTCATCATGTTTAATATTGGTGGAGAAGGCAACCCTATGGTATGGTATTTTCATAATGGTTGTATAAACCACATGAGTGGTAATGAAAGTTTATTTTCATTCATTGATACAAATTTGAAGACTAAAATTAAAATGGGAAACAATGCAACCATTCACATTGTGGGAAAATGATCTATCATGGTCTACACCAAGCAAGGTTCGAAGAAGGAAATAAAAAATATTTATTTTGCCCCAAGTATGAAGCAAAATTTGATGAGTGTTGAACAACTCATTCAAAATGGTTACAAGGTGTTGATGGAAAATGACAAGTGTGTCATCCATGAGAAGAATGAGAGTAAGAAGATTCTAGCAGTAGT
This sequence comes from Cupressus sempervirens, assembly GCA_028749045.1. Taxonomy (NCBI): domain Eukaryota; kingdom Viridiplantae; phylum Streptophyta; class Pinopsida; order Cupressales; family Cupressaceae; genus Cupressus; species Cupressus sempervirens. Next base: position 205,026,480 of record CM053786.1, on the reverse strand, counting down.
CCAAATTGCAAAGAACTAGATGTTATCATTGATGATAGAGACATATTTCTCTTCTCAAGTCATTGTTGTATGTCCCAAGCAAGCATGTACAACAATACATCAGCAGTTAGCTCTAAAGAGTGTGATTAAAGACCCCTCCAAGCTATGGCATCTCAGGTATGGACATCTTGGCTTTACTAGTTTAAATTTATTGTCCAAGAAAAGAATTCTAGAAGGTTTACCAAATATTGTAAATTCATGTGAGAAGTGTGAGGCTTGTATTCTGGGTAAGCAACATAGACTTCCCTTAAATTCTAGTAATTCTATAAGGGCATGGGCACCATTAGTGTTGGTGCATTCTGATTTAGTAGGCCCTGTGCAAATCAGTGGGGGGAGTACATATTTTATGATATTCATAGATAATTTCAGTCATAGGACATGGGTGCATTTTTTGAAAATAAAATCTAAAGCATTTGATAAATTTGTTGAATTTAAAGCCCTGGCTAAAAATGAATGTAGACACTATGTAGAATTCCCAAGGTTGGATAGAGAAGGGGAGTATAGCTCCAATTCTTTTGTAAATTTTTGCAAGAAAAATGGCATCAAGAAGGAGCTTATAGCCAGTTATACTCCATGACAAAATGGAGTGGCTAAGAGAAATAATAGGAGGGTATGTGTAGGACCATGGTCAACCAAATAATACCATTAAGTGGTAATGTAAAATCAAAAAATCAAGGTTATCTCAACTTGACGCACATTTTTCAATTTGTTATAAAATTTCTATCAAAATCTTGAGATAAAACAATCTCTATGAAACTAAGTTTAGTTTATAAACTACTGGGTCTTATCTAACAAAAAATCAAAATTGATTCCTCAAAAGTTCTAATTTTAATGCAATAGTACAAAACGTTCAGGACAAAAATAAGAAGTAGAAGTATGTCTGACCACCTTAATCAAAATCAAATTATAATACTTTTTAATAAGATTCTAGATATAATAAGTAGACTCATGCCCAAATGTGACACATATTTTTGTGTATTTTTAGTACAAATAATTAATTAATTATGAATTTTCTACTATAGTGTTTTTGGAATAAAAGAACTCTCGTGTCTAACCACCTTAACTAATTAAGAACTCTATAATTTTTTTTTTCTTCCTTATAGTTGAAGAAGCATATAATGTGACACATCTTTTGGATTTGAAAAATGTTGTACCATTTGAAAGTTTTCATTGTTTTTCAATTAGTGTGTCAATTAGCACTGTATACATAACTCCTTCAGAAAATAAGTAATAATTACTCACTGGACTTGTAATTTGATACATATTACATTTATGGAAAGCTAAGAACATTCTTAAGAATCTCTTTTTGTTTCATCAAATTTGGGTTGAAAAAAGGTCATCAGATATATGTTTGAAGTAAAAAATACACAACAATAGGCAAAAAACACATTTTTTGGGATGTTATTAAAGTTGACCACATAGGGTTGGTATCCACAAATATACCATGTGTTATAATGGTATTAATTTTTTTTGGTATCAGGATGGGAGGGAAAAAAGTTGGAATAGATTTTGAAATGCTTTGAGGTATTTTAGAACTACATATTTTTTAGATCGCTAGTTTTTGACACACATGATCCTGCACATACCTAGGACCATTGTTGAAATGGCAAGGAACATGATGAAAGCAAAGGGACTCCCAACCAAATATTGGGGAGAGGTTGTAGCAAAAACAATATACTTCATAAACAAGTGTCTTACAATGACAATCTGTGACAAGATTCTTTTTGAGGCATGGTCAAGACATAGATGGATAGTTGAGTACTTAAGAGTGTTTGGATGTGTATCATATACACATGTGCCAAAGGAACAAAGATGAATGTTGGATGAAAAAGGTGTGAAGTGCATCTTCACAAATTATAGCCCAGAATCAAAGGATTATAGATTGTATGATCCAATCACCAAGAAGATCATCATTTCAAGAGATGTGACATTTCTTGAAAATTAATCATGGGATACCTCAGTGGATGAATCTTCAAGCATTTCAAGTAAAGTGCTAACTATTAATGAAGAAGGTGAAATTGGTGATCAAAAAGATGAAGGAGCAGAAGATATAGATAGCTATAGACAATGGAAAAAGGGAAAGCAACCTCAAACATGTAGAGAATCAATTCCTAGTAGCTCTAAATAGCCCTGAGTTGGTATACAAAATAGTAGCAGCAATAATTCTAAAAATTTTGATCCCACTCCTACCTCCTATTGCTAAGAAAGACTAATATTTTGATATAGCAAGACAAAAGGTATGATGAAGATTATGATGAGAGTATTAATTTTGCATTATTTTCTCATAGTGATCCAATCTATTTTGAAGAAGCCATGAAAGAGAAGAAATGGTGTAATGCTATGGATGAGGAAATATATGCTATAGAGAGAAATTAAACATGGGAGTTAATTATTGTGCCTCCCAAGAAACAACTAATTGGAGTTAAATGAGTTTGCAAAACCAAGTGCAATGTTGAAGGAAAAATAGATAGGCATAAGACATGATTATTTGTCAATGGGTACAAGCAATAGTATTGTAGACATTATGATGAGACTTATGCCCCAATTACAAGAATGTAAATTGTGTATGTTGTTATAGCAATTGAAGCCCAACAAAAATCAAAGTTATATCAAATGGATGTGAAGTCTGCCTTCTTGAATGGAGTATTGGAAGAAGAAGTATATGTGGAGAAGTCACCTAGTTATGAAGTTGCAGGTGAGGAACATAATGTGTATAGGTTGAAGAGAGCTCTTTATGGCCTCAATCCAGCAAGATGAGAAAGGTATAGAAGGATTGACTCATAATTAATGAGAAATGGCTTTAGCAAAAGCGATGGTGAGACCACTCTTTACATCAAGGGAGAAAATGGTAAGGTCTTAATTATTTTCTTGTATGTAGATTACTTAATTTTTACTAGAAATGATAGTTTTCTAATTGGTGAGTTCAAAGAGGCTGTGAAGAGTGAATTTGAAATGACTGACCTAGGCCTTTTGAGGTACTTTATATGTATAGAAGTAAAAAAAATACATGATGGCATTTTTATCTCTTAAGAAAAATATGTAAATTAGATCTTGGAGAGATTCAAAATGCAAAAAATGTGAATCCAACATTGTACAAAAGCATGGTTAGAATCTTGATGTATTTGATAGTAACTTGGCCTAACATGATGAATGCAGTAAGTTTGATTTACAGATTCATGAAAACTCCAAAGGATTCCCTTTCATAAGTGGAAAAGAGGATCTTGAGATATGTGAATGTTACCAAGGGATTTTTCTTTTTTTATACTACTGATAATGATTTTAGGCTGATTGGTTACACTGATAGTGATTGGGCTGGAAGTCTAGATGATAGGAAGAGCACTTCTAGTTATATTTTGCATATGGGTTTTGGTGCAATTTCATGGACATCCAAGAAGCAACCAATTATTGCTAAATCTACAATAGAGGCTAAATACATAGTAGTGAATGTAGCAAAATTTCAAGCTATATGACTAAGAAGAATCTTGGTAGATTTGAATGAAAAATAAGAGGATGGAACCACAATCTTTAGTGACAACATTTCCTCAATTGCATTGTCAAAGAATCCATTCTTACATGAGAGAAGCAAGCACATTGAGATCATATATCATTTAATTAGAGATTTGGTGGAGAATTGATAAATCAAGATGGAATTATGTAAGTCTAAGAAGTAGCTAGTAGACATTTTCACTAAGCCATTGGGCATAGCAAGTTATGTGTGCCTAAGAAGGATTCATGGCATATATGATTTGGATCAAGAGTGACCCTTGTTTGTTTGGCTTGCAACAAAGGGGAAGTGTTGAAAACTGATGGTTTTCCCCTTAAGAAAAATTCCCACCTACCTAGTAGAAGTATTAAACATAGTAGGTGAGTTGAAATTTGAAATGAGAGGGAAATCTTTTTGAGACAAGACAAAAGGGAAGAATGTTCATTCATTCAAAAAAGAAAAAGGGATAGAGATTAGTTGAAGAAAGCAGAGCATTCAGAGAGTAGAAGAAAGGTTCAGGAAACCATGGAGGAAGATTAGAGTGTGCAACAACACAAGATTAGATCTCTTTGTTCTATGTAAGTTCATTTTATTTATCCTATCGAAGCAGTGAATGTTCAAGGCTTTATTGTATGTAGCCATCTAGTGCTGCAAGTTCATATCATCAATAGAGATAGTAGGTTAAAGTATTTTGATTCTAGTTTGAAGCTATATACTCCAAGATTTGTAATAGTTGAATCAATTTTTGAATAGAAAGTAAGCAAGTGGGAATATTAGTTAATACAGTTATTTGGATTATAGTTGTCTCCATTTCTATCTATTTTGCATTGTATTTAGCATTTGTGCAAAATAAAGTTGCAACTCTCTATTCTTATCTCTATGTTTTAATGGTGGAAGAAAATAGACTATAAGTTGTTCATCAAGTCACTTGATTCCTTTGCTAACCCAACTCTATTTTCTAACTTGGTCCTAGTGTTAACCAATTCCTTCCTCCTAAGCTCAGTCTTTGTTATGAACATGTGTCCACCGAGTTGACTTGATTACTGAGTCAACCAAGCTCACTTAGTCACTTCTTTGACTAAGATCACTTAGTTCATCTGTCTATTGAGTTGACTCCATAGTGTTGACCGATTAGTGTGTCAGAGGAGTAGTGTCAACAAAGTGTAATTTCATTCTAGTGTCAATCGAGCATACTCTGTTGTAGTTCTTGTTGACCTCAGTGCCCTGATATGTTGATTGTTCATCTCCCAAGTTGCTAGAATTTGTGAAAATTTTACATGGTCATGGGCATGCATCAGTGGAAGCCTAGAAAAGCACATAAACTATTTCACAGAATATCTTGAGAAATATTGTCTCATCCAAGAGTTGAAGGCATTTCGAGGAATGAGAGAAAAATTGGTATTCAATATAGCCACGAGCTAAAATAAGAATTCATAATATGCTGGACTAAATTTCCAAACTATCCAACTCATGACTATGTAAATTGATTTAACAATTTGAAATATCTTGACCACTAATAATTACAAGAAAGGAGGATGGATGTTTTTTTGTAACCGATATTCAAAATTCCTTCGTATTGACCACACGTAGTGTCATGAGCAAAGCATGTGAATTATTTGGTAGAATACTCTTGTATCTCCAACCCACAACATTAGGTGATTTTAAATTTTACAACCTCCTTCAACATCTATGATGGTAGCGAAGAATATAGATGGACATGCCATGAAGAACATGGATGATGATGCATGTGACATGAACAACACAATGCCATGAAACCAAGATGGAGTTGTAGTAGCCTCAAAGATGTTTGACTTGTTTGATCAAATGCATTGAAGGAAACAATATAACTATTTGAGAGTAAACTATTTGTCAAAATACCTTATAGGTCATGCACATCAAATGGTTGACAACTTATTATCACCAAACTGTCGAGATAGTGTAGCCACATCAGGACCCAATTTTCTTGAATTTGAATCTCCCTTGCATATATAAGTGAAACCATGTGGTCTTTGATCTAGTTCTCCCTCCCAGTCTGTGAACACATAGCATGTTAGAAATTTGGAAAATCACACTTGCTTGACAAAATGTGTCATGAAAATGAATGGAAATATTATTCTTAATTATGGAAATGAATCAATTCATGTTAGCATGAGTATTTTTATCAACTCTCTAAGGTGAGAATTCTCTACTATGTGCACCCCTACATGCGTGTAGACACTCGAAAAGGGAAAAGTATTGAATCAAATGCATTGCAGAGAGGTCACCTCATTGAACCTAGTGATTCATTGAAAATATTCTAGAAACTTTCAAATGTAGAAATATTTCCAAAGTTTGTAAATGAACAGACAAGACGGCATCATGTCTTTCATAATGCCTCTATAGAGAAATTATCTAAAATGAGGAGAATGTCCAACAAGAGTGTCTTCTATGAAGTTGATTTTCTCAAATGTGAAATTTATATTGGAGTGCTTGAAAAAAATCTATAAAGGAATTCATTAAACAAATAGTGGGATTCAATGAAGTGAGTCCATCATTCAATTAAATGCATATAAGAGAAAAGATTTCTAGTGAATGAATGTTTCTACATGTAAATATTCAAGATGCTTAACTCTGATGGAGATCACAAGGAGACTCAGGCTCAAATGGTTCACTAAAATCAATGATTCAACCTTCTAAAGATAGCTTTTAAGTCATCCAATGTAAATCATGACTTATGTTCTTTTTGGTTAACTTTTTAAAGGTTAATTAAACTCTCCCAAAAAATGTAAAAGCTAGTTGGTTATTAACCACAGAAGGGTAGTGCTTAACCTCAAACTTATATAAGGGGCTATTTCCTTTGTAAAGGGGGACTTTCTGGATTTGGAAAATAAGGGGACAATTATGTTGAAGTTTGATAGAAACGCAATCTTTGGAAAGTAGGCACAAATCTTGCTCTTGTAATAAGAAAAATTTCTTATGTTTTTAGAGCAAAGAAGTAAAATGAGTGCATTTTGTGTTCTCTTTTCTACATAGTCTAAATTGTTTGGGTTTTGATTCTTATTATGATTAATATTTTATTGGTATGGTATAAATGTTATTGAACTATCGGATCACCACTAGGCTAATAGTAGCCTTCAACCATAGTTCGTGATCATTCTCATTAGCAATTGAAGTTGATTTAGGAAGGCTTGAAAGTCATTTGGTGCATTCATTTTCATATCTTTCAAAATTTCAATACATCTTTATTTTAAAATCAAAAATTAAATCTTACGAGGGAGCTCCCCCTCTAAATGTAGAGGAAGGTTGTATACCAAGGGCTTATCCAATTGTTGGAAAAATTGATTTTCTGCACACATTTCTATTGGGCGAAATCATACTTTTCATAGTGACAAATCTATTTACCAACATATTTTAAATTAAATGAGATAAATTTGTTTTCATTATTTGTTTGATATTTCACATTTTTCTATTGTTCTAATGTTTCAATAAAAAATTATATTATATTAAATGTTATCTTCTATATTTGGTACATCTTATTATCTCTAAGTTAGAAGCTAGAAGAGAGGAGTTGAGTGAAGAGTTCTTAGGATGGACTACTATGAATAAAAGATGCAATTGCAAATAGGGAAATGAAGCTAGCAAAAAGTAGAAAACCTAGCTAGATTAGGAAGATAGGTAAATAAGAAGAATGAAAATAATACATAAAAAAATAAAATATATTATGTAAAAATTAAACAAATTAATTATAGAAAATAAAAATATATAAATTAAATTAATTTTCTAATTAAATTATTATGCTCAAAATTAACTAGAATTTTATTTTATTTAAATAATATAAATAAAAAATTAATATTGATTTATTAAAAAAACAAGGAAATTATTGTATTTTTATATGGTGTAATAACTAAGGGACAAAGAAAATAATATGAGATAAATCTAGTAAAAATAAATCATGATCATGAGACATAGAAAACAAGGGGCACAAGTGCCAAAGTTTTGTCTTTAGTGAGGTGGATTATGGGATAGAAGTTGAGTGAAATTGTACATTTAATGGTAAAATGAATGCTATTATATTATAATTTATAAATTTTGAAATAAAATAAAATAAAATTTAAACTTTCAAAATGATATAATGGTAATGAAGAAGTAGATCAACTAAGAAATATTTTTTATGAGAGGTTATTAAAAAAGTGACCAATGTTTGAACTGAATCATATTTGTTTAAATAGACATATCATATATAGATGGAAAATATAATTATTTTTTTCATTTTAAGAAATATTTAAATAAAAAAAATATCTTTTGACTTAAATCATATAAAAAAAAAAAAAAATTAATGATCACAATAACATAGTCATTTTGGTTTATAACAATAATGCAATAGTTTTAGTTTTTAATATTGTTATTTAGTATTGGTTTGATTGATTGGTCTGTACTCTTAACTAATTTATAGATCATTTAAAAAAAAGTGTTAGATTATTATTATTGTAATAGTGCAAAAAATATAAAATATTTAATAATAAAAATGTGATCTCAATAATAATTATACTTAATAAATGCATAAAAACTTACTATGTGTTTTGATTTTTATTTTTATGTATAAGATAGCAGCCAAAAAGGGGGGGCTCAAGCCATATTACGGAAGGCTGGAGAACAGTCGGTAGTTACCCCCTACTATCTAACCAATACCTTTTATGGACATCAAAAATATCTTAACAATTAACAACATAACAAGGCACTTCTTAGTATTAGTATCAACCAAACTACCCGTAACATACATATGATACCGAAAAGTAACCCAACAACATAAATTACAAGTGCTGATATTAATACATTTAATTTCTACTATAATTAGAAATGCCACAATGGGTATGAAGTTTACAGTTAACCATAACATAAAAAAAGAAAAAAGAAACAAAGGCACAAGGGTTAGTTCCCCTCTTTCTCCTCTAGGTCCTCCCCCCTTATCATCAAGATCCTCCATGGTCATTTTCTCCTCCTCCTCCTTGATGGGTTTTCTAGCAAAGTCTTGAGCCAATCATTCGCCAGGGAGCTCTAGAGGGAGTAGGTGGTCTCACTCTCTTTTCCTTCTTCCTTCTCCTCCTTGTTCACCTGCAAAAAGTATAGAGTGGTGGTTGCTAAATCCATGACCTTCGTAGAAAACTCAGTAAGGGTTTCAACTTTATGAAAAAGGGCCCCTTGATTGTCGACCAGACCATGTATGGATTTCTCTAGCCTATCCAGCCTAGCTTTGCTTTGATCTTTCCCATGGCTATAATGTCCTTTCTTCCCCCCACCCTTATAAAAATCCTTCATAGGGGAGGTGATATATTCCCACAAGATTTTATCTGCAGACAGTTGGCTTCCAAGGTGTCCAAAATGTTGGAAGGGCTAGGAACATCCTTACTCCTAGAGCCAGGGTCTGTAACTTTCCTCCTCCTCTTGATGGATTTCATTTTAGTCTTTGTGGACTCCAAACTCACATCAATTTTGGGGATTTCTTAAATTTTTCCATTTTAAGCCTTTTACTATACCTCCTAATAACTTTATTGCTTTGTCTAGTATCAGTATAAGAGTCAATAATGCTGATTTTTTTTCCCTTATAACCAGGGGCTTTTTGTCCACCTTCTTTAGGGATGATAAAATGCTAGGGTTTGTGGAGACTTGAGGCATTATAGTGGCAATGGGATTAACTAAAAGAGGTGGGTTGAGGGCAAGTTGGAATTTATAGAGTTTAAACATGAAGGCCTAGTGTAGGATATAAAAGGCTCCTCCTATGTAAAAGCACATATTCATGCCACCTTTTAGGATATCAAAACTTGTTTTGGTCAAATCTCATTTCTCTACCAAAACTCAATTTTCTTCCAAAACTAAAATACCTTTTTTTACCTGAGATTCAATGTCATCATTATGTAAATTTATGAGTGTTTTGATTAGTTATAATATGTTATAATTTCAAAATATTATAAGTCGATATTTCAACATTTCAAAAGATGCTCCCTCAAAAAAGAAAAAAACAGTAAATCATATCAAAAAATTAAAAAATTTATATTTGTCTCTAGAGGAGAGAGTATTCTTCATGAATATGTAATTTTTTTTCAAAAATGTGTAGATTTGATAGGAAAGTTATATACTCTCTATAAGAGGAAAAATTATACACTCTAGAAGAGGAATCTCTCCTCTAGAATGTCATATAATTTTTTTTTAAAATTATATCATTTAATATTTTTCTCCTCAAAATCAACATCTTTTCGAGTGTTAAAATGAATGCTTGTAGAATTTTTTTAATTACAAGGTTATGTGTAGGATCATGGTCAACCAAACTATGCTCTTAAGTGGCATTAAAAATCAGAAAATGAGGGTTATGTCAACTTGATGTGCAATTTTCTACTTGTTATTAACTTTATATCAAAAAGTTGAGAGAAAAGAATCTCTAAAAAAATGAATCTAGTTTCTAAAATATTAGGACTTATCTTAAAAAAAAATATATTGATTGGTCAAAATTTTGAATTTTAATGCAATATTACAAAAATTTCAAAACAAAAATAAGAAGTAGACGTATGTCTGACCACCTTAATCAAAATTAAATGATAATATTTTTTTAATAATATTCTAGATATAAGTAGTAGACTCATGCCTGGATGTGACACATATTTTTGGGTATTTTAATTTTAAATAAATAATAAATAATTAACTTTTGACTTTAGTATTTTTGGAATTAAAAAACTCTCATGTCTGACCACCTTAACTAATTCAGAACTCTACAAAATTCAATTTTTCATTTTTTTCCTTATAATAGAAGAAACATAGAATGTGATGCATCTTTTGGATTTAAAAAATGTTGTACCATTTGAAAGTTATAGTTGTTTTCCAAGTAGTGTATTAGTCAACACTTTATACATATGTCCATTAGAAAATAAGTAATAATTAATTACTTAACTCATAATTTGACAAACTTTACATTTATGGAAAGATAAAAAAATTCTTAAGAAACCCTTTTCATTTCATCAAATTTTGGTGAAAAAAAAGTCATCAGCTACATGTTTGAAGTAAAAATCACATAAAAAAGGTCAAAAGCACATTTTAGGATGTTTTTAAAGTTGACCTTATAGGTTTGGTATCAAAAGATATAGTAGAACTTATAAAGATATTAATTGTTTTCATTTAGTATCAAGGTGGGTGGGAAAAAAGTTGGAATAGATTTTGAAATGGCTTGAGATATTTTAAAACTACAGATTTTTTAGATCACAACTTTTTGGCATACCATGATCCTACACATACCCACAATATACTATATCAAATCAAAACACTATAAAATCTATATGAGAATATTCTTGACTTTCAGCTCTATAAAATTGTGTTTATATGTTATTCACAAAATATCATAAAAATTAGTAAGACTTATTGAAACATCAGTTTTCTAAAATATTTTTATTTCTTTAGTAATTGGATACAAACTAATATAAAATATGCATTTAATGACATATCCGATTGGAAAAGTGTGAGACTCTATATAACTTAACTAGAATGAATTTATCTAGATCATAGGTTTCAACAACATTGATTTTTATATAGAAATACTCAAATTTAGTCATTCTGGTAAGTCATCCTTAAAGGTGACACAACTTTATACTTTTACCCTTATAAGATCACAAGGCATCGCGATTTCTAATCTCCCTCTAGTTTTAGCATGTGTGAATGGTACCTTTCCCATCAATATTAGCCATTTCCAGCTTTAAACCTTATGTATGGAGTAAATCACAAGATAAATTCCATTTTGTTTATCTACGATGCCCGTCCTTGGGAGTTTTATCTTTCTAACAAAATCTGTGCAGATCTTCCTTCTAAGAATTTTCTTAAGGCGATAATTCAACACCAAGATTAAGAAGCTCAATAGATAGTTAAAGAGAGACTAATGATGATCAAATGATAATCTCAACAATGATCAAAAAATTAATGGATATTAGATAAATACACTCTAGAAGTGCTTGTAAATAAAGGCATCTAGAATGACTAGGAGTTAGCAAAGAGATAAACATCACAACTAGGCACATGTCCACAAAGAGTGAATTATCCTCCATTGTGCATGAATGTACATGAAAAAATGTGAGGATAAGAATACCAAGGTACATCTCGTAAAGAGATTAGTACACATCATGTGCTCAATTGGAGTGCAAACAACTGTGTTGTCTACATGACAACTCAGATGAGTATGTAAACTCCTAGATGTCTACATGACAACTAATATGCTAATGTATTAACCTAAGTAAAATTAAGTAAAGTGTAAATAGTAAATACTTATTTACACCAACACCCCCCTTAAGTGCAACTTAGGGGAATGCACTTAAGCTCACAAAAGGTAGAGGAAAATGCATGATGGGTCCCGGCTACTAGGCCATGTTAGGTACACATGTACAAATGCAATGCTCTACATACAATGTGATGCAATGTAATCTATTTGAAAATGAAGAAAGTTGGAAAAGCTCATGGGAAAAAAATCCTCCAAAAAGAGAGATAAGTATAATCAAGAAGTGAAGAGTCAAGTGACCCCCCTAGTGAAAAATCTTGCACACCCAAGAGATCTTGCAAATGAAGATACTTGACCTCAGTGAAGGTCTTGGTGAAGATATCTGCAATCTACTACTCTATAGAACAATACTGCAATGTAATGACCTGCTAATGAATTAGCTCTCTGATGTAGTGCATATGAACCTTAATGTTTTTTGTGCATTGATGCTACACTAGGTGTTTTGAGATTTCAATGGCACTCTAATTATCACAATGTATGATTGTTGGTCTAGATTTTTCAAAACCAAAATCCTTCAATATATGCTATAACCAAATAGCTTCTATAGCCATAGTAACAACTCATCAATACTCAACTTTAGTAGATGAAAGAGTAATAGTGTTTTTATTTTTACTCTGCCAACAAATGGGGCCAGAACCAAGATGAAACATGCATCATTAAGTGCTTTTATGAGAATCAAGATGACATGCATAGTCTAAGTCTATATAACCCACTAACTACAGTCTAGTACTAGCTGCATAGCTTATCCCATATGTATGTGTACCATGGATATAGTGTAAGATGTGTTTGGCTGCCTTTCAGTGAAGTTCATGTGGCTCTTTCATGAAGCGAGAAACCATGCCAACTACAAAGAATATGTTAGGACATGTATGTGTCAAGTAGATGAGACTTCCAACCAACTATCTATACAAAGTAGCATCAACAAGTGGAGTGAAACACTTTACTTCTAACTTACCACTAGAAAGAAATGGAGTAGATGTAGCCTTGTAGTCACTCATGCAAAATCAAGCAAGTAGATCAAGAGCATACTTGGGTTTAGATAATGTGATCCCTAATGAAGGCTATTGTATCTCAATACCAAGGAAATAATGAAGTAGACCCAAGTCTATCATGGAAAATTTTTCCTACAAAGTAGACTTGACACTATCAATGATGGATGTTGTACTCCCTCTAGTGATCAAGTCATCAACATGAAGCACAAGTAGCAAGTGAGAATCATCCTAGTGAAGAATGTAGACATTTGAATCTGAATAACATTTGGTGAACCCTTTTGAGAGAAGGAAAGAATCGATCTTGGCATACCAAGCTCTTGGAGCTTGTTTTATTCCATAGATAGACTTTTTCAACTCGCAAAACAAAGTAGAATCCTAAATGAAACCCTGTGGCTGCTCCATATAAATCTCTTCATAAAGATCACCATTCAAGAATGCACTCTTCACATTCATCTAATGAACAACCCATCTTTGAGTTGTAGCTATAGTTAGTGTCAAATGAATGGACTTCTTTTTTACAACTGGGGCAAAGGTCACAGTGTAGTCAATACCAGACACTTGAGAGAAACCTTTTGCAACAAGTCTTTCTTTATGCTTATCCACACTTCCATTGGCTACAAACTTGGTCTGATATAACCACTTACACCAAACCAATTTTCTTCCCATAAGAAGAGAGATTAAGTCCCATGTATTACTTCTTAGAAGAGAATTGTATTCTTCTTCCATTACTTTATCCCATTCTGGAATTATAGAAGCTTCTTTGAATGATTGAGGATTAGAAACAACTGTAGTATAAGCATGAGGGAGTGAGTTTATTGTGATATTTTCCTCCTAGTATCTGAAGGATACCCTACCAATGGTCTTGCAGCATCCAATGTCCGTTGAGCCCATTTTGGTCTAGTGAAAGAAGATGTAGAAGGAGAAGGGATTTTCTCAACTTCATTTTTTTGTTGCCTCTATTTGGGTCATGGACGATCATCTTCCAAGTCACTGTCATCAATGTCACTCTCTTCAATAAAGGAGGAAGAAGGAGGAGTTGAAGAATTAAAGCTTGGACAACTTTCTTCAAAGTGTACACTCCTTTCATAGAAAATTTCATGTGTCTCTAGATCCATCAATTTTTAGGCTTTATGAGAGTCCACATAACCAACAAAGATGCAAGGTTTACTTTGAGGTTCTAATGCCTTGCATTATTTTGGAGGTATTCATGCCCATGTTGGACAACCAAAGACTCTAAAGTGCTTGATAGTAGGTTTCCTTCCATTCAAAGCTTCAAAAGGAGTTAAACCATCCAAAGCTTTACAAGGACTCCTATTCTAGATGTAATTTGCACAATTCATTTCTTCAACCCAAAAAAGATTGATCAAGAGACTTATGTAGTAACATGTAAGTGGTCATCTCCTTGAGGGTTCTGTTTGTCCTTTTTGCAACACCATTCTATTTTGGATTGTATGGTACTAAATGTTGACGGTTAATTCTCTCTTGAGTACAAAAATCTATAAGTCTTGAGTTCACATACTCCTTTCCATTATCTATTCAAAGAACCTTGATGGATTTCTCTGACTACTTTTCTACTTGAGCCTTGAAGGTGAGAAATAGTTCAAACACTTCATTCTTATGAGCCATGAAGAATACCCAAGTATAGTGAGAATAGTCATCAATGAAGGTGAGTGCATAGTGAAAATCTCCAAATGATGGCATTGAAAATGGGCCCACCACATCACTATGAACTAGTTCAAGAACACTTTGTGCTCTCCAAGACTTCCCCTTGTCAAACATTTTTTCTGGATGCTTCCCAAGCGTGCAACCTAAACAAAAACCATTTAAGAACTGGACTTGAGGTAGACCATGAACCATGTTCTTACTGCTAAGCTATTGAAATTGTAGTTGAGATGTCCAAACCTCTCATGCCATAGTTTTCTTTCTATATTTGAATGAATTAACAAGGCTTGTGCATTAGATTTAGGCGGAAAGGAAGAGAAAGTGTAAATCCTTGAATCATGTTTAGCTTCACCTATTGCAACCATAGAATCATCTTTGATTCTTTTCACAACAATTGAATCTAGAAGAAATTCAATCTTTTTTCCACCTCCATAGTGAGTGATTTGGTAGACTAAATGAAGGTTGGATGTAAGATTAGGAACATATAGAACATCCTTGAACACTCCTCTTTCCATCTCAACTTCACCTTTTCCTACAACTTCTACTTTATTATCACCCCCTACAAAGATGTGAGGTACCTCTAAAGGTGTCATTGAAGAAAAATCTCTCTTTGAAGCCCTCATGTGATGTGTGGCACTTGAGTCAATAATCCATTCCCCCTGCCTGACAATGTGTGTGAGTAAAGCTTGCCCTTTGCTTTTAGAATATGAAGATGAAGACCCCTTTTCCATATGAGCATTACGTAATGAAACATTGTGCTTCTTCATGATGTTTTCAATTCATCAATCTTCTTGTGATAACACTAATGTTCATCATGACCAATTCTGTTACAATAGGAAAACTTCTTCTTTTCCTGATTATTGTCCCCCTTTTTAATGATATTAGGAGAAGACTTGCGTTGTTGTTGATTTGATTTAGGTGGTGACTTTTGCATGTCCCCTTATTTTTTATCTTTCCTCTTATTTTTTTTTTCCCCTTGCTATTGTTTGACCTTTCACCAATTGGATTATTAGAGCTCTCATTGTTAGTGACCAATGCCTTAGACTTTGAAGACTTGAGAATCTCCATTATTATCAACTTAGCTTGTTCATCCTCTAACAACTGGGAATATTCATCAAAATTGATTTTATGGTAAGAAGCCCCTAAGGTTGCCTTTGAGGTGTTGAAAGAAGAGACAAACATGGAGTACACTAATGGTAGTTTATTCTAAATTAGATAAATCAACCTATCATCCTTAATGGGACTACCACAATCATTAAGTTTTGTTCTCAACTCATTCACCTAATTGATAAAATCCTAGATGGGATAAAAATTCTTAGGATCTAGGGAGATAAGTTCATCTTCAATCTTGTAGACATTATCCTTAGTCACTTTCCCATATAGCTTTTTAAGGGCATCCCAAGTTTCCTTGGATGTATCATATTTTATGATCTGATAATGGATCTTGTCATCAACCCCTAACCTAAGGATTCTTAGGGCTTTTCTATCTACCAATATCCAAGCACATATATCACTTTGAGTTACTTTATCACCTGTGGGTTTAGGAAGAGATTCATCTACATATTAAGAAACTTCTCCATTCATTAATTCACAAGACTTTTTAAATGACCATGTGGCATAATTATGTGGTGTTAATTTTGGAACCTTAATGTTTCCCACAATGCAAAGAAAGAAAGATAATAGCAAGAAGAAAGGAACACAACACCAAGAGAACCACCCCCCACTTTTCACTCAATCAAAGAACACCCCCCCCCCCCCAAATGAATGCTTGAGGCACTTTATACTTAGTGCAATTATAATAGTCACTTGACAATTCAGGGCATAAGTGGACTTCTAATTTTGTTGTTTACAACTTCCTCTTGGAGTTCAAATTAGGTACTTAGCAATGTTTCTTAGATATAAAATAATTTTGAAGTTTGATCAAAGCAATAAATACAAAAAAGGACCTATTTCTAAAAGTGGTATTTCTATCCACACAAGCCTATAATATTTTGCAGATCTAGAAAGTAGACAAAAAATTATGCACTTTCAAAAAAAAATAGAACCTAAATATGTGTCCAGATGAGCCCATACAGAGCATTTGAAGTTGCATAATGTAGGATTGGACATGTATAGTCACCAAAAATTGATTCTTTTGACAAATCCATGCACTAAAACAAAAAAATAATAGTACCACTAAAAAATTTAGGAAATTTTAGCCTAAAAAAAAATAAAATTACTCCTAATTTGGAGTCCAGATGACTGAGATATGGCCCCCCAAAGTTGGACTGTCAAATCAAAACTGCATATGGTGAGGGGTCTATTGGAATTACAAATGGAAAATATATAATTTTGAGAGGGGAGGGGAGGGTGAATCATAAGTTCAAAGTTCAGTAATTAAAACTTCACTATTTCATTAGATGCATATATGTACTAAAAATAACATGTAAAATAAATGCATCAAAACATGTAAGCACGCACACACTTGACACCTAATATGATTACCTAGAAACCCTCCAAATAAGAAGGTAAAAATGGGGTGGGCATGAAACCCACAATTCTTCACTACTACAACAATAAAGTGTCACCAATTACAATTACAAAGTGTTGACCATGAAACATGATCTTCCCTGTGAAAGGCCTACCTTGTTAAAGGCTAACAAGGACTATTAGGTCCCACCTTGTTAGAGGAATTTAGCACCCTATTAGAAGTGTACCTGATTAAAGGACTTTAGATAATTCACTTGGAATGTCACCCTATTAAAGGATTTTACAATGACTAATAAGTCAACCTTAGTCCAAAGTATTTCACCCTAACTTATACAGTTGTTAGAAACTAATAGTAGAATGTTTGATTTGATACAACTTACAACTTTATCTTGCTGATTTTAGATCTCAATTCTATTCTTCTTGATCCTCTCTGATCTTATCTGTCAATGCTATGTCTTCAATCCTTTGTTTTGCAAACTGATTCTATAATTCTTTCACTCAACCAAGTCACCTTGAATGATCTCTAAACAATTCATTCATTCACCCCTTGATATCACTTCTCTCTTTCAACAATCTATAGACTCTCTAATTCTTGGGGCTTTGTCTTCCTTATAAAGACTTTGGTGGCTTAGGGTTAGGTATGAACCTACAATTGAGATTCATCCTTTTTATCGCTTAACTCCTCCTATTTTTCAATTGGCTGCATGTGATTACATAGGATATTCAAATAGATTCATCCTTATCTTTAAAGCTTCGAGATCTATCCACAAGTCAGCATAAAAATGGTTTACATAGTTATTTGTGCCTTCACAAATAACTATTTGCAATCTGTGTTAGTTGGCACTTGATGTTACTAATGCTCAACACATACTATAATTCTATTTCTAGTTTGGCACTTAAACTGCTTGGCATAAAATTTCTTGCTCGACACTTGAATAACTCGGCATCAACTATTTTCTTGGCACTTGAGTGACTAGGCACATGAGTGACTCATCGCTCATTACAACTTGGCATCAACTTGCATTTACATATTATGCTCGACATGCATTGCTAGTTCGGCATGAACTAAGTAAATGTCTTAAGTTTGTTGACACTCAATTGTCAAACCCAATATGAGATCAACAATCTCCCCCTTTGACATGAGTGTCAAAAACACTTAACTATACATAGTACATCTAATCTTCTTGAGTATAATATATTCACAACTCAGGATATATACAAAACTTTAAAAAATTCAAAATTCTGTAATACACTATATACCTCAAAATTTTGTAACTCCACCCCTAAGTTAATGTGCCCTTTTTAATCCAAAAATCTATTCTCCATTCTGAGTAGATGTGTCTCTTGATGATAATCTTTGACTTCAAATGTGCTGATGCTCTTTATTTGATATACTTTTTTTTTTTCTCTTTTTCTATTTTGTCTAAGTTGTCTTTCTTCTTCATTTGCTCCCACTTTTTATTATTCCTTTCTCTCCCCCTTTGATTTATCTCCCCCTTGCTTACTTACTCCCCCTTTTGATACTTATGTCAAAGGGTCTATACACTGATTATGTATTTGTCCAGAAAGTTTATGTGGACCTTCATTATGATTTTCAAAGCAGTGTCCTAGTTGTCACATGCAACATCTAATGATTTTATTTGGATTGTTATCTCTACTGCAAGGTGAACTAGTCCATCTAATGTTGAAAAATTAGGATCTTTCTTCATCGAAGTCTTTGCATATCCTAGTTCCTTGTGGAGTATCTCCATATGCCTATTAGCCTCTTTTGCTATTAACACAGCTAGTTGACTTTGTGTTTGAAGCAATGAATGGATATGCTTCTCACATTGAGCTTGGTACTTAGGTAATTGCATACCTGAGAGTTTCAAATTTTTCTCCAGACTCATAATTTTATGGCTTGTCTTTTGTGTGAAGATTGTGGGATCACACAGTTTTGTGTACAATGAGAATATGTTCTCAAGTACCTTCTTCACTTTCTCAATTGTTGTAGCCAATTCAACTTGTTCTAGTGCTATGTCACTAGATATTTTCTCATTGAATTTCCCTTGAAATTTTCTTTCTGGCCATTCCATAAGTTTTGCATGTGTATCTTGGTCTTCATTAGTCACCTATTCCACAATATCTGATAGTTGTTCCAATAGTGGCTTTGATTCTTCAGGTGTTGGAAAACTAAAAGCATCTAGGAATATGTCTTTTATGTCTTATAATTCTTGCCTCTATTTATACTCCTTTCTAAGTATTTCTTGATTTTTCTTCTTTTCCAAGGCTTGTTGCATTAAACCTATCTATTCTAGTGTTATGGTTGCATAATCATACTTAGGTATCACTATTTCTTCATCTAGAGTTGCATCTCCATAGTGAAATACCTTAGCAACCTTTTTTGAACTGGAGCTTGGTGCTGAAATCTGTAGTGATATTGCCTCTATGGTTAGCCTTTGAAGGAATTTTGTAGGAGAGCTAGATGTTGGTAGATTTACCAATGTTTGAATGGCTTCTTGCTCCTTCTCCTTTGGTATGTCCTTGCTTTATTTAGTTCTTCCTTAAGAAATCAAAATTATTTGAGTTGTACCTTGTGTCTGTGCACTAGATATAGAGGTATCTATCTTTCCTATTTGTTCTTCTTTAGTCTTCTTTTCTTCTCCAGTCTATTGTTGTTCAACCACATCAATTCTGATTGTTGTGTCAGTCTTTGCATATGTGTCTATTGATTGTATTAAAGGTTGATTACTGGTAGCTAAAGGGATGACAAAAGGTGGTTCTTGTGTGTTCACCTTATCCCTTGTAATGTTAGCTACTACCTTCTAAAGCTTGTCAACAATGACCAATATTGGATTCTCACATAATTTGGCTAGCAATATGGATTGGTCAAGGATCTTCTTTAGGTCTTCTATAGTTAAGAGGTTTATGTTCTGAGTAGATACATTAGAAACATCATTTATAGTTATAGTTTCCACAAACATGCTTGTGTCATGTGGAGGGCTCGTGGTTGACATTTGTGTGTCTAGTACACTCTATTCTTCTTGTTGCTCTTTAGATATAGCCATCTCATCTGTCTTCTTTTGTATCTCCTCCATAGTAGTATCATCTTTTCCTTTTATTGCTTCATCTTCCTTGTCTTCCTCTTCATCTCCATTATTTCTTCCCTCAAAGGGATCCTCTTCTCCTTCTTTAATTATTGTTAGGCCATATATTAATTTCCATATTTGAGTGGATTTATTGACAACATCTTCAATATTGTTCTGAAGTATATTGAATGCCCTATATTTAGGTGAAAATCTGCTACCATACTTCTTATTTGCCTTGACAATTTGTCCTTTTGTCAGTTGTACCATCACCTAGGCTAGTGTTGATTCCCTTATTTGTTTCTTTAGGTTTAAGTAGTAATCCCACTTATTTTCAACAATTGTGTACAACTCCTTTGGCATTGTATTGTCTAGTTCAAGTGGAGTATTCTTGAACTTAGACATCATTATATAAACTGACTCTTCTACTTGGTTTTTCTCTTCTCTACCAAGCTTCCCAAAATCAATATTCTTTAGGTCTATCATATATGCATTATTATTAACATTATCATAGATATTTTCAAGATCAGATTTAGGTGCATGACTTACCACTCTAAACTTATCAGACTCTATTCTTTCATCATCTATTTCAGGTTGTGCAAAGTATTTTCTCCTCTATTTCTTCTGCACTGGGCCCTTCTGTTCAGTAGCCTTTGTTTTCTCTTTGGATTTTTCTTTGACTTTTTTTGTAGTAGCCCTTGTACTTGCCCTAGTTGTTGGTGCTATTAGTTTTGTTGGGCTAGTTTTAGTAGTCTTCTTTGCTTTTGGTTTAGCCATAGGCTCTGCCTTGCCTTTTCTTTTCTTAGGTTCTATTTGGGCCGGTGCCTCTTTAATTTCGTCTTCCTTGACACCTTCTTCTTCTTGGTGCTCACCCATGCCTTGGGTCAAAGATAGAGGTTCTTGAGCTTGTACCTCTTCTTCCTCTTCATTCTCTTCATCATATTCTTCTTTATCATCTCTTGCACCTTCTCCAAATTTTTCCTTCAATTTCATCACTAATTTATCTTTCTTCATTAATGTGGAGGTCGTCTTCAAATCCATTTCAACTTTAGATTTCATTACATCATAATTGCCAAATATCTTGGCTATTTTGTCAATCTCCTCTATTAGGAGTGCAGTAGTGGTAGCTAAGGCTTCATCAACATTTATCTCATAGCCTAGAGATCTTAGCCATCTAACCCTAGGTATAGTAGCCTATATGTAAGTATAATCAATATCTACAAGAAAAAATATATGATTGTAGCATTGTTCAACTAATGAGATAGATATCCTCAACCTCTACTTCATAGACTTCTTAAAGTCTTTAAAATAGCTTGTCATAACTATCTCAAAGTTCTCTCCCATTTGCTCAATATACTCATTAATTTGGATAGCCACTGATCTATTTGTCTTCCATCCAAATTTACCGAAAGATTGGAACTCATTCTGTACATAGAAGATGTAGAAGTTGATAAAATCCAACTTCATAGCTTGCCAAGATCACCTGCATGCAAATAACCTTTTGAAGGGAAACCAAAGAAGGAAGGGTGGAGCTTGGAATAACTAAATGGACTAAGAGAGAAGATTGCAACAATGAAAATGAATTTTTATACAATATTTATATGCAAAAGATATGAAATTACAATATGAAGATCATCCTTATAAAGGAGATCGATACCCAAAAAAGTAATGTAAAAACTTTTATGGTATTTAATAATTACAAGGTAATTATTAAATACATTAAGAGTATCAAACAAGGTATTTAATAATTGCAAGAGAATTATTAATTATAGGAAGAAAAGCTAGCTTATGCAATATAATTAATAAAATATTAATTATATGCACCTAAGAGATAGCTTAAGTGAACTAGAGTAATTAATAAGAGAAATTAATTAATTACTCTAACACCCCCCACTTAAGCAAATCTTTGGAGGTAAGCTAACCTAGCAATGCTATGAAAGCAGAAAAAATGGGTCTCGGCAACAAGGCCATTTTATATACCCATGAACAAGAAAATATTTGTAAAGTGGAGAAAAAGGAGAAAACCCAGTGGGAAAAAGCCCTCTCCAAAAATAGATAGTTGAAAACCTAGTGAAGGACTGAAGAAGCCTCCAACTAGAGAAATGTCCTGGAAAATAGGAACAAAGAGAAGATCATGAAGAGCATCACTGAAGCATGAAGAAGCCACAAACACTTTTAGAAAAAAACTACTAATCTAAAGAACCTCCACAAAAAATAGAAGGCATGAACCAAGAGTGTTTATATGGTAGATGATCCATCTCACTGAAATGCATAGGTAGCTAGCCACTAAATTCTCATAGTATATAGGATCAAATACTAAACACATAGCTCACACTATCAAACCATCGAACCAAGGAAGCATTAGTAACAACAAAATAATCCCACCTTAATGCAAATAGGGTGAGGTGACAACCAACTAAAAAAGTGGGCCAAAATTGTTTGTAGAAAAAACCAAGAGCAGCAAGAGAGAGTAAGAGGTACAAAAACCTATAAAAGCATGTGTCACTGACACATCATGGGGCAGAAAAGGAAGAGGGCATAAAAGTGGCAAGCAACTATCCCCCCATGGCACTTTATAAAATAGTGTGAGTACAATTGTCTCAAAACAACATTCATGAACTTGAAATTCAAGAGTGGCACTTTATCTCAGTGTGTTTGCATAAAGATGCTTGCAAATGATATCAACAATGATCAAAAAAGGAAAAAGCTAATACAATAGATAGTACAACTTAGAACAAAAGATAACGTGCCATGAAAATGATCCCCAGACTTGGAACACTCAAGATATCTACCATAAAGCAAAAATGTGAAAAACATGATAGAAAGAGCATGGGGCAGAATCTGAAGGAAATGACAGCATTTCTAAAATTATGACAAAACCAGCTTTCCAATAATATAACATTTTCAAAAGATCGAGATGAGACACACAAGATAAGCTCGTTAGAGTGAAAAATAGAACATTTGAATTTGACTACAAAAATAGGCAACTAAACTACATCAAAATAAAAAAATACCTACAAAAATATCTCCATCTCAGAACCATCTTCTATCGCTTCTTTTGGATCATAAAAATACCTCAGTATGCTCAAGTTATGGCCAAAAAACTACGAGTAGGGCAAAAGGGGACCTCGAGAGCTTGCAAGTGTGCTAATGCAGTATTGATGTCATGTTGATGTCAGTATTTCAAGCGAGTAAATTTGGTGAGTGCCACATGGCATCCATGTGGCAATACGTTTGCAGAGCTTACATGGCACGGACCATGTGGCAGGTGCCAACATGGCACCTATGGCACGTGGCACTCACATACTGTGTCAAGTGTGTAGCACTAACAATGGCCACAAGGGAAACTATGCAAGGGCATCACTAGTAGAGGCAACTACAGGGGTGGTTGTTGCTAGTGGCGTGACTTGTGGTAGTGGTGCTAGAGTAGCACAGCGGTGGCAACAGAGTGGCAATTACAAGTTGGAGGCGTTGTGGTGGCCTCGGGGTGACGTAGTAGTCATGCGGTGGTGGTGCTATGGTGGCCATGCGGTGGTGGTATTGTGGTGGTTGTGCTATGCTGTGCTATGGTGGCCACATGGTGGTGGTGATGTTTTTATATTTTTTTTCAAAAAAATTGCAATAAATGCATCTATATAGGTCTGTATGGCCTCTAGATTAAAAAAAATTGACTCCTAAAGCAACTTTGTCAAAAATGGTCAAATTTTAGATGGATTTCGACTATAACAGGCCTTCTAAACTCAAGGGTAGTGTTCATTTAGGGCCAAAGCTCTCTGAAAAAATGCTCTTCCTCTGGATTGAAGAAAAAAATCACTAGGGTTTGTGTCTCTGAATCACGGCTTTAAAAATCTTTCAACTAGGAAGTAGTAGGGAGGCTCTGATACCATATAGAAGTTGATAAGAGCCAACTTCACAGCTCACCAAGATCACCTGCATGCAAATAACTTGTTGAAGGGAAACCAAAGAAGGAAGGGTGGAGCTTGGAAAAATTAAATGGACTAAGAGAGAAGATTGCAAGAATGAAAATGAATTGGTATACAATATTGATATGCAAAATATATGAAATTACAATAGGAAGATCATCCTTATAAAGGAGATCGATACCCAAAAAGGTAACTTAAAAACTCTTTATGTTATTTAATGATTACAAACTAATTAAAAATACAAGAAGAGTATCAAACAAGGTATTTAATAATTACAAGAGAATTATTAGATACAGGAAGAAAAGCTAGGTTGCACAACATAATTAATAAAATATTAGTTATATGCACCTAAGAGATAGCTTAAGTGAACTAGAGTAATTAATAAGAGAAATTAATTAATTACTCTAATAGAAGAATATGCAAATTAGGATTGATCCAAATTTGCATTGAGCACTTTTTGTTTTTATGATTGCTCCAAGATTCTCCATTATTTGTTGTAGCTAAAGCTCTGCAAGATCATAAGTATGATCTTTCTTGACTATTTCCTAACAAACATCAATTGCTATGTAGGGTACACTATTTAACCTGCTTGACTAATAGATTTTGTGACAAATAATTCTTATTGCGAAATCAAGAAGTGGATCTATAATGGTATCAATGGTCATTCCATGCTCATTCCACTTTGCACCTATATTCTTCTCAATTATCTCTTTGGAGTCACTACGTAGGGTCTTTGGCTGATCTAGGGTTGGATAACCAATCACCCTATGAACAATTCTCTTTGAAAATTTGATAGGTGCACCCTCTAACCACATGCATCCATCATGAATTCTACTCAAGACTATCTTAATCCACTCAATTTTGAATATGATGGGGAACTCTGGGGCATGGGTCAAACCCTTTCTCTCTACAATCTTAAATTCTTCCTATAGGAAACCATTTTTACACAATTTATCATATGCTTGTCTTATCTCCATGTCACCTATGCCTCCTACTTTGTATTTGTAACATTTTCTCACATCTTGAACCATTATGATTTTAGGAGGAATCATGGATAATGTGCCTGACGGGTCTTGTTTATAGGCAATTTTTGGAATGGCATTGAAGTTGGGTTGCTTAACCTCATTACTAATTAATTGTACTTCAAAATCTTATTTCTCCTTTAGATTCTTCAAACTAGAAGCCATTTTTGCCAAACTAGGGTTTAAAAAATATTAAAGTGTGTAGCTCGACTTATGAAGAGTACCTTTAAAATTTGATGAACTGGTGCTTGATCTTTGCTATGATCCTTGCAAACACTTTGAACTAGTTTGTGAATCACTTCTTTGCTCTGCTTGTTCTTGCTTTGAATCTATAATGACAAAAAAAGGTGAAAATTGAGCATATACCCTTCAAATCTTTGCATTTAATGCATGGTTCTTATACAACTGTAAACATGGCTTCAATGTGATTTCTATTTCACTTGGCATCCATTGAATTTACCATCACTCAACAGCTATAGATATTACCCTTATTTGGTAGCTACTACAGACTCGACATCCATTGAATTAGTCTAGCAGCTCGACACACACAAGAATTTTACTCAGCATCTGAGGAAGACTTTTTACACTCAACAGTAACATGAAATTTTGAATATTTGACCTTGGACTTTTCTCATCATCTTGCATCTTTATTCATGCTAATTTATTATTTTCAATACTAATCTCTTTTGGAACTGATGTAAGATATAACATTTGAGTATCAATCTCACTTACCTCTTTTGCTTAGTTTGATGAGGTGTGACCACTTGACCTATTAGGTGAAGTGATCCCTTTTCCATTTGATGTACTACCACCATCTCTTTTCTTCCATGTCTTATTAATCTCATTCCTGATGTATTCAACATTTTCCTTGCCTTTTGCTTTATCAAACTTACAACTTGGTGCCTTTGACCTAGTTGGACAATGCTTGTTGATACCACTAGTCTTAAAATAGCTAAAACATGTAGTTTGACTCAACCATCTTCCGTAGTTACCATTGAAGTGTGTTCTAATGCAATTCTCTAGGATGTGTATATACTCTTCACAATAATGAAAGCTTTGTCTTGTATTGTAATCCCAGTTATAGAAGTTTCCATGACTTCTTTCTTTTGTTTACTTATTTGGTGACCACATGGATTTGGATCTACATTCAAAGGCTCTATATCCATATTTTTGACAATTGCAGCAATAACCTTCAAATCTTGGTGCTTGCATGGTTTTGGTTTTGCATTCATGTGCCTGATGACCTTGTTTTTTGCACTTGTGATAGTGAGTTTTGTTCTTAGGCTTGGCATCCTAATTTGCATTCTCACTCATATACACATTAGCAGCATGTCCTTTCTTACCACAATAATGACAAGTTGGTTTTGAGTTCTTACCATTGGCATTCCTTTCTTTAGCAGTTTTGGATGATTCTCCTTCTTTAGTGCTTGTGTAGCCTAGTCCTGATGTATCATCGTTGGATCTAGGGGATTTCAACAATTGTTGAAAGTACTTAATGGCTTCATTTGGATTGTTGAAACTTTCAGCAATCTTTCTTTCTCTTCTCAGATCATTTTGTAGATGTTCATTCTGCAACTTCAGTGTAGTGATCTCAATGTCTTTGACATTCAAATCATGATGAGTATTCATCATCTAGCTTAGGGTATCCAATTGCATGTTAGAGATAATGGTAAGATTAGTTAACTTCTTTTCTATTCTATTTGCTAGAGCTCTCTTGTCTTCTTCAATCATGGCCTTGTCTTCTATGGCTTTCTTCTTTTGTTCATTCACCTCACATAGAATGATGACTTGGGATTCTTGCTCTAGCTTGAAATTTCTGATCTCCTCAGCTTGAATTTTGTTCTTTTCCATCAGATCTACAACTGGTGCCTCGTATTCATTGGATTCCCCATTTGCAAATAGCTTTGTGGTGTCAATCTCTTTGTATTGTGTGTCATTTTTTGCAATGGAAATTTCCTTCCTTCTTTTCAAGGAACTCTTTAAAGTATCTTTGGCATAATTTAGTTGATGTAGTATGAGATGCATTTCAATATCCTAGTTCTCAATAGTCTTTCACAATTTTTAGACTTCCATTTTAAGATCTTTTCTCTAAGCTACAAAGCTTCTCCTCTTGAGAACTTGGCTCTGATACAAATTGTTGGAATTATAAATGCAAAATATATACTTCTAAGAGGGGGGGTTGGGTGGGTGGGGTGTGAATCAAAAGTTCAAACTTCAACAACTAAAACTTCACAATTTCATTAAATGCATATATGTACTAAAAATAACATGTAAAGTAAATGCATCAAAACATGTAAGCAAACACACACACACACACACACACTTGATACCTGATATGATTACCCAACAACCCTCCAAATAAGAAGGTAAAACTGGGGTGGGGATGACACCCACAATTCTTCACTACTAAAATAATAAAGTGTCACTAATTATGGTTACAAAGTGTTGACCGTGAAACATGATCTACCGTATGAAAGGGCTGTCCTATTAAAGGCTTACAAGGACTGTTAGGTCCCCCCTTATTAGAGGATTTTAACACCCTATTAGAAATGTTCTTGATTAAAGGACTTTAGAACATTCACTCAGAATGTCACCTTGTTAAAGGTTTTTACAATGACTATTAAGTCAACCTTAGTCCAAAGGATTTCGCCCTAACTAATACAGTTGTTAGAAAGTAATAATAGAATGTTTGATCTGATACAATTCATAACAAGTTTTCTTGCTGATTTTAGATCTCAATTTTTTCCTTCTTGATCCTCTCTAATCTAATCTGTCAATGTTATGTCTTTGATCCTTTGTTCTACAAATTGATTCTACAATTCTTTCACTCAACTAAGTCACCTTGAATGATCTATAAACAATTCATTCATTCACCCCTTGATATCACTTATCTCTTTCAACCATTTGTAGACTCTATAATGATTGGGGCTTTGTCTTCCTTATAAAGACTTTGGTGAGTTAGGGTTAGGTATGAATCTATGACTGAGATTCATCCTTTTTGTTGCCTACCTCTCCTATTTTTTGATTGACTACATGTGATTACATAGAAAATTCAAATAGATTCATCCTTATCTTTAAAGCTTTGAGATCTATCCACAAGTCGGTATAAAAATAGTTTACATAGTTATTTGTGCCTTCACAAACAACTATGTGCAATCTATGTTACTCGGCACTTGATGTTACTGATGCTCAACACATACTATAATTTTCTTTCTAGCTTGGCACCTGAAGTGCTTGGCATCAACTATCTTTCTTGGCACTTGAATCACTCGGGTTCAATTGTCTACTTGGCACTTGAATGACTAGGCACATGAGTGACTTGGCACTCATTACAACTTGGCATCAACTTTTATTTACATATTATACTTGGCATGCATTACTAGTTTGACATGAACTAAGTAAATGTCTTAAGTGTGTTGACACTCAATTATCACAAAAAATCTAAGATCAATAGGGTTTTCTCTAATGATGTTAGCAAAATATATTATGAAAACTAACATCCAAACAGCTATCTCGACAATACAATTTGGTCTAATGGTGATGATCAAATGACCATTAAAATTTACTCTCCAAAATTTATAACATCAGAAAAAGATTTGGTTGGTTGGCTGACATGGTAGTTCATATAGTGATGTGGCAGTACAATTAGATGATGTGGTAGATGACATCAATAGTGACAAGGCATTGATGTGGGGTGTCCCATGTCACTTACTAAACTGGCTTGGAGGCTACATGGCATCTAGTTTGGTGTTGATCTTGTGTTTGATTGAGCACTCAGGTGGTGTTGACATGTCAATTTCATAGAAGCCATGTGGCAACTATGGAAGTGATGAAAAACTGGAGGAGATCCAATGGCATAGGGGCATCAGTCAAGGAAGCTATTGGCAAAGATCCGATGGAGCCAAGTAGTGCTTTCACGGAGGTTGGTGGCACATTAGTGGTGGTGGGTGTGGGATTTTTAATCCCACATTTTCTCTATTTATATGCATACTGGCCTTAAAAAGTGGGAGCTCACAAAAACTAAAGTAGCTAAGAAGCAACTAGAAATTTAGAGCCAGTTGGAGGTTTGAGGTGAGTGGTTGATTGTGTGTAGTTGTAATCTGCAGTGTATGTTGAATGCCGATGGATTATGCAAGCCATTAGTAGTTGTAGTGTGTAATGTTTGATCTACTTGTGGTCTACATAATGTTAAGGCTAGTTGCAAGGGGCTAAGGTTTGACTGCTTGGCCTTCCTAATATAAAATTTCTCTCCTACTAGCCAGATGGCCAAAAAAATTTGACAAAATTCTTCAACTGATAGGAAAATCCAGAAATAATTTGCAAATCTAAAAACAAACAAATGCAGAGACACATAAAAATATTAAGATCTAAAAAATTAATTGCATAGATCTAAAGAGATCATACCAATTTTGCAAGTTGGGCCTTTGGGTTCCAGTTTGCAAGAATTTTTTTCCTCAGATTTGAGTATGACCTAGGGTAGGAAAATTTATAGTCAAAATTCACTAGATCGATCCTCTAGATGTAATGGTGAGGTTAGATCTTTCTCAAAATCTCCTAATTTCTATGGATAATTTGGATCTGAGTCATGGCCCTCCAAGAGGTGAAGCAAAAATGGTCTCCAATGTCTATTTAATGAAGCTCCCATCACTCTGATATCATGTAAGAATTTTCCTAAGGTAATAATTCAACACCAAGATTAAGAAGGTCAATAGATAGCACAAGAGAGACTAATGATGATCAAATGAGAATCTCAATAATGATAAAAATAATAATGGATATTAGATAAATACACTCTAGAAGTGCCTATATCTAAGGCATCTAGAATGACTAGGAGTCAGGAAAGAGATAAACATCACAACTAAGCACATTTCCACCAAGAGTGGATTCTCCTCCATTATGCATGAATGTATGTGCAAAAATGAGAGGATAAGAATACCAACGTACATCTCATAAAGAGATGTAGTAGACAACATATGCTCAATTGGAGTGCAAACAACTATGTTTTCTACATGACAATTGAGATGAATATGCAAGCTCCTAGCTATCTACATGACAACTAATATGCTAATGCATTAACCTAAGTAAATTTAAGTAAAGTGTAAATAGTAAATACTTATTTACACCAACATCCTCTCACTATTGTAATTAATGCTTATAGTGAGGGAACCCCAAATTGAAATAATCACAAAATCTTCCAAATATTCTAGACTTTATAGCCATTAATCCATGAATTTTCTTGCCCTCATGGATCAATCCCAATGTGCCAACTATTGTGCTTCATCATATTGTGGCACAATGAACACGATTGGTTTCCACCATCATTTGTGTGGATTGTGGGGTTTGGTTGACGTCATCTCATTCCTTCATTCATTTGACATTGTGACCTATTTAGCTAGGTCATCTACAACTCCATTACTTTCCTCATAGATGTAAACCACATGGACTTCATGAAGCCCATTTGACAAGGTGCAAATTTCCTCTATTATCACTATAATCTTTCAACTCCACTAGCCTTCTCCCTTCATAGCTTTGATAATTAACATAGAATCTCCCTTGATAGCTAGTCTGTTAATTCTTCTAGCTTTTGCTATCCTCATTCCCCATGGTAGGGAAAAAGCTTCCACTTCATTATTTGACCCCCCTCCACAGTTCCCAACATAGGCAACCACTATCTTTCCAATATTATCCTAGACAAGAACACCAGCCCAGTCCTTCTAGCAATTGTCGAGTCATCAAAATTGAGTTTCATCCATGTTTCTAGAGTGGGGTGCAAAACTATTTTATGTCTAGAAACAACTTTAAAATTGTCAAATCTCACCACCTTTAGACTTAAGTCCCAAGAAGTAGCCCATCTCATATCTTTTCCCTATGAGAGGTTTGAGGTATAGGTGATTAGAGGGTCCATCCAAATTAATAAATTGATTCAGGTCCTCATTGAAGCACCACTAGATCTCCCACATAGAGAAAATCTCCCTCCAAACCTCCAAAGCAAAGGGACACTGTATGAGGAGGTGTTGAATGAATTCCACTATGTTGTAATATAACACACAACAATTGGTCAGCTGGAATCCTTTCTTCTGCAAGTTATCAATGGTGAAAATTTCCCTATTTAAAGTTGTCCACCAAAAGAAAATGATCCTTGGAAGGATCTTGAGGTGCCAAATTTTCATCCACTCCCCAAAGGCTTCACCTCCCTCAAGACAATAATTATATGCATATTTCACTGTGAGTTCTCTTAAGGGGGTTAGACTCCAAACTAAAGATCTTTGAATGGGGTGGAGGGGATACATGAATTCTGCATCTTTTCTTGGAGCTCCATAAGTAACTACATCCCAACATTATCATGATTGTGAAGTCTTTTCCATCTGTTATCAAATGTGATGTAGTTATGAACCAGAGTACTACATTGCCTAGTACAATAATCTATTAGAGGTTGAAACCTGGTATACATGAGGGGGCCATCCTAGAGCAATTGATCATCCTATAAGTCAATATTATTTCCATTCCCTAAGACCTAATGAGTACCTTTAAAATTTAAATAATATTACTATCTAAATTTCATATAATATATGCTTTAAAATTACTAAATTATATATATATATATATCTTTATTCAAATTCCTCATTATATATATTTTAAAATTTCAAAATAATAGATTATATATTATAGCACAATGATTTTTAAAAATAAAAAATAAATTAAATTATATAAGTATTATCAAAAAAATTATATTTAACTATACATATATTTATTATTATTTTATTAATACCAATGTTAAATATGTAAAGTACTAAATGAATTTTGTTAAAAACTAAAAATTTAGTTGTTTCCTAATGAAATTTGGTGAATAAAAATTTCACTTGCATTATTTTATTTAGCCTTTACAATTTAGACCAAAATATGACCTTTAAGGATGGATTTCGACTTCATATTTTAATTAAAATACATACAAATATTTCTTAATCATCACCTACAATTGGCATTTTTTAATTTTTAGTTTTAAAAAATCAATTTTCTCATTGCAATTTTAGTGATCAATAAGCTTTTACAATTTTTTTTTTTTATAAAATAAATACATTTGAATTTTTAGTCCTTGTAGTAAGGTAGGAGACTATAGTTTTCAATAGTATGCTTTTCTATTAGTTAGTTTATTGGAAACCATGTAAATCTCCTTTATCCTATGCTTTAAAAAATGCTTTCTATTAAAATAATTTTTACTTTTTTAATTTCTATTTTGTAATTGGCTATCATCATTTTTCCTAGCAGCTTTTTTATTTTGTTTAGCGAAAAAATTCAAAAAAATCAATAATTATGATTTAAGGTTGTGCAGGTGACATGCTTACATGGTTGATAGATGGCTATAAATAACAACAATTGAACATGGCAGATGTTCAACATGCATGTAAGAAACTCAAGGGGACATATGGCTTAATAGTTGGTAGTATTTTGGTCTAGTTTAGATGTTTGAACGTACCATAACCAACTAAAAAGGTAAATGGAGCAAAGCAGACTATAGAAAAGGCTCTTGTAGATCTGTTGCCTGGTTATAATATTATTTCAATTTTATAAGCCATGGTTAATTTTTGAAACTTGACACATTTTAAGCCTTAAATTGGCCATTTTATCTTTGAATTTTTGTGTCTCTAAACTTCCATCTCTAGCTCATTATCAGCTCCGCACAGCACTTGGAATTTTTAAAATCCTACTTCTGAGCCTCAAGTTATCACAGGTTAATGGAGAGACTCAAAATGTGTGTTTTCAAGTCTATCATTAACCATTAACCTCTCAAAAGGTTAATGATAATGTCCAAAAACACGTTTTTCTTAACCTCTCAAAAGGCTAATGATAATGTCAAAAAACACATTTTTCTTAACCTCTCAAAAGGTTAATGATAACATCCAAAAATATGTTTTTCTTAACTTCTCAAAAGGTTAATGATAACGTCCAAAAACATGTATTCATTAAACTCTTTGAGATAGTTATTAACCTTTGAGTTTCTCAATAAAAAATCAGACATGTAAATGGTTTTAAAAAAAGGGGGGAGAGAGATTAAAGATCTGCATGATGATCAGATGAAAGTTATTAAAACTTATGGAAGGGTGTATGTCTAACGAAGTAAAACAAGTGAGCAACAAGTGGAGATAATAATGAGACTAAAGGTAGCCATTTATGAAATCATCAAATGTCCCCTACTATTTAACCAAGTGCTTTGACGATATTGGTTAATAAAACAATTTTCATGCACCTTGGCCCATGATGTGGTACGACATTATCAAAAGAGAAGTGCTCTCTTATCTACCACCTTTCTATGACTAGTGGTAACAGCCATATACACAGTCCAGAGCAGATTATACCCAGTGGGAAAGTAGTTTTCAACATACAAACCATATGAGGCTATGGCATATATGTTAGTTTAAATGCCCTTTTCCCCACATGAGCAATTGGTATGGTCATGCCGCTTTTATATTATACAGCCTCACACCACCTCATTCACTCTTTTTCCAACCTCATGCCATTTATTTAAATTGTTGCAATGAATGAGTCAAAGCTCTGCCTTAATCGCTGGATCGCCACAGGTTGTATGCTTGTGCTTTCAACATAAGGAGGACATTCCCTATTGAGAGGACGTTGTTAAAGAAACAATAACTATATGCCACCCCAACATTGCTAACTCATCATTTAGCTATATTGAAATCGATCTTCACCTGCAGTTATTGTTCCCTCTACGGTAGAAAATGTTCAAAGTTTGATAAGACTTGAGAAGCTGCAACATATATGTTGTGATACACATGTAACCCGACATCATTGTATTCCTCACATGAGCACTTGATATGCCCATGCCATCACCACTAAGGTTGAGGAGTATGCAAGCTTATCATCAACCTCATACTAGGGATGTAAAGCATGGAGATGAACCTATTATACTTGTTCAAATGCCTTTAGCCGATTAAGACATAGACTGTGAAGAGAGGAATGTACAAACTTGGATGTATAAAGGCATTATTCCATTGTACAAATTTTAAACTATACCTTATTTGGATAAGAACAGTGGACTTGAGGTTCAAAACGAGTATGGAAAGTGAGCAAAGGTAAAAGTGATACCAAATTCTTTTATTATTTTGATGGGCAACTGTGTGAAGGTATGGAGCAATGGGAGGATATGGAATGACATACACAACGTGCGTGAATGGGAATCTATTGGAATTGAATAGGATTCTAGTTTTTCAATTCTAGATTCATAGACAAGTTGCACAGGATGTAAACGGTACCCGAGATCGCTCCTGACTTGTTTGACATAATGCCAAAATAAAAGGGTAGTGAAATGAATAGAACATATAGAGTGATAGTGAAGTGTTCGACAAAATGAATTACTCATTCCTAACTTGTAGCTCTGAAAGCTTCACTCACTACGTCATTCAAATTTAGATCAACATCATTATTTTCTTTGGCAATCAGCAACCTACCGGGGCATCATTAATGTTATGTGGATCTGTGAGTAAATGATAGGCTAAGCATGAGCCAATTCTTGTGAATGTTTAATACAAAACATGGTGACCTTCAGTCCAATGTAATGTTGGTAGATCTATTTGATTGAATGGTTGGTTTGTTACTTTGGAGCCAGAAATAAAGAGTGCAATACGGGATTGAAGATATCTAGAATGATAGATAGTCAATCATGAAGTACAAGTATCAGAGGCTGAATTATGCTCTTTTTTTAAGAAGTACGCTTCTAGACATCAGTGATACCATTTTAGGAAGTGTCTTCCTTCAAGACTTCTGGTCATATCTTGTGAATGAAGAGAGGACCCCATTAGCCGGAAAGATATTAGAAAGTGTCTTGTCTCGAGCAGGCGGACAACCCATTTTAGTACAGTGCCAAGACTTAGTATTGGAATGCATGAAGGCTTATCATCCGAACACTAGAGAAGTTATTTCACTGAACAATGAAGTAATTGTTAGTCTAGACCCTGCCTCTATTGCTGTTATTTTTCGATTGCCCACCAGGATGCAATATGCCAGCGTCAATGTAAGAACTGCCAAGGAATATTTTACTACAAATCGAACCCAATGTTTAAATATTGTTGCGAGGTCATGGTTCTTGCAACCAAGAAGAGGAAAATCTCAATTGGGCAAATTCATTCACAGATCGTCATTAAAAGAAGATGTGGCAAACATGGTAACTCTATTGAGTAGGATCGTTGGTCTTCGGGATTTGCATGAGTTTGAAGGTTGGATGTTCCTATTTATCAATATGGTCTATGAAGGAAAACAATATATTGATTGGGCTGAAATTATCAGTGACTCACTGCATAGACAACTCATGGGACTTCAAGAAATGACTACTTTTATATGACTTCATATCGTTTCTATGCTATTGCAAGTACCAAAAGTTGGCCAAGACTTAATCGGTAGGGTATTTATGATGATACGACCATTATTTATAATCATCTTCCTCAAATTCAATATGATAATAGCCTGCACCATTTTAGATGAGTGAATGATG
Organism: Cupressus sempervirens; assembly: GCA_028749045.1. Classification (NCBI taxonomy): domain Eukaryota; kingdom Viridiplantae; phylum Streptophyta; class Pinopsida; order Cupressales; family Cupressaceae; genus Cupressus; species Cupressus sempervirens. The sequence goes on along the minus strand of CM053786.1, from coordinate 204,991,033 downwards.
CATTAACATAGCTAACTGTTAGGTAGATTCAAGGGAATACTGGACTCAGAATTTCACCGGAAGCAGCGATGAAAGTACAAAAATATGGAAGTGTTTTCATACAATTCTCGAAGTTTACTTATACCAAGTTAGCTTCCTATGATGGGTGTCCACTGATGCTATCTAGATTTGTTGATGATAAACTGGTCTTGATTGAGACGTGTAGGCAAATTAGTCAAATCAATAAACTTTGCAAAAATAGGAGGATAGATGAAATACCTTTTCCTATCGGCAACAGATATTATAGTTTTGATACTACATTAGATGCCAGGAACATTGAAAGATCTATTTCCACAGTAAATTTGCATCCTTACACGGTGTGTTTCCCTTATGATAGTAAGGGCTATGCAATGAATGAATTAAAGTTAAATCCCAGTCTTGGTCACTTCCCAACTTTAGAAGACTTTTGGGAGGACTGTGAAAATGATTTCAAAGTTAGGAAGAGAGATTGGATGTGACTTACAATATGGCAGGTGATAAACTTCAAGTTGGACATTTATGTGATATGTGTCGATGATGATGAGGTTTCTTTGGTCGATCCTTACTATTATGAGACAATTGAATTGCTAGAGCTCCGTCCTATTGATTGGTCAATTCTCGAGTAAAAAAGCTTGAAGGAGAGGTTTGCCTATGTTCTTAAAAGGACAAGAGATTGGATCAGTAGAGTCAGAGCCAAAAATGTAACTGGTGAATTTCAAAATAAAGAAAGGACAAATAATATAAGGGAATCATCTCGGACGGCAATAGAAGCAACTTCTAGTGAGAAGATACAGCAACTGGATACAGGTGCTCAAGATCAAGATGGAGATCTAAATCAACCAGATAAATTAACAATCAAAAGAAAAAGGACAAGAATGAAAGGTAGAATGAATTAGGAAGGGAATGAATCCAATGAAAAAGATCAAAGAACTCCTCAAATTGCTGAATCACATGTCCCTATTACATCCCCTCATGATGTAGTGATTCCTCACTTGAGTCTCTCTCCTCCTGATATGCCATTAATAGACATCACACAGTTAGATAACCCATTATCTAATTCAAAAGACTTAATGATGATTGATGAAAATGTAACAAGTGATGTACAGGCTTCAAAAATTACACATTCATGGTTCTAGAATAGTCTTCAGAAGAGGAAGAAAGTTCTTCAAATGATCCCACCTCCATTTGATGTGATCTCTAGTATTCTACAGAAGCCTCCTAAGGTGAAAAAGACCAAGGTGATGTCCAAGTTACCTATTGATGAAACTTCAAGCAACTTGTGTGTGGAATTAGCCAAGCCTATAATTGAAAAGAGTGTTGATGAAGCATCTGATTCAGATTTTATTCTAGAAAAGGTTGGTCTTGGTCCTTCTAATGCAAAAAGAGAGTTTCAAAATTTTAAAGTGATTGCTACTCAGATTTTGCAAAGGGCGAAGGAAGAGAAAAGAGCCAAGGAGAAACTCAAGGAACAAGTTCAGATGCTGGTATCTTATATTGATTCAATCAGCAATCCTTCTAATGCCTAAGCTATGGTGACTCTGCAAGTTTTAGCAGGCCCTAATGGTATTTTAGATCATACTATTTTTGAAAGACTCGAAAAACACAAGTCACATTATCGAAGCTTAGATAAACAGGATGATAGAGGATGCTTCAAAACTTATAACTAGACTGAAGGAGTTATATGGAAAAGCCATCGCACAGATACATGAATTTTCTAAAGAGCTAAAAAATAACAAGGAACATAAATCCAACTGGGAAAAAGTAGCTGATGAATTAAAAGAATGGCCAAGTTAGATACGAGCACCCTACTTCTTGAGAAAATTATTGCTGATCCAAGTGACAACCAAACACGTATCTAGAGTAAAAGTGTTGGTTGGAAGGTGATAAACATCGACAAAGGGATCACTAAGTTTGAAAAGCTAATAGCTTCTTTGGAGCAACTGAAAAGAAAAAGTATAGATGAATTAATCTCTACTATCACAGGTGGGGTGCCAGTAAATGATCTTTAGCATGTTGATTGTCAGTTTCTCCTTGATTCCTTCAATGTTCAAATTCATTCAGAAATAGAGAATCGTGTATCAGATGCTGAAGCTATGATGAAGCTTATCCTTGTTATAGTCACTCTGGGAGATTGTAACATTTCATCCTATCGACAAGAGTCAGAAGAAATTCAAGATAGATACTTCATAGCCAAACTCAAGATGGAAAATGTGTTCATTCTGAACTATGAATCAATGATGATCATCCTAGATGCTTACAGGGCTTTTCGAGATAGATCAATTGTGTCTAGGTAGATAGAGTTAGTAGCTAGAAGAATCAGTGATTGTATATGTAAACATATTTAGGAACTCTAGCTAAAGTTTTGTTTTTGCAAGTTTCCTTGTATAGGTTAATATTCTTGAGGTTAATTAACCTTCCAAAATTACGTATTTTGGAGGTGGTTATTAACCATGAAGAGGTAGTTATTAACCTCTATGTCTATATAAGGACACCTTTTCGCTTTGTAAAAGGGGACTTTTTTTGGTTTTAAAAATAGAGGAACACTATGCTGAAATTTTGATTGAGGGATAAATTTTGGAAAGTATGTACACTTTTTATCTCTGAATTGAAAAATCTCTATTGGGTTTCTTATTTTAAAATCAAAATTGTTATATGCAGTAGTAGACATTCTCATGGTGCTATGCAAGTGTTTATGAATGATAATGAATGTACTTGGCAATATTGGTTACCTTCAAGCATAGTTCTGATCACCATTGTTATCAATCTTCTTTACCAAAGAAGGTTGTGAGGGCATGTGGTGCATTCATCCTGAACGACTTTCTCCTAATCTTTAAAGTTTTAGATTCTTTATTTGAAAATCCTTTTCAAAATCCATATTATACGAGGGAGTTGCCCCTCTAAATAAAGAGGAAGGCCGCATACCAAGGGCCTATCCAACTGTTGTGAACGGTTTGCCAGACACTCCATTGGGAAAATTCTACTCTGACAAATCCGTTTACCAATAGATTTTTGGTGACTCCGCTAGGGAGACTAAACAAGAAAGATTGACAGTCACCTGTAATGAAGCACAATGGTGCTTCTGCATGTGAACATTTTTCCTGTTCTCCAACCTAACCTCGGCTTTCAAGACACCTAGGAAGATATCATCTCAGACTTGAACACTCTAGCGTGGAGGTGTAGACGAAGTGCACAACAGTATCATCAAGTGAATCAAGTTCTTGAAGAAGAACAAGAGTTCGGAGAAATCTTGTGAAGAGCCTCTATTGGTCAAAAAATTGTAGTTGTTGAAAGAATAGTGGTCATTCCAAGAAGAAATAGGATGAGTCTTGGTCACATTTAGGGGCAAATAAATAATAACCACTAAGATGGCTGACAAACCATACAGCCACATAGATAGAAAAAAGGGTTTGGTAGACAAAGATTTTGAAGCCCTTCAGAAGTTAGATTTCGAGCTAGTTACTCCTTAGAAGAAGAAAAAGGTCAAGTCTATTAGTAGGTCTTATTCACCACCTAAGACTACTATTTCTCCTGCGGCCTTTCAAGCTTTGATTTTGTGAGGTACTCTTGTACCTTTAGCTATTAATTTGAACCCCTTGAATATCATTCTTCCGACTATGGCACATCAAGCACTGCAGCCACCAATCCCATGGGGAGCTACTATTGGTCCTCTAGATTTAGGGAACCAATTACATGACATGCCCATTGGTTCTCAAAAAATTCTTCCCAAGTTTTTTGGTGATGGAAAAGTCACTACTGATCAGCATATAAGTGCATTCTTTATAGCAAGTGGTATTCTTGCAATTCAACATGAAGATGTTTCTGTCTGTCTTTTTGTTGAAACACTCACTAAAGACGCAACTAAATGGTTTGGACAGCTACCAGCTAGATCAATTACTTCATGGGTAACTTTGATTCAAGCTTTCGAGAGGAGATTTAAGACTATTGAAGATGAACATTTTCTCCTTTCCCAGTTGACCCAGATGAAGAAGGAAATTCATGAGCCAATGCGAGAATTCATTTCTTATTTTAATCAGATGGTGAATCAAATTCTTGTCAATAAAAGACCCACTGAAGAAAAGAAAATGACTTTCTTCATCAGTGCTCAACCTTCTGTTGTAAGCTTTTAGATATGAAGGGTGAGACCTCCTAATCTAGCGGTCGCGCAAAATTTGGCTATTGAGGCGGAAGATGACTTGCTTAGTTCAAGAAAATGGAGTCATGATCTACAAAAAGGAAAAGGTCAACAAGTTCCTGTCTCTACCACTGATCCTTTATATCAAAAATTGGCTAATGATGTGCTACAACTCAAAAAGAAGTTGCCCTATAATCCTCCAACTTTGTATCAAGATATTCCAAGAAGGAATTATATGCCATATCAGCAAAATAGACAAACTAAATGGCTACCCCAATCAACACCAAGATTAGCCATCAAACATCCCTCATCATTTGGTAAATAGGCTACTATGCGTGATTTTCACCTAAAGATAGATCATGATGGTGCAAATTGTCCTGAGATGGCTAGATTCATGCAAATGCATTTGACTATGAAGAATATAGAAGAATATGTGGCTCCTAAAGATGTAACAGAACCCACTGTTGGGACCTCTTCTATTAAATTTCTGGAATATGAATCTAATGATGTAATAATCATATGAAAGCCGAAGATATTAATAATCATTCTTGCAATGCTGGTACACCAAGCTGGAGATAGAGATTGGAAGAAAAGTGGAGTAAACAAGCAAAGGAAAAATCTTCTAATGAGACTACTAAGAGGATTCTATCTTGTAAGCATACTTTGGAAGAGCCTTCACAAGCAAAGGAGACAAATAAGGGTAAAACTCCTCCTATCATTGAAGACTCTTTTGATTTTATTGATCACTATAAGAAGACCAAAGTACAAATTTCTCAGTTGGATTACTAAAAGCCAACCCTCATCAATTAGAAAGGTTGATCCAATGTGTTGGTAAAGGAAAAAGTTCACCTTATATCACTATCAACCATGAATCAGGAGTTTCTCTAGAAGCAGAAGATAATTTGGAAGGGCCCATGACTGAGAAAGAATCTTTTGTTGCAACATCTTTGTCAAACAAACGTGAGTGTTTCTATGTTTCTCTTTATGTAGCTAGATGCAAGTTAAGTAATTGTATCATTGAGTTTGGTGCATCTAATAATGTTATGCCTTCAAAGGTGGCCCATGCCCTAGGTCTTTCATTAAACAAACCATCAAGAAAGGTATATTCAATGGAGGCAAAACAAGTCCTGCTGGTTGGCCAGTTGAAAGATGCTCAAGTAGCACTTGCAGCACATCCTAAGAAGAAGTTAAAACTAAACATCTTAGTTGCTAATATTCTTGCCAATTATGGGATGCTTTTGAGTAGAAGTTTTTGCAAAGATCTTGGTGGTGAGATTAAGATGGACATGTCTCATGCCCTTATCCCGATTGGAAATAACAAGGTTAAGCTTAATCTTGAACCTAAAGCTAAATACATGGTCTTGAAATTAGATGATCTAAGAGCTAAAACATTGTATGCTAATAATGGGCATTGAACATATATAATGATGTCTATTGAAGAAGATGTAACTGAACTTCTCATGTCTGATATAACCAATGAATTATGGTCAATGGAGTTTGATGGAAGTTCTTCTTCTTCTGGTTTAGGAGCTGGGATTGTGTTAATATCACCAAAAGGAGAGAAATTCTTGAAAGCTTATAAATTGGATTTTAAGACCACCAATAATACTGTAGAATATGAAGCCCTTCTACTTGGTCTCGAGTATGCAAAAGAAAGGGGAATCAAACAGCACAAGGTATCAGTAGATGCAGAATTAGTTGTCACCCAGGTGCAGAGATTATATCAAACAAAGAATGCGAAACTAAAAGCATATAGAAATAGAGTATGGGATGAGATTGAGCATTTCGATGCTTTTTCTTTATATTCTATCCCTCGTGAAAAAAATTCTAAAGCAGATTGTCTTGCAGTCTCTACATCTCTACTTATTCCTCACCCTGAGTTCAACAGAGATGTTTACATAGTAGAGATGATTCATAGACCCAGTGTGCCTGATAATGATCGACACTAGAAAGTTTTTGATGATGATGGGCAAATAATTACATTTCTTGAGGGAAGGCCTCCATTTCTAGACCTAAAATTTGAACGATTGTATAATAATAATGGAACACAAGAGATGATCCTGAGGTTATTCAATTGGAAGGTAATGTTATCCTGAGAGGATTAGTCACCCTAAAGAGTCTTTTTGATAAAGAAGACAAAAGGAAAGAGAAATTTGAAGACACTAAACCCTCTAATTTTTTGGGTTATGAGAAAGTAAATATCGGTTTTGAGGAAAACCTAAAGATTGTCCTAATAGGGAAAGATTTGACATTAGAAGAGAAATAAAAATTCACGAAGTTATTGAGAGCCTACGAAGACATTTTTGCTTGGGGTTATGGAGATCTTAAGGAATTCATGAATTGGAAATTTAAACATCAAATTCCTTTGAAACTTGGTTCAACTCCCTTCCGGCAAAAGCAAAGGCAATTCAATCCCAAGGTAGCTGACGCTATTTTCAATGAAGTTGATAAGATGCTTAAAGAAAAGATTATCTATCCCATTCACCATTCAACATGGGTAGCCAATATCATTCCTATCAGGAAGAAGAATGGTGAGATAAGAATATGTGTTGACTTTCACTATTTGAATCAGGCATCACTTAAAGATAATTATGGACCCCCTGTTATGGATCATATTCTACAATTGATATTGGGCTCATAACTCGTGTCAATGCTAGATGGCTTCTTTGGTTATAATCAGATCACTGTCACACTAGAAGACCAACATAAAACAACTTTTACCACTCCATGGGGCACATTTGCCTACAATCAAATGCCTTTTGGTTTGATAAATTTCGGAGCCACCTTTCAATGGGCCATGGATCATTCATTCAAGGATTTCAAGAATAAGATTATTGTGATGTGCCTTGATGATCTTACAATGTTTTCAAAATAGAGAAGAGATTATGTGCATCATCTAGAAGCCATCTTACATCGATGTCGAACTCAAGGCATCTCATTGAATCCTAAGAAGTCTATATTTGGGGTGACAGAAGGTAAACTACTGGGGCATATTGTCTCTAAAGAGGGTATTCGAATAGATCCTGAATGGGTGAAACTATCTGAAAGTTGTACCAGACTTCTTTGATATTACAAAGTCAATTGTGGATATGATGGAAGGGAATACAAATTTTAAGTGGACAAAGGAAGGTAAAGCTTCTTTCGAACAAATCAAATATGTGATTGCTAATACTCCTACCCTTTCTTATCTAGACTTTTCTAAAGATTTTCATTTGTATTGCTATGCATCTGAGAATACTTTATCTGATATACTTACACAACCTGACAAAGACAATACCGAGGCCCCAATAGCATTCATGAGTATCCCTCTTAAGAAAAATGAATTAAAATACTTTTTGATCGAGAAGAATGCTTATGCTCTAGTCAGAGCAGTGAAATAATTTAGGTTTTACATCCTAAACTCACTCTAAGGTATTTGTTCCTGATTCGGCAGTGAAGACACTTTTGACACAACAAGAGATCGGTGTGAACAAAAGGGCCTCCTGGATAGCTAAAGTACAAGAATACGATCTTGATATTAAACCTACAAAGCTTGTCAAAGGAAAAGGTTTGAGTAAGGAAATTTTAGAAGGATCTTCTAAAGTTGAAGAAGAGATGGAGGAAGAAATGCCTTTCATTTTATTCATTAGCAATGTTGATGACTCATTTTCAAATATTGCCTATTTTCTGACATATGGAGATTGTCTTGCTCATTTATCACCAAAAGAGAAGAGAACCTTGAAATTGAAATCTGCAAAATATGTTCTCTAGGGTGTTGCTTTATACAAGAAAGGGATAGATGGTACCTTTCCGAGATGTGTAGATTCTGAACAAAGAAAGGAGTTGCTTCAATTGTCCCATAATGAAGCATGTGGAGGTCATTACTCAACATCAGTAACAACTTACAAAATCTTGAGGAATTTTTTTTATTGGCCTGGGATGTTCAAGGATGTAGAAGCTCTTGTCAATATTTCAAAGGAAGAGTCCAGTTAGCAGCGCTACCCTTGAAGCCAGTGGTAATTGAAGAACCCTTTCAACAATGGGTTTAGATTTCCTTGGTCCTATTCATCCTTCATCCACTACTAGACACACTCACATTCTGATGGCAACTGACAATTTTACTAAGTTGGTAGAGGCCATCCCAATCAAACAAACAACTTCAAAGGTGGTCTATAGTTTCATCAAACAAAACATTTTGGTTAGGTTCGGGGTCCCTACGGAGATTGTTACCAATAATGCTACCAACTTCTCTTCCCAAGAGATATCATCCTTCTACTATCAATATGGGATTATTCTCTCTCATTCCTCTGTTTATTTTGCACAAGGAAATGGTCAAGCAGAATTGAGCAATAAAAATATTATGACCATTGTGAGGAAATTGGTAGATGTTAATCAAAGGTCTTGGCACAAGCACTTATACGATGCACTGTGGGTAGATCGTACTACTAAAAAGAGGGCAACAGGATTATCCCCCTTCAAGATCTTGTATGGAACTGAGCTAACTCTTCCTCTTCCTTTAGAACTATCCACCTTGAAATTACAGAATGCCATTGAGAATCGTGAATTCAAAGATGCTCTTGGAAAATGAATGTTGTATTTGACAAAGTTGGAAGAAGAGAGAGAGGTGGTTGTAGACAGAATTCAGGAACATCAATCTTGTGTTAAGAGTTTATTTGACAAGAAGGCTAAACAGAGGGTGTTTCAAGAAGGTAATTTGGTCTTGCTTTGGGATAAATGCAAATTTGACTCTTTATGGAGAGGCCCTTTCCAGATTAAAGAGGTATGCGAAAATAATTCTTTTATCTTGTCATACTTGAGTGGTAACTAGTTGCCCTTACCTTATAATGGGCAACACCTGAAGCATTATCATTAGTAGAAGGTGTTATACACCTTTTTGTATATAAGTTGTCTCATTTTTGCTGTGCTCCCGTCAGTTTATGTTGCTTTAGTTTTTCCTTTCCGTTGTCTCATTTTTGGTGTTTGTTCCCTCTTTTGTAAATTGGCCCCTTAGATGACTCTATTTTACAACCCAATGGATAAGGCATTATTTTACTCATTCTGGATTCAAGCTTCATCCTTGTCAGTCCTTGTCTGCAATTAGAGCTAGTTGTTGCCCAGTTATAAAATTGTTTCAATTTTATAAGCCATGGTTAATTTATGAAACTTGCCACATTTCAAGCCTTAAATTGGCCATTTTATCTTTGAATTTTTGTGAGTCTCTAAACTTCCATGTCTTCGGCTCATTATCAGCTCCACATAGCACTTGGTATTTTTAAAATCCTACTTCTGAGCCTCAAGTTGTCATAGGTTAATAGAGAGACTCAAAATGCATGTTTTCAAGTCTATCATTAACCATTAACCTCTCAAAAGGTTAATGATAATGTCCAAAAACACATTTTTCTTAACCTCTCAAAAGGTTAATGATAATGTCCAAAAACACATTTTTCTTAACCTCTCAAAAGGTTAATGATAATGTCCAAAAACACATTTTTCTTAACCTATTAAAAAGGTTAATGATAACGTCTAAAAACACATTTTTCTTAACCTCTCAAAAGGTTAATGATAACTTCCAAAAACATGTAATCATTAACCTCTTTGAGACAATTATTAACCTTTGAGTTTCTCAATGAGAAATTAGACATGTAAATGGTTTTAAAAAAAGGGGAGGAGAGAGATTAAAGATATGCATGATGATCAGATGAAAGTTATTAAAACCTCTGGAAGGGTGTATGTCTAAGGAAGTAAAACAAGTGAGCAACAAGTGGGGAGAATAATGAGATTAAAGGCAACCATTTCTGAAATCATCAAATGTCCCCTACTATTTAACCAAGTGCTCTGACGATATTGGTTAATAAAACAATTTTCATGCACCTTGGCCCATGATGTGGTACAACATTATCAAAAGAGAAGGGCTCTCTTATCTACCACCTTTCTATGACTGGTGGTAATAGCCATATACGTAATCCAGAGCAGATTATACCTAGTGGCAAAGCAATTTTCAATATACAAACCATATGAGGTTGTGGCATATATGTTAGTTTAAATGCCCTTTTCCCCACATGAGCAGTTGGTATGCACATGTTGCTTTTATATTATATAGCCTCACACCACCTCATTCACTCTTTTGCCAACCTCATGCCATGTATTTAAATTGTTGCAATGAACGAGTCAAAGATCTACCTTAATCACTGGGTGACCACAGGTTGCATGCTTGTGCTTTCAACATAAGGAGGACATTCCCTATTGAGAGGACATTGTTAAAGAAACAATAACTATATGCCACCCCAACATTGCTAACTCATCATTCAGCTATATTGAAATCGGTCTTCACTTGTAGTTATTATTCCCTCTACAGTAGGAAATGTTCAAAATTTGATAAGCCTTAAGAAGCCGCAACATATATGTTGTGATACACATATAACCCGAGAGCATTGTATTCCTCACGTGAGCACTTGATATGCCCATGCCACCACCACTGAGCTTGAGGAGTATGCAAGTTTATCATCAACCTCATACCAGGGATGTAAAGCATGGAGATGAACCTATTATACTTGTGCAGTTGCCTTTAGTCAATTAAGACATAGGCTATGAATAGAGGAATGCACAAACTTGGATGTATAAAGGCATTATTCCATTTTACAAATTTTAAACTATACCTTATCGGGATAAGAAGAATGGACTTGAGGTTCAAAATGAGTATGGAAAGTGAGCAAAGGTAAAAGTGATACCAAATTCTTTTATTATTTTGATGGGCGACTGCGTGAAGGCATGGAGAAAAGAGAGGATATGGAATGACATACACAAAGTATGTGAATGGGAATCTATTTGAATTGAATAGGATTCTAGTTGTTCATTTCCAAATTCATAGACAAGTTGCATAGGATGTAAACAGTACCCGAGATTGCTCTTGACTTGTTTGACATAATGCCAAAATAAAAGGGTGGTGAAATGAATAGAACATATAGAGTGATAGCGAAGTGTTCGACAAAATGAATTACTCATTCCTGACTTGTAGCTTTGAAAGCTTCAATCATTAAGTCATTCGAATTCAGATCAGCATCATTATTTTCTATAGCAATTAGCAACCTACCAAGGCATCATTAATGTTATGCAGATTCATGAGTAAATGATAGGCTGAGCACGACCCAATTCTTCTGAATGTTTAATACAAAACATGGTGACCTTTAGTCCAATGTAATGTTGGCAGATCTGTTCGATTGAATGGTTGGTTTGTTACTTTGGAGCCAGAAATAAAGAGTGCAATACGAGATTGAAGATATCTAGAAAGATTGATAATCAATCATGAAGTACAAGTATTAGAGGCCGAATTATGCTCCTATTTTAAGAAGTACGCTTCCAAATATCGGTGATACCATTTTTAGGAAGTGTCTGCCTTCAAGACTTCTCATCATCTCTTGTGAATGAAGAAAGGACCCCATTAACTAGAAAGATATTAGAAAGTGGCTTTGCTCAAGTAGGTAGACATCCCATTTCAGTACAGTGCCCAAACTTAGTATTGGAGTGCATTTAGACTTATCATCCTAACACTAGAGAAGTTATTTCACCGAACAATGAAGTAATTGTCCATCTAGACCCTGCCTCTATTACTGTTATTTTTTGATTGCCTACTAGGATGCAATATGCCAGCGTCAATCTAAGAACTACCAAGGAATATTTTATTGCAAATGAAACCCAATGTTTAAATACTGTCATGAGGTCATGGTTCTTGCAACCAAGAAGAGGAAAATCTCAATTGGGCAAATTCATTCATAGATTGTCATTAAAAGAAGATGTGGCAAACATGGTAACTCTATTGAGTAGGATCGTTGGTCTTCGGGATTTGCATGAGTTCGAAGGTTGGATGTTCCTATTTATCAATATGGTCTGTGAAGGAAAACAATATATTGATTGGGCTGAAATTATCGGTGACTCACTACATAGAAAACTCATGGGACTTCAAGAAAATGACTACTTTTATATGACATCATATCTTTTCTATGCTATTGCAAGTACCAAAAGTTGGCTAGGACTTAACTGGTAGGGTATTTATGATGATATGACCATTATTTATAATCATCTTCCTCAAATTCAATATGATAATAGCCTACACCATTTTAGAAGACTAAATGATGGATTCACAATGCTAACTATTAGGGAGATTCAGGGGAATACTAGACTAAGAATTTCATCGGAAGCAGCGATGAAAGTACAAAAATATGGAAGTGTTTTCATACAATTCCCGAAGTTTACTTATATCAAGTTAGCTGCCTATGATGGGTGTCCATTGATGCTACCTAGATTTGTTGATGATAAATTGGTTCTGATTGAGATGTGTAGGCAGATTAGTCAAATCAATAACTTTTGCAGGAATAGGAGGATAGATGAAATACCTTTTCCTATCAGCATCAGATATCATAGTTGTGATACTGCATCAGATGCTAGGAACATTGAAAGATGTATTGCCACAATAAATTTGCATCCTTACACGATGTGTTTCCCTTATGACAGTAAGGGCTATGCAGTGAATGAGTTAAAGTTAAATCCCAGTCTTGGTCACTTCCCGTCTCTAGAAGACTTTTTGGAGGACTGTGAAAATGGTTTCAAAGTTAGGTAGAGAGATTGGATGCGACTTACAATACAACAACTGATAGACTTCAAGTTGGACATTGATGTGACAGGTTTCGATGATGATGAGGTTTCTTTGGTCGATCCTTACTATTATGAGAAAATTGAACTGTCAGAGCTCCCTCCTATTGATTTGTCAATTCCTGAGTTAAAAAGGTTGAAGGAGAGGTCTGCCTATGTTCTTAAAAAGACAAGAGATTGGATTAGTAAATTCAGAGCCAAAAAAGCAACTGGTGAATTTCAAAATAAAGAAAGGAGAAATAATATAGCGGAATCATCTCGGATGGCAATAGAAGCAACTTCAAGTGAGACGATACAACAACTGGATACAGGTGCTCAAGATCAAGATGAAGATCTAAATTAGCCAGATAAGTTTATAGTCAAAATAAAAAGGACAAGAATGAAAGGTAGAATGAATCAGGAAGGGAATGAATCCAATGAAAAAGATCAAAGAACTCCTCAAATTTTTGAATCACATGTCCCTGTTACATCCCCTCATGATGTAGTGATTCCTCACTTGAGTCTCTTTCCTCTTGATATGCCATTAATAGACATCACGTAGTTAGATAACCTGTTATCTAATTCAAAAGACTTAATGATGATTGTTCAAAATGTAACAAGTGATGTACAAGCTTCAAAAATTACACATTCATGGTTCTAGAATAGTCTTCAAAAGATGAAGAAAGTTGTTGAAATGATCCTGCCTCCATTTGATGTGATCTCTAGTATTCTTCAGAAGCCTCCTAAGGTGAAAAACACCAAGGTGATGTCCAAGTTAGCTATTGATGAAACTTCAGGCAACTTTTGTGTGGAATTAGCCAAGCCTATAATTGAAAAGAGTGTTGATGAAGCATCTGAAATAGATTTCATTCTAGAAAAGGTTGATCTTGGTCCTTCTAATGCAGAAAGAGAGTTTCAAAATTTTGAAGTGATTTCTACTCAGATGTTGCAAAGGGTGAAGGAAGAGAAAAGAGCCAAGGAGCAACTCAAGGAAAAAGTTCAAATGCTGGTATCTTATATTAATTCAATCAGTAATCCTTCTAATGCCCAAGCCGTGGTCACTCTGTCAGTTTTAGTAGGCCCTGATGGTGTTTTAGATCATACTGTTGTTGAAAGAATTGACTAAAATAAGTCACATAGTATGATTATCAAAGCTTGGATAAATAGGATGATAGAGGATGCTTCAAAACTTATAAATGGAGTGAAGAAGATATATGGAAAAGCCATCACACAGATACAGGAAATTTCTAAAGAGCTGAAAAATAGCAAGGAACATAAATCCAACTGGGAAAAAGTAGCTGATGAATTAAAAGAAATTGCCAAGTTAGATACGAGCACCCTACTTCTTGAGAAAATGATTACTGATCCAAGTGACAACCAAACACATATTTGGAGTAAAAGTGTTGGTTGGAAGGTGATAAACATCAGCAAAGGGATCACTGAGTTTGAAAAGCTAATAGCTTCTTTGGAGCAACTGAAAACAAAAGGTACAGATGAATTAATCTCTACTATCATAGGTGGGGCACCAGTAAGTGACCTTCAGCATATTGATTGTCAATTTCTCCTCGATTCCTTCAGTGCTCATATTCATTCAGAAATAGAGAACCATGTATCAAATGCTAAAACTATGATGAAGCTCAACCTGGTTGCAGTCACTCTGGGAGATTGTAACATTTAATCCTATCGACAAGAGTCAGAAGAAATTCAAGATAGATACTTCACAGCGAAACTCAGGATGGAAAATGTGTGCATTCTGAACTATGAATCAATGATGATCATCCTAGATGCTTACAAGGCTTTTCGAGATAGATCAATTGTGTCCAGGTAGATAGAGTTAGTAGCTAGAAGAATCAATGATTGTATATGTAAACATCTTTAGGAACTCTAGCTAAAGTTTTATTTTTGCAAGTTTCCTTGAATAGGTTAATTTTCTTGAGGTTAATTAACCTTCCAAAATTACGTATTTTGGAGGTGGGTTATTAACCACGAAGAGGTAGTTTTTAACCTCTATGTCTATATAAGGACACCTTTCGGCTTTGTAAAAGGGGACTTTTTTTTGGTTTTAAAAATAGAGGAACACTATGCTGAAATTTTGATTGAGGGATAAATTTTGGAAAGTATGTACACTTTTTATCTCTGAATTGAAAAATCTCTATTGCTTTCTTGGTGCAAGGAAATGAAATGAGATGTGCTTTGGGTTTCTTATTTTAAAATCAAAATTGGTATATGCAGTAGTAGACATTCTCATGGTGCTATGCGGGTGTTTATGAATGATAATGAATGTACTTGGTAATAATGGTTTCCTTCAAGCATAGTTCTTGATCACCATTGTTATCAATCTTGTTTACTAAAGAAGGTTGTGAGGGCATGTGGTGCATTCGTCCTGAACGACTTTCTCCTAATCTTTAAAGTTTTAGATTCTTTATTTGAAAATCCTTTTAGAAATCCATATCATACGAGGGAGCTGCCCCTCTAAATGTAGAGGAAGGCTGCATACCAAGGGCCTATCCAACTATTGTGAATGGTTTACCACACACTCTGTTGGGAAAATTCTACTGTGACAAATCTGTTTACTAACAAGCTTATAGGAAACAATTACATTTGAATAAATTTAGTCCATAGAAGAAAGAGTAGGTAGGGCAACAAATCCAGGCATAGAACTAGCAAGTTCAAAGGTAAAGCCATTCAACCTAGTTTATCCAGTACTAATCTAGTCTAGTTATTATAGAAGCCATTCTACCAGCATAGGCATGTGCAAATTGAGATCTGCCAGTGCCAGTTGCTTGTTTCTTGAAATCCTCATTCTTTGGTAAGAATTTTTTTTTCTAGAAGCATAGAGCTTGTTAAATTTTTATAGCAAAAATTGTTTCAACTTATAAAGAAGGGATTTATATTGTAATTTTTCTAGGAGAATCGCTAATAACAAATAAATATAGTTTTCTTACAAGTCATTCAAGAAAGATGTTGAATATTCTACGACCTTTTGTTGTGCCTTCATATGGGAGAAACTATTTAAAAGAGTGGTCATGAACTCATAGAATGTAAATAGACCATATGTACAAGAGAGTTCAAATTCTATCCATGAATTGCTTATATAAATTTTCATACTTTGAAATTTAAATTAAGAGTGGAAAGTGTTTGAAGAGGTATTTAAGTAGGCAACAATATCCATTGCACTAACTTGTTAGTGTAACTTGCATTTTTTTTTTTATAGATCTCTAATTAGAACCCACATTTGCATTCGTGTGAATGTTATTGCTATAGTGAAATATTGATTTCTATCATGAAAGCTTGTTCTTTGAATGCTCTAAAAAATATCAGATTCCCTAGGCAATGAGAGAATATCTATTAGCAATATCAATTGTATAGTGCATAGTGGGGGTTTCTAAGGACAGAAACTAAGTTTCTACATTTCTAGTGATAAGTACATTCTAATTGTCCTTAATACTTATGAGTTTTTGATATAATTTATTATCAGGGCTTCACTTTTATGGAGGGTCTTGGTAAGAGTTGCAAATTATTTTACTCATAATGTGGGAGAATCATGGTCACTAATTATTTTGCCATTGATTTGGATAGAAGTTTGATTTTATAATATCATATAGCAATGATGCCTTGCCTCTAAATTTAGAGTTAATTAAATTATCATTTTCCAAAGGATTCTCTTGCCTCCATGCAAGAACTCTATGTACCAACTCAACTTTTCTTCTAGTTTGCCCATTAATTTTGGACAATAACATTTTCCATATTACCTCAATCTTTTGTTTTATTCTCAATTGAATTTTTTTGGAAATTTTTAGAATAGTTGAGAAACTTAGCAAAACAACTAGAGAATCGGTAGAGGGTATGTTGACTTTATTATTAAGTTATTAAGATTACTTTTATATTATGATATTCCCGCTTACAATCTTACCAAAAGTCCATTGCAAGTAAAACTGATTTCTTCTCTTTTTTCTTGTTCTTGTAATTAGTATTTGATATTTTCCATCATTTGTGCCATTGTTCACTAATCTTATCTCTCAATCACTGGTCTTTTCACTAATTTGTATAATTTACAATGTACTTTTTCCTTTTGCCTCATTGCATCTATATCACTATTTTGAAAATTATTTTTTCTATTATTAGAACAATTTCAAGTTATTATTTATTTTTAATGTTTAAAAAATTCCTGAATAATTTTTTTGAATCTTTTATTTTTACAAGATTTTTACAATTAATTGTGATTAAGCTTTATAAG
Organism: Cupressus sempervirens; assembly: GCA_028749045.1. Lineage (NCBI taxonomy): Eukaryota > Viridiplantae > Streptophyta > Pinopsida > Cupressales > Cupressaceae > Cupressus > Cupressus sempervirens. The sequence goes on along the minus strand of CM053786.1, from coordinate 204,974,042 downwards.
TCTTTTTAAAATATTAAACTTATAAAAAAATTCGTGTTTGAAAATATTGAATTCTTCTTTTGAAGTCCTACATAAAGTTTTATCACCTCGATCAACTAGCAATGGAAACAAGATGTAACTATTTCACATCCATGAAGAAAAACTAAATGAATGTATCACTATCAACATAATCTTGTAAGGATTAGGGAAATATTATCTTACAATGAATACCGTAACATCATCTTATATATCAAACTATCAGCCTAATCCTTGCACCCTTCAAAGGTGCAAGCGCTAGTTAGCCGATAGGCTCTTCTCCATAAGAAACATTGGTCAGATGTTTCGGACAATTCGATAGTCTTATATCGGGCAAGCAAAGAGGCATTAGAAAATTCTTGCTTTTTGGGCATTTGATCTAGAAGCCACCTAGGAAATTAATGTCCCCGTCATGAGCATTGAAAGAAATTTGTAGCACTATTTTTGTTCATAATGGTTAGCTCTTCCAAATAATTATTTACAACATCAAAGATTTTCAGAACAAATCATTAGATTAGAAAAAAACACCTGTAACAAGTGAAAAAACTCAATAATTACAGTGGCATAAATGGAGCATAAATAAAGCAGCATTAAGGAATTTGATATTTGGTTATTTAGTTTGTAAGCTTTTTTGAATTAAATACTATAGTGAGCTTTGATATCATGAAACAATTTGATGGGCTTTATGGAATCTCCATTAGGTAATTCAAAAATATGTATTAGAATATAATTAATTAAAGTCATTAATGTAATTGAATTTAACTGTAATATTTTACTAAAATTTGTAGTCACCTAATTACACATGATTTTAATTAAAAATAAATAGAGAAATGGTAAATAATTTTAAAGTTTAATAACTTCGATGTAAAAAATGAAAATATAAAATAATTTTCATATTAATAATATAATATTTCGTATGACGATTTATAATGGTGATTTAATTATCTTTTAAAAAATTAATTTAGATTTGAATTTATAATTGATTATTATTTTTAAATATTTTGGTATAAATTTGACATCTTTTTTCTATAAAGACATTTCCAATCTAAACATATTGTTAGATACATTTTCACATTCGGATAAATTAGTACATGATAGAATTCTAAAATATTTTATTAGAGTTAGATGATATATAATTTATGTTTATATTTATTATTTTTGTTAAAATATAGTTTGATATTTCAGAGTGTCAGTTCTCAAAAATTTACTCTAGTTTTATTTTTTGAAGTATTTGAATACAAGATTTCAATTTATAAATATTTTAAATATATGACCAATAAATTAGGACCAGGGTAGTATTTGATTACTAAGATTTTTTGTGTTATACTAATGTTTATGCAATAAGGATTTGACATTGAAAAGTTGATATTTATTGTCAAGTAAAAATATAAATTATATATTAAAAAATATCTTTTGTGTTTTAGATTAACATTAAGATTTTATATCTTAAAGATGTGTTAAATTTTAGATTAAGGTTACAAGTTTTCTATAAAAAATTAACATTTACTTCAAAAAATTCAAACAAGCTTACGTATGTTTAAAAATAATAATATAAAATGTGTCCAACATCTATCGATAGAAAATGAATGCTTAACCTAAATTAGACGATGTTGTGCTAACTATATAAATGATATATAACTTATGATTTTCTTTATACCCCTCTCATTCATAAGAACCATAGATAATAGAAAATAAATGTTAGCATTGAAAAATATTATATGATAAAATTTACCTTTTGTGCTACTTTTTTATTTACTCCACACTATGTCCACTTATTGTATTTGTTAGAAGCACACACTATTGCAACCACTTGTGTCAAAAATCTAACTATTGTAGTCACTAATTATTAATCTCCTATCATAAACGATTATTAAACTACTAAAAATAAATTCCCAGCTAATATCAAAAAAAACACAACTGCAACTTCACTTATAAAATACGGAAAGAAATGCGCAACACAATGAACACAATATTTTCGAACAAATTGTCCCTGGAGAAACCCCTAAGGGAAAACTAGTTCTACAGATGAGAAATTATATTAAACTTCAGCAAATCAAGAGATACAAAATTCCTTGCCTCTTACTGGTAGAACTTTGACAACCTCCTAATTTCTCCCGTTGATATTCCCCACTGCTATTCCCGCGCTAACACTGTGCCCTTGCTAACACTGCAAGACTATTTGCTAACACTGCAAACGTTTCTCCAAACTTCTTGTTCTCCAAATGCCCCCTAGACCCACTTTTATACTACTCTCGTTGGTAAACCAATAGCTGAGATTGATTTACAATTGACGGTTGAGATTAAAACAACTTAACAACCCTAACCAAGTTGCTTTCTAGTTGTTTCCAAAAGTGGTCAATTAATTAACAAATATTTGTTTCTAATCTAACCAATTAGTTAGCAAAACAATTACTTGCTAAATAATAGCAAATGGACAAATAGCTGTCCAAAGCTAACAAAAATAACACTCCCTCTTAGCGAGGAAGTTGTTCTGTAGGACACCTAACTTATCTCTGAAGAAGATAAGTTTTGCCTTCCCCAATGCCTTAGTCAGAATGTCTGCTACCTACTCCTCTGTAGGTATGTATTGTAGCTGAACAACTCCCCTTTGTACACAATCTCGGATGAAGTGATATCTAATATCTATATGTTTAGACCTATCATGAAACACTGGATACTCAGACAACTTGATGCAACTCTGATTGTCACAATGTATCACAGTAGTCTCCACCTTCTAACCAAACAATGCTACTAACAACTTTTGAAGCCATATAGCTTCACATGTCGCCATGCTAGCTGCTATGTATTCTGCTTCTACTAAACTTAGAGCCACAGACTTCTGCTTCCTGCTGAACCAAGATACAACTCCTGATCCCAAGCTAAAACAACACCCTAAAGTGCTCCTTTTGTCTATTGTACTTCCTGCCCAATGTGCATCAGTAAAGCCTATCAACCTGATACCTTCACCTCAAACATATTTGATCCCATACTTGACTCTACCACACAAGTAACGTAGCACATTCTTAGCCACTATCCAAGGCATTCTCTTTGGTTCAACCATAAACTAACTAAGAGAGTTTACTGCAAATGCTATATCTGGTCTAGTGTTGACCAAATGCATAAGCGAACCAATCAATTGTCTATATAAAGTGGGATCTACATCTTTCTCCTTAGTTGTATCGACCTTCCTCCAATTCGTGATCATGGGTGTAGACATGGCTTTGCAATCCTCCATCTTGAATTTCTTCAAGATTTCAATGCAATATTTCCCTGGACCAAGGAAAATCTCCGCATCTATTTGCCACACTTCCATGCCTAGAAAGTAGTGCATAAGTCCTAAATCCTTCATCTCGAACTCTTTTGCAAGGTTCCTCTTGCAATCCATTATGAGCCCTAGTGAACCTGTAAGAAATAGGTCATCCACATAACGAACAAGAATGAGAATCTCACCCCCAACCATCAAGTAGTAGAGGTTAGCATCTGCTTCACTCTTCACAAAGCCTATTTTCTGCAAGTATGTGTTAATGCGCTCATACCACGCTCTAGGAGCCTGCTTGAGTCCATACAATGCTTTCTTCAATTTGCACACGTGGGTCTCTTTGCTCTGTGCTACAAAGCCTTCTGGTTGTTCTATCTATACCTCCTCCTTCAACTCACCAGTAAGGAATGTTTTCTTGACATCCATTTGATGGATTTTCCATCCCATCTATGCTGCAAACGAGATTACAACTCGTATAGAAGTATATTTGGCAATTGGAGAAAATGTCTCCTCATAGTCTATTCCCTCCTTCTAAGAGAGCCCCTTTGCCATGAACCTCGCCTTGTATTTCTCGATGCTACCGTCTACACCATGCTTTATCTTATAGATCCAGCGTGATCCAACTACAACCCTATCTATTGGTCTAGGTACTACCTCCCACACATCATTCTGCATTATTGAAGAATATTCATCAACCATAGCATCTCGCCATACTTGATGTTTTGCAGCTTCCTGATAGCTAGAAGGCTCACTATCTACCAATTGACTAACTAATGCCACATAGTCATTGAACTTGGCTGGTTGTCTTTGTTGTCTAGTACTCTTCCTAGGAGCTCCCAAAAACTCCTAAGTATCCCTTTGTGTATCTAGAACCACATGGTTCGTGCTGCCAACTATAAAGGATGAAATGTCAACCTCTAAGTCTTCTAGATGCATTTCCTGTTGCACATGTTGCTCCATACTCTGTGAATCTTCACTAACTGAGTCTACTCTCATACTAGTAACTGTACTTGAGCTTTGTTGCTCTTGACTTGGTCTGAGAGCTTCTATTGGCTGCTCACTCTGATCATCTGCTGGAAAATCTTTAGATCTCCTAAATGCCTTGTCCTCCATGAACTTGACATCCCGTCTGACAATAACTCTTTTGGTCCCCGGAATGAAAATCTTGTATTCCTTTGAGGTCTCACTATACCCAACAAAGTACCCCCTCTTTGCAGTCTGATCTAACTTTGTACGTGTATCTCTAGGAATATGGCAATATGCCAAACTCCCAAATATCCTAAAGTGACTAACATCTAGCTTCTTCCTTGTGAAAGCCTCCTCTAGTGTCATCTTCCCTAGCACCTGGTGTGGAACTCTATTCTGAATGTAGACTATTGTATTACACGTCTCTGCCCATAAGTAACAGGGCATGTCCTGGTCATGTAGCATAGCTCTTGTTGCCTTCGATATAGAACAATTCTTCCTCTTAGCAACTCCATTCTGCTGTGGATTGTAAGGAACATTCCATTCTCTCTTGATTCCTTCTTTGGTACAAAACTCGTGGAAGACATTTCCTTTTTGCTCGCCTCCATTTTTTGACCGAAGAACCTTTATCTTCTTTCTTGTCGAGTTCTCCACAAGATCCTTGAACTCTTGGAATCGACTGAAAACCTCATCCTTAGTCTTCAAGAAGTATATCCAAGTCTTTGTAGAGAAATCATCAATAAAAGTAACATAGTACTCATATCCTCTAAGAGATTTCATCGACATTGGTCCACAAACATCTGAATGTACTAGATCAAGAACACCCTTAGATCTGGTGTCACTCCTTGGAAAAGATGCTTTCGCAAACTTCCCCAACACGCATCCCTTACATACATCGTCATGCTCTGTGCTCACCTTTGGAACACCTGTCACTATCTCACGAAACAATTTAAGTGCTCCATGATGAATATGGCCCATCCTCCTATGCTATAGCTCTCCAAGATCTCTAGTTATGGGTGATCACTCCTAACTCCAATAGTTATGGGTGATTTCCAATCCTTATACTTAATCAACACATTTGTCCCTCTAAAGAGTACATTATACCCCCTATCCTGAAGAACAGATACAGAAATCAAATTCATACCTAAGCCTGGCACATATAATACATCGTGAAGTGGGATTATCGATCCATTCTCCCTCTGAAATTGAACAATCCCTTTCCCAACAGGGTTGAGTTTGGACAAGTTTCCCATAGAAATTTGGATGTTGGTGTCCTCCTCCTTGTAACTAGAGAAGTACTCTCTAACTCCTGTCATATGAAATGACGCCCCACTATCTATATACCAAACACATTATGAGGTTGAGCTAACCATACAAGCTATGAGTGCAAACTCATCTTTCATTCTACTAGAGAGTTCTTCTGCACTTGCTTAAGCTGCCACCTGCTTCTTGCCCTTCTTCCTCTCTAGGCAATCACTGACATAGTGGCCAAACTTGTGACATCCAAAGCACTTGACCTTAGAAAGGTCCTTCTTCTTCTTCTTCTCACTTTGTGAATTTGATCCTTTGCTAGATCCCTTCTTTGCTTTCCCTTTACCTGCTAGGGCAACGTTCTCTTGTGCCACCTCATTTTTCTGACTCTTGTTGGCCCCATTGACAAGACTTAGTCTAAACTCCTCCTGAGTGAAATCAGTCCATAATCGATCCCAAATCGGTAAAGTATCTCGTCCACTGACAACTTGAACAAAGACACTCCATTGTTTAGTAAACCCATTTGTGGCTATTCTCACTAGCTCATCATCACTAGGGCTATCTCCAACAGCTGCTAACTCATCCTTGACAAGTCTGATCCTGGTGAGGTAACTTGTGATGTCTTCTCCTTGATTCATTCGAGTATTCTTTAGCTTCTCTCTGAGAATAAACTTCCTATTGGTGGTAGCATTTTGGTATAGATTCATAATGGCATCCCACATCTTCTTCACTGTATCTAGCTCCGAGATATGTGGAACAATATGATCCTTGACACCATCAAGGATAATCCTCCTCACCTTGGCATCGTCCTTCCTACATGATGCAAGTTGGTATGCATCCGTTGGTACAGGTACAACACTGGTAGCATAATCCTTGGTACCATTCTCTTCCAACAATAAGGAAATTATGGCCTTCCAGACACCAAAATTTGAGGCACCATCCAATCTATCCTGATCTCTCAAACCAGGTAAAGCCATCTCAAGGGTTTAAAGCAATAATAAATCTAAAGAGATCAAAATTTCTTTCCTAGGGCAAAACTCTTCTACCCTTAACAATGCTCTAATACCATGTGAAAAATCTAACTATTGCAGTCACTGATTATTAATCTCCTATCATAAACGATTATTAAACTGTTGAAAATAAATTCTCAGCTAATACCGAAAAATAACACAACTGCAACTTCACTTATAAAATACAGAAAGAAATGCGCAACACAATGAACACAATATTTTTGGACAAATTGTCCCTAGAAAAACCCCTAAGGGAAAACCAGTTCTACAGATGAGGAATGAATGTGACAGTTGTCATTTTACTTTTTCATCTCAATATTATGAAAAATTCAATGAATGTGACAATTGTCATTTTATTGCACAACAAAACAATTTTTACAATGTAATGTGTGTTGCAAGTGGCAACTACATGTCTTTGCATGATTTCAAAATTTTCCACCAATTTTATAACAACTTCCATATTTTGCACATGTTTTCTTCTCAAACTATTGGTGGCACTTCCAAAAAAACTCACCTATCTTGTTTTCCCTTCTACATTTTGCAATACATTCTAATTTTCATGTCCCTTTTTAAAATAGCTGGATATCAAATTTGTAATGGAGAATTCAAGAAAAGAATTGATTTTGTTCATTTACAAGTCCTAAAATGAAGGGCAAGGGGCCTCCAAATATTTTCTGTTAAATTGACAGCCAACTTTCACTAAACTTTTACACATCCAATATGTGCACAACCGCAAGCTTTAGTTGCTTGGACAAATGGGGTGAAAGCATAGTCTTGTTTTAACTTTGATAAATCTAGTTTTCATTTGTTAATTTGAGCTGAATTAGGTAAGGTTTGATGTCTTGGTCTAGTTTCTGCAAATATTCATCCCCTTCTTGTTTATTTTTGTTTAAGGTATTGAGACACAGGTCATCTTTTGGTCCAAGTTTAGAAATAATGATATTTCATTTCTGCATTTGTGTTTGTATTACAATGATAGTAATGCAGATGAGAGATTCATGCACCAAATATGACAGTAGTATGAGATAGTTGATGATGCTTGAGAATTAGGTGTCATTATTCATCTTGCAGAAATTATTGAAGATGTAGTTAGGCTATGAGGAAAAGGCATAAGAAGGGCTCTACAACCTAGTAGTTGTTGCATGTTAAGCATTTTTGCCATTTACATTCAAGATGCCAGAGAGTTCTAGGCTGTGTATAAAAGAAAGGGGTGATTTGTTGGAGGTGCTCTATTATGTCGTTGTCCCTACAACCTCTATAAACCATGACAATACTCAAGGAAATAAGATTAAAATGAAAGCATTGCCGGATGCAACCATTTTTAGCTAGAGTAAATATATTGCAAATATTCTCCAAGTTAAAACATTGGCCCTATTTAATGTCTCACGGAACTGCATTAGTGTGTAATCTAAAGGGAGGATCATACAGTTTGTGTTGAAGCTTTCCATGCAGCTTCTTGCTACTCTATGAAATTTGTCAATTTTGAGCACTTTCAAGGGGCCATTAACCCTTATTTTCAGATCCATCAAAGATGAGAAATATGGAGAAGGAGAAAATAAGGTAGACGAAAGAGAAGGGAGATTTTTAATAGTAGGTGTTCCCCGTATGATGGATGAGCTCAAGGTTCTCTGTGTGGGTGACTTACATTCAACATGGGTGATTCCATGCTACAGATGAAGAGCTCAAATAAATACATTTAGATACAAAGAAGACTATTCTTTACCTTCTCAAAGTGAGGTTGGATAAAAATTCAAAAGTGATACATAGAAATCCGGTAGGTTTCAAGGCTTCGACAGTTCCTGGTGCATTGATCTTCACTTAGTATACTTATTTTAAGTACTCACTAAGGTATTGTCTTTTAAATTTTAGGATGATGCTATAGTTTTTCTACTTTGGTACCTGGTTCGAATAAAGAATAATAATCCACTATGTAGCTTGAAAAAATTATTGTTCTATTTTATTTTTAAAATTTTTTATTGAATGACCATCAGTTCTATTTTTCTATTTTGAATCAAATCGAATAGTAGACTTTTAATGTTCATGTGGTCAGTCAAGAATATAACACTTTAATGATCGTCCATTATGAACGAATTTCCACTATCTTCATCTCTTCATAGAGAATTGATACCTTATAATGATGTAAGATTTTCATTTCTATGATTAAAAATGCCTTTGAATCTATTTTGATCCTTATTAACAATATCCTCGCCACCTTTTGAGTATTTTCATACAAACTCTAGATTATTATTCATTTAAGCATTAAAAAATATAACTATATTCATTAAAATAAAATCTAAAGTGTAATCTAGATTTTCGAAACTAATTAATCATATTTGAAAGAGACAGATGCAGAAGATAGAGAAAAGGTGGAGAAAATGGGCACTGTCATTTGCATAAAACAGTAGATAGTGGCTGTTGTTCAGTATGTCAGGACGAAGGCACATAATCCATGAACATGTACAACAGTTAATGCGGTCTCCATCATTTCTAATCAACTTCAATAATAAAAGTACTTTACTATGGTAGGTTCCCCCTAAAAAGAATACTAAACAATCGACTTCAATAAGCCTGATAACTGTTGCATTTATTAGTTCCTGCCAAGGCAGGAATACTTATGCATTCATGTCATTCCAAATATGACATTAACACTAACCAATCAAATTCAAGAATTTAAAAGATTATATTAGATTTCAAATGTTTATATCTTTTTCTAATTTTTTAGTATTTTATAAATCATATTTTTCATCCATTCTATTGGTCCATATTATTTTTGGTGGGGGAGAAAATTAATTTTCTTCAAAAAAAATATAAATATTTTCTAACAACTTCATCTTGCATTAATTATAACTTTATCTTTTCCACATTTGTGACAAGTTGATAAGATTTTATTTTTTTCCAATCATTTTATCTTCCACCTCACACAACATGTCTAATCAATATTAATTATCACAATCTATTAAATATTTTTAATTATTATTTTAAATATATTTATTATTAATTTTATATTTATGTTTATTTTTAACTATTTGATATAACTTGTTCCTAAAACTTCATGTAATGCATAAGTTCAAATTATGTTTTTATATATATAAAATAAAAATTTCTTTTAAACATAATTTCAATATGTTATATCTTTGTATTTGAATTTCTATTTTTTTAAAAATTTTGCCTTTTTAATAAAAGTGGTTAAATTATTACTATTATTTTACTTTTATAAAAATTAATTAAACAATATTATTTTTTAATTATATTTTATAATAGTGTTTGTAATATGTATAATTGATAAGTGTTACAATTTTTAAATTATAGTATTTTTTATTATTAATATTTTTTATTTAAACAATTTATCATTTAGTTTAAATACATTTAAAACTTAAATATATATTTTAATATTAAATTAATAATTATATTTTATATCAAAAAACATTCTAGAGAAATAACCACAAAATAGAAATAATTCAATTCTAAAAGATATTTAAATTATTATTAGATTTTTATAAACTATGTATTAAAATTAAATAGTTATTTTTTATTTCTTATTTATTACATCATATTTATTCATCAACATCAAATTTATATGTATTACATCTATTTATTATTTATAAATGTACATATTAAATTATATAGATATTATTTCATAATAAAAAATTACTTAATTTTATTAAAAATTTGGAAATACAAAACATTAAATAGTAAACGTTCTATAATTGTGTATAATTAAACAATTAATTTTACTTATAATATATTTTTATATTTCAATACATTTCATTTTTTCTTATAGAAATGTGAGTTTTACTATAAAAGTTAAATTCTTTGTTTATTTAAAATATAATATATTTTAATTCTTTATTATAACCATGATTTTATTTTGACTATTTGTTTTATTAAGAAAAATAACTATATTTAATTCTCTCTCACACACACAACTTATGTTGGTATCACTCTATCTTACTATTTTCTCTCTTCCTATTCCTCCTCTATATTATCTATCCTTTTTTCCTCTGCATATATGCTTATGTTGTTATTGTTGTATACTATTATTTATCTCTATCTATATCTCTATCCTAGTTTTTGTCCAGTGCTAATGATTAAAAGTAGTGTGAGTTCCATTTGATAATCAAAATAAAAATAATACATAGTTGGGGGAGTTATTCCAACTACTTATGGTTGTTTGTAGCATGCATAGTATGCTTAAACATATAATGTGATACTCCAAATGCTTCATCACTTCTTCAAGTTCTATAATTCAAATATTGGTATGGATATCTTTCCTTATTGCACATAATTTAAGTTGTCAATTTAGAAGGTGCAAATTTGTCTAAAGCATATGTATTGATCATAGTATGATATTAAATACTTATTGTCATATTGGGAACTTTGGCCTCTTATTCTTGGGCTTAAATGTCCAAAAATATAATAATATAGCACGAGAACTTAACAACAAACTATGAGCCATCCTATCAAATCACAAGTGCATTTTTAGGATGAGAATTTAACAACAAAATATGAGCAATCCTATCAGATCACAAGTGCATTTCTAGGCAAAAATTAATGCATTCATAATGTTAATTTAGATTATCACTCATCTACACCTCTACAATCATTATGCGTTAGGCAGGAACTATGATGCATTGCGTCTCTTGTTTACTTTCATATTTATCTGTAGACACCAGTTTTATAATTTCACATCTATTCCAAATATAAAATAAAACTAGTTATCCACATAAATCAAATTTAATGTTCAACTCTCAAATTAAACTTATTCTTAAGTTATTTTTGGTTTAAGAGTCATCGGAGAGCCCTAGCTTGCATATGAGCATAAACTAAAATAAAGATAAGTAGGACATAATTTCCATAGCAAGTCAAATTGTGATATTGCTATCAGAATTTAACTGTGTGATTTTGAGTCAAACTCATTGACCCATGTTTCATGATTAGTGATTCAACATGAATCCATCTCTTATGAGAATAAATGAAACACTTAGCACTCATTAGATCTGGGTGATACTCACAGAGATGAAGAAATTCTTGTAAAGATGTAAAGAATATCAAGAAATTACGAGATGTGCAAATTTGTCCCTGCCGAGACGCTCCATGTTTATATGTTTGCTTCTTATATTAGAGGAACGACTGCCTCATTAATGCGAATCCATTGAGGAGAAGGAAATATTTAAGGTTTCGTTTGTTTGCTGGGATTAACTTGGAATAAGGAAATGGGAATAGGAAAATTGGAATAAATCTATTCCAATTTTGGCCCAAAATGAGAATAAATAGAATTCTATTTATTCTCATTTTGGGCCAAAATTGGAATAGATTTATTCCAATTTTCCTATTCCCGTTTCCCTATTCTATTTATTCTCATTTTGGGCCAAAATTGGAATAGATTTATTCCAATTTTCCTATTCCCGTTTCTCTATTCCAAGTTAATTCCAGCAAACAAACGGAGCCTAAGTTTCCACAGTTCATGGAAAAGGAAGAGAAAAGAGGACGGTGTCATTTGCAGAGAACTACAGGGTCGCTCTTTAATAGGGCAGGACAAATAAAGTAATTCATGAGCATGTGCGGAAGTTAATGCCGTCTCTATCGTTTCTACCCAACCTCAAGAATACAAGTTCATCGTGAACTGTTACCATTATTTTTCTTGTCATATTTATTCTGCTGATATTTTGTAGCTGATTATTTTTCATTACTTAAATATATCAACGGTCATGCAGCAATAAATATAAGCATTTATATCTTTTAAAAATATTTTATAAGGTACCTCTTAGCGAACAGGACACTGGATATAGACCACCGAGTATTCATTAATGTGATTACCACGACAAAAACTACTCTTTCGTACCAAAAGTATTCAAATTTCTACGGTCCGTGGAAAACAATGAGAAAACCTTAGGTGTCACCCTTCGCTAGCGGACGACACTGATATGTATTCCACGAACATGAAGATGTGCAGACCGATTATTTACTATGTTCTATTCCATTAGTCTTTTTACTAGACGATTTTTAAATTTTATAAGATAATGCAGTATTTATCATTTTCTATTCTATTATTTTTATTATGAGAAGATTTTTCATTTTAAAAATTATTTATTTTGATTTTTTAAATGATGTTAAATTTTATATTAAAGAATATTAGATTTCTAGACAAAAGATCTATTGTCGTGTAATAAGAGTGACCACACAAATCAATAAATAATAAACTAAGTATTGAAGTCAAAAGCAATCATTATCCAAATATAATACAATCTTAACCAATTCTTATTTTAAAATGTTGTTTTCTTTAAGGTTAAGAATCAGTTTCAATTATCGTATCAACTACATCTTTAAATTTGAACTCACTCCAAAATCATTTAAATATAAGTCATTATTATTTTATAAAATCATTAGATCCTAGTCATATTAATCGAGCTTTGCATCAAAACTCGTGTCTATTAAAAAAAACTCATATTTTATGACCATTTCATCACTGAAATTATTGACCAAATTATTGACCTTCCACACTCGGGGTGAAATTCTTTAGGGATAAAAAAATTACAAATTTGATGGTCAAGCACTTTCCTAAAGAGGAAGATGAGAAGTAGATGCTAGTAAAAATCAACAAGACTTATTACTCACCAAAAGTCAACATGAAGGTGTGGAGGTGGGTTCTCTTTGTTGTTGTAAATCAATTTAGGGATGATACTAAGCTATATTTCATTCTTTACCTCCTAGATTTCATGAACATTAGCATAAAGGATGCTAGGGCCAACCCTTGTGATAAACTTGTGCTTCATGATGGTCTCATGCTTTTGAATTATGAATATCATTAAGTTTTCATTGTTGAACACCATGTTCATGATAATATTTCCTTAGAGGGATAAATTTCTAAGTGCAGGATGAATTGCATTCTTGCACCCATACTAAGAAAATGAGGATCTCAGGAACGATTAAGGGAAACCCTCTACTCCCTTGCCCTTAACTAAAATGTTGTAAAGCCAGTGTTTGTAGAATAGTAGTCTGATGATGAGGAAGAGGAAGACAATGGTTGGGATACTGAAGTGGATGAAGAGCCTTCTTTCTCTCTACCTAAGAAAAAGATTAAGTGTATTCAAAATTCCCCTATTTGGAGTATTTTATAATATTTCAAAAAGTCCCCTACCCCTTCTCCCTCTTTTAACTTAAATAAGGTTCTCCTAGAGACTATAAACTAAATAATGTTGCATTTGATGAGAATATCTCTATCTCCCTTGTTGGTTTAGAGGAGCCTAAACTAGGAGGGGAGAATTATAATGAATGTGTTGTTTTTAGTGAAATAGACAACTATAACAAAGAGTCATCCATTTGGATTTTGTCTAGACTACCAAAAAAGCATATCTAGAATTCTATACAATTATTAGATGGATATTTCATACAGTGAATAAAAATAAAATTGATAAAATGAAATTTACTAGAAGATGGTTTTCATAGAGAAAGTTAGTGTGGATAACAATGTCACATTTTCTAACAATGTAAAAGAACTTATAAAAGTTTCAAGTGGAGTTAAAGGTATAACCACTAAATTTGATCATAAGATTGTGCCCATCATCAGTCAAATTTCCAGACTAGAATCTATCCTAAATAAATTTGGAGAATGGATCTACAATATTTTGAAAGCCTTTATAAAGCATCTAAAAATACTTGTGGGGAATCTTGAGAAGATCAATTAGGATAAAATTTAAATTAAGGAACAATGTGCAAAGGATGCTAGACATAAAAAGATTATGGACTAGGAAAAGATTGATGCAAGTACAAGGAAGAAATAACTCAATACGCTCAAAGGTATAGAACATTTGTAGAGTGCTACTAAAAAATACTGATTACATTGAGTTGGAAGATACAAAAGATTTTCTTCTTTGTAACTTTTGCTACTTTTTCAATCTATAACTATCTACTGGTCTTTTGTTGGCTTTTCCTATTTAATAGATTTTTTGCTCAATTTGAGCCAACTTTTCTCTATGGTGTTTTTTTTCTCACAGTCCTTCTTTTTCTAAACTTTAATACCTATCTTGAAGTAATGATGTTGGAAGGGATTTGGGTATCTTTAAAACCTATTTTTTAATAAATTAAAAAAACTAATTTTATTATATTTCATTTTAAAAAAATCGAGATAATCTTATTAGCCCATTTCATGTTACTCCATGTGTCCTCTATAAAAAGTTCCCAAGTAAAGGAAAACATGAATATTTCCAAATTGATTATTTGAATCGATTAATAAATATAACTCAAAATATGAATCTTTGAATCCTTAAAAAATATCTAGCTGATATAGAATTTATAGTAAGCTAACCAACATACTCACAAAAACTTATGGCTTCTTGAATGATGGAAGAGTTAGAGCTCATGATAAAATTTATTTTCATAACAAAAAAATTAAAAGATCTAAATTCTAATAATATGTGCATATTTAATTGTCCAAGCTATCTTGTAATTGATAGAATGAAACTTTACCAACTTGTCTACATAGATCTATCACATTTAACTCCCTTGGCATATCTAATTTGATTCAATATGATTTTTTATGTATCAAAAAATAATAATATGTAAATAGAGATGTGTACCCAAACCTCTTATTGATCATTCATACACATTATAGTTAGACCTAGTTCATCCTTCCATCACTAAGAACTAGTGAATTACAAACATAATCAATAAATAAAACACACCTCATTTCATGTTTCACAGTAAAAGGGTTTTCATAATGAGTCATTGGGATAATATCCATAGATTAGTATTTAATTTAAAATATCTCATTACTATGATAAAATTTCATCAAAGTTATCTGAATCATCATGATAATCTCTAATACTTATAGCATATTTTATCCCACTATTACCATTTCCTCAAGCTATACTATCTAAATAGATTGTTCTAAAATGCATTGTTTATCACCCGAATTCATGTTGACCTAATCAATTCTTATAAATAATCATTCTACCATTGGCATCATATCAATCAAACCATCATATTATATCCAATTTTTAAATTTAGTTAACTCCACAATTCAGGTGTATACATCATATTCGACCTTCTCTAATGAATTCCTATTAACAATATTGGAAAGATAATGAAACAATATTAAGTATTTAGATAAAGTGTGACTATGTGTTGATAAAAATATATTCAAAGAGTGGTTTTACCATAATTTTAATTATAATATTATACTAACATATTTTCATGCTTGGTGTAGTACAAAGTATGAGAATCCCCAAAGGAGATCTCCTAGCCTCCAACAGATAACCACATAGGGGAAACACAACACAAGAGACAAGCTCTGATACCAAAATCAATTCTTTCTTCATAATAAACTAATTATATACAATGTTTTGGGTTGTAAGGCCTTCTCGGTTATGGCCAAATACAACCCTAGCTAGTCCATATCTATAACACAACAACACTCTAGTAGAAATCTCTAACAAGATATAAACTTATGTTCACAAATGACCAAAAAATCTCCCTGTTTTCCAAGCCTCAACTACTAGCTCTTCTCACTTCACTCCTCTCAGCTACTCTATTTTGAACTCAATAATCATTTAAGACTCAACAAGAATCTTCTACTTATACTCAACTAATCCAAAAGTAGGCCTAGCAAGTTACAAATTAAATAAACCCTTATATTAAATACATATTTAAGTTGCAAGTTGGTCGACAATAGAAGTTAAACACCAAATGCTTTAGAAGGGTTACAACACTCATTAAATACACCTAATACAAATAATCAAGACCCAAACAGGTTTATACAAATTCCCATGATCACTCCACGTCACGATTACACAACACATTAAATAAATACTACAAGTCGACTGGTCCAATCCACTAGAACTCCATTTAATGCACCATATTGTTGAACATCAACAGAACCACCAAGAATGACTGAGTTACCAAAAGTATTGCCAAGTCCCTCGGGTGTCAAACAACCAACACACAATGAGAAATGTAGTGAGTGGCAAGCAACATAGTGTATGTCGAGCTCCTTTAGTGACCAATCTTCTCAGCCAACACAACAACTCAATGATGACTGAGAACACCTCTTCTTCAAACAAGCACCAAGCTTCTCCACCAAGGTCATTTAGTCAAGCCTCCAACTAAGAAATACCACAAATATGTCTAAGCACCTCCAATCTTCCTTGAAAAATGCCAAAATATTTTGAAACCTCAAATGCCCCTACATCACTCCTAGTATTAATTTTTCAAATCTAATGGCTAAAAAGGAAAATGAGACTTCCGTAATTACATAAAAAAATTATGTCTTGAGATTATCTTTTGCATTGTAAGGTTTCTGCATTGATAATTCTCTCAAATTTTAGTTGGCAAAAAAGTAGAATAATGCTTGCACCTTCCCCTTATATTTATCACTTGATGACTTGAGTATCATAAAAATTATTCTACAAAATAATATTATAATATTTATCATGATCTAATAATGAGAAAACTATATAATATAACTAAGAGTTGTAGTCACAGTCTTTTTAACTATTTTGAATAATGGGTTGATCTAAAAAGTCACACTCCTTGATCAATTCTTGAGGGAAAACAATGAAATTTATCATGATAAAAAATATTAAAAACTAAATTAAATTCCATGTTCAAGTTTTTTTTTTTCTTTTTCTCTAAAGGTAATAATTTGATAATGAAATAAGGTTCACTAAGATGTGTGAATAAAATAGGATGCTATAATGAATATCAATTCCCAACCCCCCCACCCCCGCTCTCTCTCTCTCTCTCTCTCTCTCTCTCTCTCTCTCTCTCTCTCTCTCTCTCTCTCTCTCTCTCTCTCTCTCTCTCTCTCGCTGTCTCTCTCTTCCATGGAGCCTCTCCTAAGGGACCCAAGATATTTTTCTTGTGTCTACCTTCTTAACTCTATCATTATTCGCAATATGGTGGTTACTCTTGACCGCCTTGTCCCACTAGTTTTGGTTGCTCACAATTATATTTTTCTCTCTCGTTGTATTGATTCTTCAAGTCATTTATCAGGTGTCATTTCCTCTAGAAATTCTCTCTTTCCCTCCTTAATTGCACTTGGAAGTGTTAAAACCTTTTTCCATCCTGCTTCTTCTAAGTTATCATCTGCACACATGTTGGTTGGCTTCGTTGTTAAAACTTAGAAACAAATGAATTTTTGGGAAACATGTGCAATAAATTGTAGTATGGTACATGCACTAGATGAACTATTAATTGATAGAGTTATTTATCTAGAGCTTTCTTTGTTGGGAAGATTCTTTTTTTTGAGATGCTATGTTTTCTAATTATGGAAATGGTTTTCTATTACTTGGACCCTAAAGATTAGTTTTAAAATTAATGTCGGCCCTATGTCATATTTTTTTTTTTTAAATGACTAGTGAGGACCCCTAGTTGGTGCTTACTAATTATCCCTAGACATATAGAAATAACATTGGGAATTTTGTCCCTCTCCAAATCAAAACATGGTTTCAATCCTCTTTATAACATGGGTTCTTCTACCCCTTTTTGAGTCCACCTTCTGGACCATGCTCTAGAATATTAGAAAAATGATTTTTGCAGAGGCATTGTAGTCTTTTTCTTCTCCTTTATCATAGTGGACGAGATGTCCCAAACCAAATCCTGACTCCCATTTGTTAGGATTTGTGTTAGTGTGATGATAAATACTATACTCCCAACCTCTATTACATTAGAATCCAAGTATATGTCCTACCTCTAGGCCCTTGATTATGAAAGTGAAAATTTGATCGATGTAACTTATAAGAAGTATGGTCACCTGAATAACTCTTGCAAGTCTATACTTTTTTTTTACTAGAGATACTCGATCTCTCTTATATTTTTAATGGAACCTACTGGTCAGCTTTGGTTACATATTTGAATTACCCTTTGGGTGACCCCTATGTCACTAAGTTTCTAGCAAAGGAAGACCTCCCTATTTTAGGCGAATTTCAACTACTTAGTAGGTGCTTCTATAATTCTTGAGAATCTCCTAGTTCAAGTTGTTCTTTCCCTATCCCACAAGGAGGAACTAGATTTGGATATTATTTAACTTAATTTTAACAAGCATATCCTAACTCTTTTAGAAATAAACTTACCTTTGGCTCCTTGGACCCTCTAATATCTTCTGTATTGGACCCTATTTCAGAAGAATATGTTCTTTGGGGGTACATATTCCTCCTCCTTACCTCATCCCTACTGTAGGTTTGAGGGCCTTAAAGCTCACTTCTCTTTTCTTGGATTTTCTCCTATTATGGATATTTTTTCTACCCCTTACAACATTATACTTGATTGGGATATTACATAATTAAAAGGTGGTATATAGATCACCCTAGAAACTGGATGGATAAAATGCATTTTTTATGAATGTTATAAAGGATATTAGGCAAAACTCTTACCATTAGGGCTAACTCAATGGTTGAAGGTGACTCAAATCATATTTGACTCTACACTTTTTGATAAAATAGTAAACAAAATATGGATATTGATCTTATCATTCTTAACCTCCTTCTGCATAGGTGCTACATATCTCTTAGACACAAAATAAGAGGTAAAATGGGTGTAGAAGGGATTTTCCCTAGAACAAAATCTATTTTTTTGAATCAACCATGACTCTGAAATGAAATTTACTTGAAATGAAAATATATTCTAATTTAGTACATGTTTAATATAATAAATATGATGACTAATACCTTGATGATGTAATTTTATTTAAATACAATTAAAATAGTTGTTGACGATTGCAACAATTCAAAATATGGTTGGATGACATTTTATTAATCATATAATTCTTGAAATGTTTGAGTTCTTGATCTTTTGTATGATTTGAATCTATTTCTCTTGTAATTGTGTCCTCCTTGATTAATTCCTTTCTAAAATGAGGTAGGTCACTCACTTTTAAACATCTCCAAGCCAATTTAGTCTCTAAAATGTGAAGGAGATTGATGTGGATTTAGTAATCCCAGTAACAAAATGTCCATTACCTAATTTAAATATGAGGCCAATTCCTAGGATCTAAGGGAACTTAAATTACCATTGACCCATTTTATTTCCCTTTACCACCCAAAGATGGCCCAAATTTTGACCCCAAGTCTAATTTTGTATGGAAATGGTACAAACATGCATAAACTATAAGCATGCTAATAAAATTATGCAAGTGATACCACGTGTTAAACAAATGGATATGTAAGTAAGAAACTACATGACAAAGCAATTTTTCAATTCTTAAAAAAAATTGGGATACTGTTGAAAAGTATATAATCTCTCTGGGTTTATTTTTAAAAATACAATAAATAAATTAATTAATGCAATGGAAAATAAGGTGCATAGGCTCAAATAAATAATGAAGATATAGATGTGATTATGAACTCTTAGAATATTTACAAAACATAATTATGTAGAAAATATTTTTTAAAAAAAACTAAAAAAAGAAACCAAAAAATAAAACAATTTCATCATCTCAGTACATTAGATAAAATGAAACCTTAATCCAAAATTCAAGTAAATATATTTAGGAAAACTTTGTTATGTTCTAAAACCCAACGCAAGAAAATATAATAATATTTCTTAGCTCTCAATTGAATAATAATAGTAAAGTTAACTTTGAATGGTGTAAATATAATTAATATTATGAATACAACCATGCCTAAGATCCCTCTACAAGCAAGTTCATCAAACTCAAGAACCATATCTAGGAAGTTGTAAATCATAAAGCTACTAAATTTGGAGAGAATATATAGCTATTAAAATAAATTCAAGTCTTAATGGTGTAACTATAATGAATATTATGAAGTTGGTGAAGGTAAAGAGAACATAACTATATTATTATGTAGACTAATCATATCATCAACTTAAATTATAATAAAGCATTATCATTCATTCACAAGGTCATATTATTAACATATCAAATATGTAAATACAATAGATATTGTTAATAGTATACAATCCTATATTTGTACCATTATCACAAGATAAGATGTCTTAAATATGCCATGTTAGGGACCCTATGATCCTCATCCTCAACGCATAATATTGAATGCCTTCTAAAACACTTAGGAAAAATGTGGGATAAATATTCATATCGAAGTTACTAAAAAAATTCATTTAGTCATAAATATATGTAAGGCCAAGTTGAAAGAAACTTAGTAATTAATGACATCAACCCAGTTCCATCTGTGATACCAAGGGATGACACAAACTTTTGAAAGAAAAAAAATGTCCTCTTGGTAGCATTTACATTTTAGTTAAGGATTTAACAATCACCACATTTATAGGCTTGTCTCACACCTTTCCGAAGATGGTTTTTTAATATTTTTTATTTTTTTAAGAAATACTCAGTGTCAAATATTTGAAATATTTATTTATTTTAAAAATAAGAATGATCTTAAATTTATAGAAAAAAATTAACACTGTTCTAATGAATTTTTTTTTTGAAAGCTTATTGCATATCACTTTGAGAATACAACAAAACTGTGTGATTTTACTTTAGAAGAAATGAAATATTTTCAAATATATTCATTCTTTTTTGAGCAATTATTGATATTTTTAATAAAGATTAAAGAATATATATTTTTTCAAAAAAATATTATATGATCTTATTTTCATTTCTTAAAATATCAAATTTAACAATACATAATTTCAAATAATTTTATCAAACATCTTAAAAACTTTGTCTACAAATGAGAGACCTATTAACTAGCACTTGCACCTTTGATGGTGCAAGGGGTTACACCGATAATCTTATGTACTTCTGAGTATTTGATTGATTATATTTTTTATGTAATATGTTTGATTCAATTGTGCTATTTTGATTTCTTGTCAAACTCATAATACAAATGCTTTTTCTGAAGAGCTATCTGATATAGGAGGTCCTCTTTTTTTGCATATAATATGATATTGATTTCTAGTGGTGGAGAACTCGTACTCTTGAAAGAGAGGTCACAAGTTCAAATCCCATTGGGGGGTAGGGTATGTATGCCTTGTTTGTAGCGCCAAGTGCCTCTCGAAAAAGAGTACGAGGTAGTCCCATATCACTGTCACCATATGTAAATCCAAAAACTATGGCATAGTGTCGTGGACTATAAAACCCCCTTTCCTTTCCTTTTTTTCATTTTTGAGTATCTTTCCAAAGTGAAAGTAGGTTGGATACGGAGACCATCTATTGTTTTTACTCTAGATATAGCTGTAAAAGTGATTCCTTGACTTTCAAATATCACTTACATAGTTATCATTGTCTCTTGGTGTGATGATTCATATGGCAATGTTAGAAGTACACTCACGTTCCATCAACAATTTAGTTGATGATGGAATTAGGTTGATGTCCTCCTATTCAGTTAGCCTCGTGACATTATGTCTAAATTTAGCCAACTCATCCGCCATGATATTACCTTTATGGTAAATATGATCCACCTAGATTTCCTATTATTCCTCCATCAACCTGCAAATTTCCTCAATTATCACCTTGATTGCCCAACTACTCCATCTATCTCATTTAATGGATTTAATAATTAACATTGAAACCCCCTCAACCACTAGCCTACTAATTCTATGTTTCCTCATGAATCTCATTTCCCATAGAAGAGCCAAGGCTTCCAATTTATTATTTGAGCCACCTCCACAGTTTCCAAAATAAGCCATAACCATTTTTTGCATAGAATTACATAAGAAACCCCTAGCTGTAGTACTTTGCATTATGGCTGAGCCATCAAAATTAAGCTTAAACCATGTCTCAAGGGGTGGGTTCCACACCATTTTCTTCCTAGTCAAAATTTTTGGAGTTTTCAAATTGTGCCATCATTTGGTTGACTTTCTAGGTGGAAGCCCATTACTTATCAAGTCTATCTGGGGGCTTGGGGGGAGGGGGGTGAGGGGGCAGGTGGGGTGGGTTTTCACAACCATATTCCAGTACATTCTTTTACGAGTCTGATAACCTGCTGAGACACCCGCAAACTAGTAGTAGCTTTATCCTTGAATGTTTTTTTATTGTGTTCCTTCCAGATTTTCCATGAAACATAAGGAGGAGTAATTAACCATAAATTATTTGATAGGTGGGAAGATAGGCCATTCCAATGAAAAAATTGTTTCATGCCTTCATGAGCACACCACTAGAACCCCCATAAGGAAAGAACCTCCCTCCACACTTTTGAAGCAAAGGGACAGTGGATAAGAAGGTGTGGTATAGATTTTACATCCTGAAGACATAAAACACATCAATTTGCAAGCTGATATCCTCTCCTTTGGAGATTCTCCATATTAAGGATTGACCCATGTAAAGCTATCCACTAGAATTTTTGTATATATCTTTGGTAGGATTCGCTGGTGCCAGACGTTTCTCCAATTTCCTTGGGCCAACCAACTCACAAGGCAACAAAGATAAGTTGACTTCACTATAAGTCTCCCGAGGGAATAAGCTTCCTAAACAAGGATTCCTCCACTAGGATGAGGGGGATCCTATAATTGTACAATGTGTTTTGTAGTTCTAGGAGAAGACCCACCCCTCAGACACTTGGTGCTAGATTCTAATCTATTGGTGATCCGAGGTGATATAGTTTTGGGTCAGGAATCCATTAGCTTTGGTGCTCATCTCATGCAAAGGAAGGAACTTAGTGTTCTTGAGTGGGTAATCATAAATCCATTGATCATCCCATAAATCTAGGGTGTCTCCATTCCCAACAATCCAATGGCACACCATCTTCACAATTTTCTAGGTATGTAACATTCTATTCGAAATTTGAGAGCCCTAGGGGAGAGCTTGGGTCCATAAGGCATGATGAAACGAATCTCCTCCTAGGTACTTGGCCCTCACAATGTTGCACTAGCTACCCATCAAATTCATCAACCTCTAGCCAACTTTGGTTAGAAGGGCCTTATTCATATGTCCAACCCTTTTATATTTAAACCTCTAAGATCCGTAGGATGACAAAAATGTTCTGAGCTAACTAAACTCATCCTAGATTGTTCTTTAGTTCTAGAACATAAGAAATTCCTTGGTATTTTTTCCAAGATATCTTTGAATCTACAATGGAGATTAAAAATAGAAAGGATGTAAATTGGTATGCCGTATAGAGAAGCTAAGAAAAGTTGGAGTTTCTTGGTGCTACTTAGGATCTTTCATGTCTAGCCTACCAGTTTTCTCTAGAAGTATTCAACAAGACCATTCCAAAACTGGTTTGAGACTTCTTTAATTGTGAGCAGGAGCCCAAGATAAGTGTCTAAAATAAACGCCACTTGGAATTCCAGAATTTTAGTAACCTTATCTCTTAGACTAGCAATAGTGTTGAAGAAATACACCTTGCTTTTTTGATAACTTTTAGCATTGTCTACAGACTCCGCATACTAATTCAGGATAACTTTCCACTCCCTACCTTCATGGATAGAGGAGATTCCAAATAAGAAGGTGTCATCCACAAATTACTGAATAGTTTCTAGAGGAGACAAAGATGCCGGTCTAACAACTTTTGTTCTGCCAGCATAGTTCATGGACACCAAATTTCTACAAAGGACCTCAGCCACAATAATGAAAAGGTAGAGAGATAGGGGGTCACCTTGGCGCAATGCTTGGGATGAAGAAAAAAACTTCTAGGAGTCCCATTAAAAAGCACCAAAAAGGTGATAGTATTAACCATATTTTTGATAATTTTGATAACATTCTCATTAAAACCAAGTTCAGAGAGAATAACATACAAAAATTCCCTCATAACCTTATCATAATCTTTGGAAATACCCAGTTTAAGAGCCATACCTAGATGCTTGATCCTATCCATAGAGTGGCTAACCTCATGTGTAGTTATGATGACATCAAGAATCTATCTCCCAAGAATGAAACCATTTTGGTAAGGACCTATAAACTTATCAAGAAGGGGCTTGATTCGGCTTACCATAATCTTGGCAAGGATTTTGTAAATCATGTGCCTTATAATAATAGGTCTAAAGTCTTCCACATATTTAGGGTTGTCAGTCTTAGGGACAAGAAAAATGAAGGTTTGATTGAATTCCTTTAGTAAATTGCCCATTCTAATGAAGTCTCTAGCAGCATGGATCACATCATATGGATCACATCATACTTAACAATATCCTAGAATTCCTTAAAAAAAGCCGATGAAAACCATTAGGGCCATGGGCTTTGTAATAATTCATGCTAAACATGACATTAGTAGTCATGCCCTCATTCATTTGGTTATTCACAATTGGATAAAAAGATCTCAAAATGTCATTTTGCAAGTTACTATTGACCTACAAAGTAGGGGGGTTATAGATCTCCTTGAAATAGATATTTAACTTTACCTTCTATCTCCTCCATCTCATTAATCTCCTATCCATTAACATCCATTAGCAAGGTTATGGTGTTACATTTTTTTTCTTCTTGACATTGATCTATGGAAAAAAGCCATATTTTGGTCACCCTCCTCCAACCATTGAGCTCTTGACCTCTATTTGTAAAAGCCTTCCTCTTGACTTAGGAGGGTCTTCCATAAGTTCTGACACTCTTGCTCCTCCTATTTCTAATCAACATTAGCATTTCCTTGAATAAGTTGGATTTGGAGGGATTCCAACTTCTTCTCAGTTGATTTCTTCTCTTTGGATATGTTCCCAAATAAGGATTTGCTCCATCCCCACACTATTTTTCAGATTCATTCAAGGTTTCTAGATATACGAAACATAGTCATTCCCTCAACCACATCATTCCACCACCGTGCAATATAATCTTTGAACTTAGTGTATGAGTGCCATGTGATCTTGTACCTAAAGGCCTCTATCTAGTAGGTTGTTTTTGCAACCGAGAAAACACCATCATAGAGTGATCCAAAATGGTCCTTGGATGCACCTTTAAGGAAGAATGTTGAAGAATGTCCCAGCCAGAAGAAATAAGAGCCTTTTCAAGTCTAACTTGAATAAAAAATGTCCACAATCTATTATTAGACCAAGTGAATGTTAGACCTTGAAGATCAATATCAATCAAGTCATTCCTTCCAAGAAAGCCCTCCAAATCTTGCATACTATTAGAAAAGCCTTCTACTCACTCCATTTTCTCCAAAGGATATAGAGGGGTGTTAAAATCCCCCATGCAAAAAATTATTTCTTGTCTCATAGTCTCAGCCACTTTAGTAGCCTCATCCCAGATAGCTAATCTACCATTCCTAGTGTTGGGGGCATAGAAGTTGACTAGATTCCAATTGTCTACTTGGGAGGTGAAACTCTTGACCACAAAATGTGATTTAATATAGGTGACCAATCCCACCACCTTTTCAAGGTTCCACATTGTAGGAATGCCACTAGAAGCACCATTAGCCTCACCATATAAGTAAATTTAGCCCCTGGCCAATTGTAATAGCAACACTAGCAAAAACTTGCTCAGTTATTTTAACTTCCTGCAAAAGAATGATGTCAGTCTTAAGTTCAATGATCTATTTTTTTTGTTTAATACTATTTCCTAGGGCTATTTATCCCTCTCACATTCAAAGTTATGAGCTTCATATTTTATGATATTGGGTTTCCTTCATGATTTTTTCCTTTGCTTGTGATATATCCTTCTCTGATTCCTTTTGACGTATGTTCCTAGTTGGAGGTCTCCCAATCCTCATGAATGACCCAACATCCACCTTATATCCTCCTATAGGCTTACGCTTCAAGATTGTCCATTCAACATCATTGCTGAGAAGGTCAAGATGTGGTAGCTTAGGTGTGGGGGAAAGCATTTCAACAATAACTAGAAGTGAGACCACCAGGGTGTCATCAGTGAGCAATGATCCATTTCCTAAGGGAAGGGATGAACAACATGAAGTAGCTTCCCTATTAGATTCGATCACTTTATTCATCTGTCCTTCCCCATGTTGAATCATTTGAAGAGCAAGCATGTCAAAAATCTCCCCCTCTTCATTGTCAACTACATCATCCATATCAGTTTGAATACAAATGGATTCTTCACCTTGTCCAACGACATCCACCTTCATAGGGGTTCTTAAATTCTCACTATCTTTACTAGGGATTTCAAACAAGGCCTGCATCTCCTCACATGTTTCCTTCAGGCCTATTAGGTCATTACTAGGATTTTTTCCTATTCAGCTATCTCAACAGTTATCGAGCTTTCAATAATCACTACACCAGGTGAGGAAACTTTTTCTTTGAGTTTCTCACCCTTCAAAAAATCCACTACCAAATGTCCAAACATGTTTCACTTTTGGCAAAAGGGATCCACATCCTCACATACTATCGATTGCAACCAATTAACCCATGTAGATTTTAGGTCAACCATTGTCACCAAGGGTTTGTTCATTCAAACATTGATACAAAACCTAGAAAAATCCAATTTAGTTATGGAACTAGGCGTATTATCCATTTTGATGAACTAACCAAAGGAGTTACCAATCCATCTAAACACCCCCTCATCCTAGAACTCTAAAGGGAGACCGAGTAATCTTATCTAGACTAGAGCATACCTATAGAGGTCCCTCTCCTGTTTAAAACTTGATTTCTATTTCACCATCATCAAGGAGTTTTTTCCAAAATTTCAAGAGCCTGCCATGACTGAGTCATGATACTTTTTTGTAGTTAAGCTAAACAAGAAGAAGGGGCCAACCATTGCAGAGATGGATACTGACCCCAAGAGTTTCCACTTCATTGAGCACCATTTCCTTACCATATCCACCATAGGTTGAAACGAGAAAAACTTTCCAACAAGGTAAAGGGTAAAACCTAAGGTGATTGAATTGATAACAGAATCTAATAGAGTAACCATGGAACTAGTGGCCCCTAGGGAAATTGCAGGTTTCTCACTAGAGTCCATAGGAGATTTGGATCTGTCAATAGCCCATAGCTAGTTTGAGTTAGGGGATGCCACTGAGACAAATGTCAATGAGGGACCATTGAGGGGATTGGGGCCCAAATAGGCATAGTCATTAGGGATAGTGCATGGTTCCATCAGAGGAATATCTTCCAGGTGCAGGTCGCGAGCATTTTGGGACTTAGCAAATAGAACCAATTCCATATGTGGACACACAAGCCCTGACACCAGTGAGGGGGGTAAAGGTGGGGTGGACCATTCCCCTAAGGATAGAGAGGTCATAGGCCTTGGAAGGATGCCAAGAGCGGGAAGGAGTTGTGATAAGAGTTGTTGACTGGATACCTATACTTATTGACTTAATGCCCAATTTTTTTGACAATATTGTACCAATACTTGTGACTTTAAGGTTATTTGTACAATGCTAACTACCCAAAATTGAATAAAATGTACCCTTAGTTATAAAAATTAATCAATTCTTTGATGCCATGTCAGTTGTTCAACTATGGGTACCCTTTATGCATGACCATTGGTCTCCCTTTTTATTTTGGTTATTTTGGACTACTTGAGAAAAAGAATGTTGATGTGGCATTAGAATGGGTGATGTGGACTTGAAAACTTAGTTATAAGTAGGCGACTTGCCAAGTAAGTCACTATCAAAAAATGGGAGTGATTTGAATTTTTCACGTAGGATTTTGATAAGCACGAAGTTAGGGTGGTCAAGTACTAGGTCCTTTCCCCTAGTACAAAGTTGACAATAATGATGGTAATCCTAATCGTTAAACCCACCATCGATATTTTGGAGAGGAAATGGCTTTTGAGGCCAAAGTAACATTTTTTTACATTTGTTCATTAATTAAAAGTTAGGGTCATATTGTTTGTGATTTTTAATTTAATAAATTGGTATTAAAAATGTCAAGTAAAATGTTCCCATAAGTGCAAATGTTTAGTTGAATAGTCATTGTCTTGGGGAGATAGGTGAAGCCTAAGGTAAGTATTAATTGTTAAGTAGTGGCTATGTGTGCATCTACACTAATACAAACATTATGAAATTTAGATTAATATAATTATATGTATTCACTAGGATATTTAACCCAAAAAACTCTCAAATAAATTTAAGAATTACAAAGATAAATTTATGCAATTTTTTTAAGAATAACTAGTAATTACTCCTACATTTACTTAGATTAAAAATCTCATAATCATCATTGCACTATAATATATATTGATATAATATAATATCATAGTCAAATCCAAAACACCTAATAATAGTAAGACAATTTAAACAATGAATTTGAAATACAATTGTGAAATCCATTGTGAATCCACCATTGATGATTATCTTAGTTGACATCCAATCCACTAGTATCCTTAAAGGTTTTCATCATTAGGTTTCAAAAAGAAGTCTTGAAGCTTCTTCAATTTGTCTAAGAGAAATTCCCAAATCAAACTCAATCCAAGCATAAACCAAGCATGCTGAAAAGAATCAAGTTTTCATCTTTTAATTCCCAATGTTATGACTCTTTAGTTTCCCCTATGTTTCTCTTCACATTTTATTATTTTATTTAAAATACCCCTTTTCCACTTAGGAGAATAAAGGCATGTTTAATAAGGTGAAATTAATATGTTATTTTTAATATTCATTTTACTAAATAATTATTAATTTTTTTGGCATTAAAATAAATATCCATCTAACTCACTAAACCATTTGTGATAGCCTGCTAGAATACTCTCAATAAGATGCTCTAACTCCAGTAATAAAATAACCAAAATATTGAACCTTGTCGCCTCACTAAAAATAGTAATTATCTAGAAACATTATTGAAACAACTTCAATGGACCTTGAATTGTAAGTTCCTAGGCCAAACACCTCACTTTTGTTTGTAAAGACCTAATTAGTTCATGGGATTATAGGACAAAGTGTTAATGAAACATTAAAAAAATAAAACACTAGAAATCATGACATTATAGTCCATTCTTTCTAAACACCGCATTTCCTCAAGCAACAAACATTTGTGTACTGTTGAAGTATAGCATCAGTTGAAGTGATATACTCATTACATTGAGTATTTGTATTCATGATTTATATGAACATTGCTTTATGTCTTAAGGACAAGTTTGTGTCTGTGTCTACTATTAAGCTTACTGAATGTTTGGAGCTTCAATGGATAAAAAGAGAAAGTTGGAAATTAGAAATAAGCTATCATATTTGATACAAACTTGTTGAACAATATAAGAATGAGTGAAAATTTGACATTGTGGGGAGAATAATAGTCAATGTTTCATTCCCACTTTAACCTTATTTAGAGGGGAGATGTTCCATTGTCAAATAATCTAAAAAGACAATCTCTAAATCTTTAGGTGTAGATATACTCAATCTAATAATAGTATCTCCAAAGACCCTAATGATCAAGATAGATAGACCAAGGATCTTGAAGTAAACATCTTTGATGATTTATATTATCATATTTTTCTACATTAAAAGGGAGTATGACACTTCTTCTAAGGCAACACATGAGCTTAGAAGATTGATACGTAAAGGGAGTCTAGAAATACATGCGAGTGACTGTATGATGTGATGGGCCTACTCCTATGTATATCATGAGGAAGTGATGAATTATCACTAGAAAATCAGATAATTGATTCAGAGTAAGTTTGACAGGCATCCTTGGGTGAAGAAATTTTTATAAGTAACTAGAGGACCTAACTTCCAAAGATCGATGTTTAGAGGGAGAAATTTTGAGATGCAAACCTTTGTGAATGATATCTCCTCTATGAGAAGAACTTCTAAGTGAATTTCCTTTAGATGCATTCTTCTCCATGAGAGAGAACTGAGGTGAAAGCCTTTATAGCACCCTTTGAATGTGTTCATGGTGGTTACTATTTCACATATGATATGTAATGAAAGGTGACAATATTTCATTGACATATATAAATAGAAGGTAACAATTATAAGATGAAGATATTATAAATGGTAGACCTATTATCATGATAAAATTCATTAAATTGTTGTCCTAGAGTGTTGAAAATCATGATAATGAATAGACAGAAGGTAATCTTTCTAAGGTTATGATCTTTCAAACAATAGGCCTATTATCATGATAGTTTAATTTCGGATACACCAAAAGTCGTTGATAATGAAAGCATTATGATTACTCTAGATACTTTTTTGGAAAATTAGAGATCATAATATATGTTATGATAGTGTTCATAACATTGTGATTGTAGTTATTTGACAAGTCACTATTTTAGAGTGTTAAAGTCAGATAATATTTTGTGTATAGATATCCTTGATACTGATATCTCGTAAATTTTTGTCACTTCTCCCTTGTTAAGAGGAAGTGTTGAAGTATAGCATTAGTCAAAGTGATATACTCATTACATTGAGTATTTGTATTCATGATTCATATTAACATTTCTTTATGTCTTATATTATTAATAAGAGTTATATATATATATATATAGCTTAACTAATCAGGCTCTTATAATCAGAAGAGACTATTATGTTATTAGGTTCCTGAATGTAATTGTTTTACCCCTAGATAATTGTTAATTGCGAAGAAAACTAATTGTATTTTCTTATACACCAATTATGATCAATTATGTCCACATTGGGACATGACCCTATGTGGACCTTTGGCCATGTAGAGTCATGTCTCTATGGGGACATGACTTTGTTGTTAAGGTTGTGGCTTCTATCAGATAGATTTTATCATGACATACCTTGTTTATAGTAAATCATTTTAAAGATAAATATCTTATATATATCATATATATTATTATATAATAAATTACATATATGATTAATATATTAATATTACATACATGCTTAAAGATTAGTTATACATATGGTTATTTATAAACTAGTGACGATTAACCATAGAGACATGTCTCTTCATGAGACATGTCTCCTCCTCTCATATTTATGAGTCATCAAATCTACATTTGGAAAAAATAAATCACATTGGCAATGTTAGTACATTTGCAAAGATCCTAAAATCAACAAATATTGTGACCATAATATGTAGATCCCATATCAACCTAAAGAAATCAGCTCCATCAATCCCTTGTGCTACTTAGATACAAGAAATATATTCAAAAATTTAAAGCCACTCATCGATACCATAAAATAGGAATCAATCAATGATACTAATAACAAGATCCCAAACTATCATTATTGCACTACCAACATCAATGAGGAGGTAGAAATGTCTTAAGGAGCAATCCCTACTAGAAAAATATCTATCTTTGAGTGATGTCTTGTTAAGATGTATTGCACCAATCCTATAATTAATCATTTGTACCCATCCTAAATTGATGATTTTTGTATCAAATTTCTCAATAGCTAAAATCAACACCAAAGATAGGGAAAGACCAATACTACAATCCCTAGTCTGAAATTTGCCAAGTACATAAGATTCATGAGTAAGGAAGAAGCTAAAACCTATCTCCTATTAGCAAAATATAACAAACATCAATCTTCCTCCAAATGTTGTCCATATGTTGAAGCATACATTTAATCCAATTCATATGTAATTTAGAATCTAAAACCCTATATAAGCTAATCAAAGAATGAAAAGTAGTAATAACTTTGGATAATGATCCATCACTCTAGTCTTGTGACAATGATTGATCACCAAATGTTGATCAAAGATTGATACAAGTACGAGAATGTGTTTCAATCATTGTTTTTTCACTGTTGGTGTAAGTACGCACTTTACTATTTACACTTACTTAAGTTTACTTAGGTTTAATGCATTATTTATTTATTTTGCATTATTTTATTATTTTTATTTGTGAGACACTTAGGAGTTTGCACACCTTTTGAGTTGTCATGTAGACAACACAGGAGTATGCAACTCTATTTAAGCACATGGTGTCTACAACACTGTTTTGTGTGTCACATCCTTGTAGGCTTATCCTCACATCACTGCACTTACTTTCGTGCTTAATGGAGGATAACCCACATCTGGTGGACATGTGCTTGGTTGTATGACACATCATGGTGCTTATTATGAGACATTCTAGAAGCTCTCCTGAGGCCTTTATATATAGGCACTCCTAGTGTACTTTCATGAACCAGTTATTGAATACATTGTTATTCTGATCATACTCTCTCTCTTTGGTCTACTGTGTGCTTGAGTTTGAGTTCTTAGTTCCTGGGTGAATTTTGCCCTTAGGCAAATTCTTACAGTCACTGATGTCAAACTTACTATTTTCTAGAGAAACAATTTCTTAGATGATCAGAGTATTATTATTTGTTTGATTGATGAAGAGGATTTGATCAAATGAGGTAACAAGAGCACCTAGAGGAAAGGTTGAGTTATGGTATGTAAAAGAATTATAAAGATCAGCTAAGATAGTGATGATATAATGGATTGATTATCTACTTAAGATTGCAAAGGATGGATATACTAATTAAGTTTAGAAGAACAAATAAAAGGAATCAAGTTTGCTAAGCTTGGCAAACTACACAGTAGCTACCGAGTAATGTTAGTGCAAGCCAAGTAGAAAATCAATTGTAGTCGAGTAAAGAAGAATTTTAGTGTATGTCAAGTGAACTATAGACAGTGCTAAGCTAAGTGGAACTTAGTGGAAGTTGAGTGAAGTTTAATTGATGCCGAGCACCAGTAAACTTTAGTTTGTGTTGTAATGTGCTAGGGGATGCCAAGCAAGATAGTATGTGCCAAGCATCAGGATGATAGTTGATGCTGAGTGACACCATTATTAGTTTGATTGTGAATTTGATGAATCTAAGCTGACAAGGTTGATTTCTTGAATAATGTGAATCGTGTGAAAGATAAGCTTGATGAGCTATTCACACAGAACTCAAGGTAAACTATTTTGAGATGAATTCAAAGAGGATTCTTGAGAAAGCTTCTAGAGGGAGAAAAAAAGAAAGATGGTTAGATTCAATGAATCCTACCTAACCATGAAATGGATGATCAAGATAAAGTAGCAAAATATCTAAATTCTCTTTAAGAGGGAATGTAATGCTAGATGAAACAGTTCACATGTGCAAGAACCCAAGGAAGATAAGAGGTCTAGGGTGTTGTTTGATATGTTGGGCTAAGGGAAGTATTTGTAGTTGGCATGTTGTGATGTCCCCATCGATAAGATCCATATAATTAAATAAATTAATTAATAATAGTATAGTATATTAATATGGCAATTAAATATTAAATATCATATTAATGATAAAATATAATATTCAGATTAATAATGTAAATACATCCAATAGATACATTGTGTATTATATGTATTAGTATTAATATTAATATTATATATATATATATATATATATATATATATATATATATATATATATATATATATATATATATATATATATATATATATATATATATATATATATATATATATATATATATTATATTAATAATATAATATATAAGTAATATAATTATATTATTAATAAAATATAACTAATATAATTATATTGTTGTTATAATATAATTAATATTCATTATTAGATGACCTAAGAATGCATATATATAAATATAGCACTATTGTTCAATTGTTTCAATCAAATGGCATACAAGATGCAGTAAATATTATTAATATTAAATTCATAATCTACAAATTCCACGTAAATATTCACAATCATAAATATATTATTATTATTTCAAGATATATTAACTTCCAATAAATTAATCTTGTTATTATAGTTATCCATGCTCAATAAGTCTAATTTGATTATCACAAACATTCTTTTAAAGAAAACCCTAATCTACTAGTTATTATTATGCTTACAAAAGTGTTTGCTACATCAATATAATAATAATGTTACTGAATAAACATAGTATATGTATTGAATTATGAAAACAAAGTAAATCATATATATATAATAGCCATGACTTTTCATTCGTGACTACGCATGGCATATAAATACCATTAATTAGGGTTAGGTTAGGGGAACACACAAAATACAATATAGATATATATATTGCCCCATATTGGCTATATCATGAACAAATGAACTCATAATGCAAATTTATATCTTTATACTGTAAGAGAAATTAAGAATGCAATGGTTAAGGGAAATAACATTTACATTTTAGAGCATTTGAATTGATTAAGATTTGCCATTCCAACCTTGAATACTGAGTATTAGTAGTTGTGACCCTTTTCAGAAATATTCACCACAGTTGGTATGTTTGTGAAGATTTTTGCATTATTGGGTTGATAGTAGCGCCTATGCATATGATCAAGGACAACAAGATTCCCCATAGGCACTGCAGTCATTTCATCTATTAAGTTTCATCAATTCACATATAATCATCACACATTAATGAAAATATGTAATATATTAACCAAATGATTTAAAAGATGTAGAGAACATAAAAAAAGCATCTACCTAGGGCAAAACCACAGCTCTCCATGGTATTAATTACATGATAAGAGACGCATGGAATAAAAGAGTGGAGGCAATAATATAGAAGGTCAGCACAAGTAGAAAATCGTAGACCATTTGGCTGAATTGATGATAAGATGAGATCACAAGGTTTTCTAGTAGATGGAACATTGCAAGAACCTTCTGGACTACTAACTAGAATTAATCTGCAATCTTTTCTACATGAAAATCCAGAGGGAG
Source organism: Cupressus sempervirens (assembly GCA_028749045.1). Classification (NCBI taxonomy): domain Eukaryota; kingdom Viridiplantae; phylum Streptophyta; class Pinopsida; order Cupressales; family Cupressaceae; genus Cupressus; species Cupressus sempervirens. Next base: position 204,939,180 of record CM053786.1, on the reverse strand, counting down.
CTTCCAATCAAGAAAATCAGAGAGTGGGCTTTACTGTAAGCTTGATCACGAATCAAAAACCATATTTCCATCAAGTCAACAATTATTATTTGAGTTTTCATTGATTTTTGTTGGAAGCATAGCAAATTGTTAAAGCCAACAGGCACAAAGGAAAATATATTATGGTATCCGAAGGAATTTTAGATATATATAAATCAGTAGAGACATTATTTACAATGAGTTGTTCAAAACAATGGTGGTGCAATTCAGGATACAGTGAGAGATTATTTATTATGCCCTTGCGCATCTCATTGTTGGTGTAAACATACATTTGTCAATTAAATTTGACAAAAATAATAAACCATTTGCTGTATATGTATAGTTTGTGTTACATCACACGAGCAAAAATAATTAAATTCTGACCAAATGTAGAAGTGGCATTCAACTAACCCAGCAATAACTTACTGTTTAAAGATTGGGTATAATATAGCAGATCTGGTGGCTACAACTTTTGTGTGGTAATTAAAATCTTTGAATCCAGTTTGTCGTGATTATTAAATCTCCAGACTGTACCAAACTTTATTGAAACTTCAGACGCATTTGTTTTAGTGCATTTCAAAAGTGATATTTAAACTACATTACACAATGTCGTAGCTCCAGATGTTCAAATGACTGGAGTTTTGAGAACTCTTCTGGGAGCCCCCCAATCTTAAACTCTCCGGAATTGAAACCACCAAGTAGTGCCAGCTTTTTCAAGTGACCCAGAGATCCTACTGATGTTGGAAAGCTTTGCAATATAAAGTTGTGTTGACTGGAAGTAATAATCAGCTCTATTAGCTCAGGAAAAGGAGCCTGTAGAAGTTCAAATTAAGTTAGGGAGAAAACATGTCAAAAAATGTTGTCTAAAATAGTGGTAAAGGAGAATACATACTTCTCTATCGGGCATCAAAAAATCTTCTAAGGCGCCAGCATTATAGAGCTCTAAAACATGCAATTTTCTTAATGAAAGCCAATTTGAAAGCTTCTTGTACTGGAAGTCAAACCAGTGAATCCAAAGCAGGTCCCTTGATAGTTCAGCAAACTGTGAAACAATTACCTATAATAACAAGAAGTTGTAATCCAAGGGAAGAAGTTGTGCTGCTTTTGTTTCCCATTAGAACCTCCATGCAATCATTGAAAGGTGGTGGGCAGTGTGATATACAATGAGGATAGCCTTCAAAATCAGAGTGGTTGCAGCCATTATCCCTCTAACTGGCAGTCATTCCTGATTCTTTTACTCCACGCCAGATGCTCAATTATATGTTAATATTTAGATTAGGGTTAGGGTTTAAATTTGGTATCCTTATGATTGTGGGAAATCTTCAAAAAAATATGGAACTATTGTCTTATTACTTTGACTTGAATTACGAAACCCCATTAAATTAGTAATCTTATATTTTGCAAAATGAGACTCCTGTCTATCATAAGTAAAGAAGAGATTTTTAAGTAAACATTTAAAAAAAATAAAATAATTGATGTTAGTGTATTCATACTAATCATTTCTAGGTGCACACTCTTGAACTTTGATATTTTTCACATTTAAGCATTTCACACACACACACACACACATTTTGATCATACCATATCATTCACATTTATCTCATACTAGTTCATATATTTCTCTATGGCATAATAGAATGATAGATAAAGGACTTATTAAAATGATGTTTTTGAATGATAGATAAAGGGCTTATTAAAATGATGTTTACTTAGTCAAAAACAAGATCTATGAGAAATGTTTTTTGTTCAAAGTGAAGTTGTATATGAAATATCTTATAAATGACAGATATATGCATGTATAGAATGAATAGATGGATATCTTCAATTATACATGATTTCTAATGTTCTAAATAAAAGATTAAAATATTTATATATGTGTGTAAATAATAATATTTTGTAGCCCAACTAAAGTTATTTTGTAAAACTCAAAGATAATATTATTAGCAAATTGGATAGGAACTATTTATGTCTTGTTGCTTAATAAAATTTATGCTATAAATTGCTTGAGGACAAGCAAATTTGAAAGGGGAGGACTATGATGTCCTCATCGATAAGATCCATATAATTAAATAAATAAATTAATAATAGTATAGTATATTAATATGGCAATTAAATATTAAATATCATATTAATGATAAAATATAATATTCAGATTAATAATGTAAATACATCCAATAGATACATTGTGTATTATATGTATTAGTATTAATATTAATATTATATATATATATATATATATATATATATATATATATATATATATATATATATATATATATATATATTAATAATATAATATATAAGTAATATAATTATATTATTAATAAAATATAACCAATATAATTATATTATTGTTATAATATAATTAATATTCATTTTTAGATGACCTAAGGATGCATATATATAAATATAGCACTATTGTTCAATTGTTTCAATCAAATGGCATACAAGATGCAGTAAATATTATTAATATTAAATTCATAATCTACAAATTCCACGTAAATATTCACAATCATAAATATATTATTATTATTTCAAGATATATTAACTTCCAATAAATTAATCTTGTTATTATAGTTATCCATGCTCAATAAATCTAATTTGATTATTACAAACATTCTTTTAAAGAAAACCCTAATCTACTAATTATTATTATGCTTACAAAAGTATTTGCTACATCAATATAATAATAATGTTACTGAATAAACATAATATATGTATTGAATTATGAAAACAAAGTAAATCATATATATAATAGTCACGACTTTTCATTCGTGAGTATGCATGGTATATAAATACCATTAATTAGGGTTAGGTTAGGGGAACACGCAGAATATAGTATATATATAAATCAGGCAATAAAGTCAAAGAAAATGCATTGGACTTAGCATCACATATCCGATGAAGAAGGAAAACTATTAATATTATAAACTACGTGCAGTCTGATGATCTCCCTTCCTGCAATAGATCGCATAACACATGAGAGATAATTAATCTCTGTACTCAAACTGATCACAATGCACTTGCATCTCATAAGGTATGATATCTAAACCACTCACAATAATGTATTTCCAAGTTTCCTTAAAGCATTAATACCATCGTGGATGGATTTTGTTATTTGTAAAGCTCTAACGAGCCATACGTACTAATAATGAATAACATATTTATTACAAAAGCTTTTCATCTATCAACTTTAGTTTGATAGAAATAATGCATGAATCTACATAAAATGAAATCAGTTCAATACAAATATATATATATGTATATATATATATATATATATATACACACACACACACACAATGTTAAATATTTCAAATTGTAATAATGTGTATAACAATATTGAGATATCGTTACATTACAACAATCTTAAGGATAACCATTAAAATGTATTTTCAACTATAGTCCAGGAAGCTTTGCTCTCATCTAAGCTGTGACATCTTCAGATAGGGAGTGGGTGGAGGGAGAGGCGGAGTAAATTCGAGCACCTAACGGTATCCTCCAGGGAGTTGCTTGTAGCTTGTTTCATGCACCCTTTGCACCGTCAATCTACCGTCTCTAGATAGTCATAACTAGAAGACAGAAGATTGCTTGACGCTATAGGTGAAATTTCCTAAATTAATTAAATTAATTAAACTATAATGCTCAATTCCTCAACTTTGAATAACTATAAGGATCCAAGGCATGTTTAACTTGAATGACTTCCTAAACTTATACTAAATTTTGATTACTAGGTCAAAGAATTAAAAAGGGGTCATTACACATGCAAAGAAAGAAGGCTTAAGGGGATGAATACTTGAAGGATGAAAACACTATTAGAGCTAAAGTGAATGAATCCAAGCAGAGTGGAGGAATGGATAGAGATCTATAATCTGCGAAGTGAGCTGTATTTTGTTATTAGATCAAGACTTACTGTTACTCTCTAATAAGTGTATCAGTTTAAGTAAAATTATTTGGATTAAGCTTGATCTAATAGTCATTTGTAAATCCTTTAATTGGGTGGAAGTCTAATGGAATGACCTAAAGTCCACTAATAAGGCTCACTCCTAATAGGGTGATTGAAATCCTTTAACTAGGTCACACTTAACACTATGTTTTGTAACTTTTAACAAGGTTGGTCTTTCATAGGGCATCATTTAAAAAGAGTGAGAATTAGTAGCATGTTACTGGTGGTATATGTGTGAATGATTCTATCATGTTTCATGTTTACATTACTGCAAAGTGATTTTGACCTAAGACAACAAACTCTAAGTTTATATTTTGAGTGACCTAATGGATGCATGCAAGGTTTAAGAGAAGAAGATATATGAATGAGTTTTGTTAAGAACTGATTAGTTTCATTGGGAGTTTTTTGAACTTGGATAACTGATTCACCTCCCCTCTTAGTTGTTTTAAACTATTTCAACAATTATTATCAAAGCATTGGTTACTTATGAGAGATAGTTTCAAGGTACTATAAGTCAAACATCAAGATGCCTAAGAGAGACGTACCCAAGCTTAACACGGAGAATTTTCTTGCATAGTAAAGTTTGATGAATATACAACTAGGAGGACTTGGAGATCATGCACAAAATACCATTTCTATTGAATGTGTTGATCCTATTTGAGCCCTCACTATTGAAGATTTGAAAAAGAAGAAAGAGCACAACCAAGAAATGTTGGAGATTGTATCTACCCTAAGTTATTCCAAGTTTGATGACATAAAAAGAAGTGACATTGCAAAGATGAATTTGGGATGCACTTTAGACCATCTATGGAGGAGATAAAAATGTTTTGAGAGCCAAATCTAAAAGTCTCAAAGGTAAGTTTGATGATATGAGAATGGAAGAAGGTGAGACTATTGCACAATATTGTCATACAATAAAAGAAGTGGTGAATTCGATAAGAGGATATACTAGTAAGATTGAAGATGATACTATATTGAGTAAAGATGAGATGTATACTTGGCAATGATCTAACTCTTGAAGGTTTGGTAGGTAGGCTTACTTCTTTTGAACTCTCTAGTTTTGATAACTTTAAATTTGAAAATGTTGAATTTGCTTTTAAAGCCAAGTTGTCACTAAAAGAATCTGGTCTAAAGAAGAAGAAAAAGGTAAAATATGTTTCCAGTGATAGTGATACAAATGAGGAAGACATGGATCAGCTTGAAGCACTACTGACTAGGAAATCTTATAGAGGCAAAGGAAAATACAAAGCTAAGATGCCCATTATATGTTTTAATTGTAATGAAGTTGGTCATATTGCTGTTATATGCCTAGAGAAGAAGAGCCATAGGAGTGGAGGCAAATATAAAAAATTCAAAAGAATAGATGAGAACAAAAAAGCTATAAGGACAAAGGAAAGAGAGCCTTCTATGTTGCTGAGGAAGAATCTAATGAAGAATTTGATGATCATGAGAATGAGGTTGTCTATGTTGCTATGAAAGATGAATATGAGGTTTGTCTTCACAAAACTCACTCTCTTTTGTTTTCCATAGACACAACTTTCATAGAAATCCATATTAACACATTTTAGATCTAGTAAAACTTTCTTTGAATGAAGTACTTTCATAATTTTCTCACTCATGTGCCCAAGTCTGTTGTGCCATAGTGTTGTATCAAAATCTACAATAGCTATTTGTTCTCCTTGCTCAACTATAGCAACTGTTCCTAAAAATTCATTTTTCTTTGAAATAATTAAAGTAGAAGGAACAATATGACCTACACAAATATATAAGGTACCTACTTTCACACCTTTTGCTACTAAAATGGAACATTTTAAAACCTTTCAATTTTTATCATTAAAAGTAACTACACAACCCTCGTCACCGAGTTGCCTTGCTAAAATTAAATTCCCACTCAGCCTTGGAACATGTCTTACCTCATGTAGTAGCCAATGATTCCTATTCTACAACTTAATCTTAACTTTTTCCTTTTCAAAAATCCAATAGGGTTCATTATCCCCCAAATAAACTAGCCCAAAATCCCCTTGGACATAATCAATGAAATAACCTCTATGATGTGTAGCATAAAATGAAGCACTAGAATCTAAAATCCATGAGCCATCAATACTTTCTAAACACAAAAGCGAACCATCCTCTTCAAATTTTTTACTTATTAAATTTTCCTCCTTGTCTCCATCTGGTTTATCAACTTCATTTTTCTTTTGAGTCCAATAATCTTTCTTTTTATGCCCTGGTTTCCTATAGTATCAGTAGTCATTTGGTCCTCTTGATTGAGACCTCCTCCCCTTTGACTTTCCTCTTGATTTCTCACCATTTCTAGAATTATTTCCTCTCTCAGTTGTTCTACCTTGACTTTGTGCATTCAAAGCATTTCCTGATGTAGATCCAGCTGAGGATTTCCTATGAGTTTCCTCACTCAAAATAATACCAATCACATCATCATATTTTAGGGTACTAGATCTAGGAACACAGTTACTCATAGCCATTACCAAGCCATTCCAAATTTCAGGCAAAGAAGACAAAATTGAGAAGGCCCTAATTTCTTCATTAAAATTGATACCCACAGAAGATAACTGACTAGTAATAGTATTAAATAGAAGATAACTGACTAGTAATAGTATTAAACTCATTTAAATGATATGCAATAGATCCACCTTCTGCCATTTTCATATTAAATAATCGCTTCATGAGAAATACCTTGTTTGAAGTGGAAGGGTTTTCATATAGTTTTGCTAGGGTTTGCATCAACTCTTCTATCATCTTCACTTTTGTAATATTAAATGCCACCGATGGTTCTAGGCATAATTGAATGCTTCCAAGCGCCTTTCTGTCCAAAAGATCCCAGTCATCATTTCACATAGATCCCTGATTCTTGGTTTTGCCTTCCAATGGCTTCCATAAATCCTTCTGATAAAGATAGTCTTCCATTTACATCTTCCATAACTGAAAGTTCTTCCCATTAAACTTGCCAACCCTCAGCTTACCCTCGTCTGCCATCGCTCCCACTTGACCATGAGACTTTCCTATAGAGGATAACTGAAAGACAACCTCACTCTGATACCAATTGTTAGGATTAAACCTCAGACAAAAGTAACAATTACATGCAAATATAACCAATATCAGAAAATAATATATCACAGAAAAAAGAACACAAGATACCAAGATTTAACGTGGTTCACCCAATCCCTAGGCTACGTCCACCAAATAGAAAGTCCAGTATTATTACCATCTAGTGATTACAACCTAATTACAATCTGTAATCCCTTAAAGCTCAATATCGTCGCAAGTAAAAATTTTCGCATCACTACATATAAAAACACCTAACCCTAAGCCCTTTTATACAAGTAATTTTATGTCATTTTAGGGTTACAACATGTCAGCCATATGTTAGCCATATGTTTACCATAATTAGTCACCACAAACTAATAAGTATGTATAGTACTTCCTTGATTAGTCACCAAAATCTAACAATCTCCCACTTGGGGACTAATCAGACTCCACACTAGACAATATTTTGAATTTAGAGTAGTAGTTATAGGGACAGATGTAGTTATCTTTCTTTTCTCAGATTGTATAAGTAGCCCATCTCTACTATTTTTCATGTTCTCTTGAGGATGTATACTTTGGTATACATCAATATTCAAGGATGATACAAGCCTCAACTATAGGACTTCTTCCTTTACTTCCATCTTTAAATTCTACAAATCAAAATCAACATTTGCTTTAGATTTTGTGTTCTATGGCTTCCATAGGCTGTGTGGATCCAAATGCAAACTTCTTTCTTGTCTTATATATAAATAACTATATGAAAAGATTATTTATATTTTCAAGAACATATTATGTTTCTATGTCAATACACTTGCAAATTATCAGTACTATCTATTTGTCACCAATAAAAAAAAGAAATGATCCATCTATTTTCTCTATTTAAATAACTTTATTATCAATATAAAATATACAAATTTATTTTAAGTAGTTAGTATAGGAACGAATCAATAAAATGTACTAAATGAAAACTGATGCATAATTTTGTAATTTAGAGATGTAGAATAAATTGATAACATTTTTGGCAACCATTCATGGTGGCTTTCCTTCTCAACCAAAAAGACCTAGTCCTTCTTTTCCAATCCACTTGAGCACTAACTCTTCCACGAATTATGATAACTAAAAATCTTCTCAAAGTTAAATTAAAATAAAAAAGCTAAAATTTATGGTGAAAGACACCCACTGATCGAAACTAGCTGAAAACTAAAACTTAACACTACAACTAGACAAATAATTAGCTTCACCATTAGTGCATCAATAGGATAAAACTCTAAAGAAAAATTGAAACATACACTCACACAACACTTAGAGAAATAAGATCAACTAAGTACAATTAATGTTTTGTATAGTATTTTAGTGTTGTAATCAGTGTTTCAGATAGGAGATATTAAAAAGTGTTTCATGCCTTTTATGAAGGATACTAGTTTATGTATTTATGATACTTCCCAAGAATGACATTTTTAGTTATTTTCCTCTAACAAACTACAAAAACTAAGAATTAGAGTACCTATGTTTGTTGTGGTAGGATGGATGAACATTTATTATATGGAGTAGAAAAATGTATTATATTATCTATGTTATGAATCGTCATTTATGTAATTATGATGAGTAACAATAATATTCTCCTATTCAAACCTAGTACAGCTAAAACTTAAACTAACTTCATACTTATAATTTAATATTAAAAAAAACATTTATTATCTAATCTGAAAAGTACCTCAAAAGCAGTTCTTGAGGTTATTCTTATTGACATGGATTGATAACTTGTCTCCTTCCATTGTGGAAAGCTATAATACATTATGTGGTTTACATGTTAGGATAAACAAGTCACCTCATATTGTATCAAAATTTGTTTGATTTCTAGGTGTTCTTTTTAATTCATCTTAGTTGAGTACTATATATCATTGCTATCAAATTCTCTTTTAATTCAAACTTAATAAAGCTCAATGTATAATATATAATCACTCCTCTTTCCTGTTTACTTAATTAGTTGTGTCAACCTTACTATCATAGGCTCTCCATTAACCATATCCAATTGGTTGGTGAAACCCAATATGAAAAAATAAACTAAAATTTTGATTCTACCTTATTTTCTATAAACTTGCATGTTAGACAGTATAGGTTTTGATGACATTGGATTTATTCTATCATCCCACGATGTTGATTTTAACTTCTCATGCCAAGATCTTTGATTACCATTCAATTCTCTCTTAGGATTTGAATTAGATTTTTATCTATTGATACAACATGTCTGTTACCCTATGGTTAATATTTCAAGGAAGTATTAAAAATATACATTTTTTAACAGTCCCACACTAATAGTTTATTTCTTGTTGATATCAATATATTTTTGGAATTATTGAATCTCTTAGACAAAATATGTAAACACAAATATTATTAAAATATTAATTAAAATTAACTATATTCAAAATAATATTAAATTTTAAAACTTTATAATATTTTTTGTCAAGTAAAAAATTGTTGTAATACTTATTTTACTAAATTATTCACAAGATTTCACACATTTTAGGTACTTTCACTCAATTAGCAAATTGTCTTAATGAAAATATCTTGTTATATACATACATATATATGTCTAAAAAAATTTGATGCTAAAATTATTTGCTTATAATTAATGGTCAAAAAATAATACTAAAATGATAGATTTAAAAACAAAGATATATCTATATATATATATATATATATATATATAAGTAATTTTGATACAACTAATTTATTTATTTAAATTAATATATATTTTTATTAAAAAAATGAATAGAATTTTTCTTTAGAGTCATTTGAAATATAATTATTTATTTATTTATGTATTTTGCATTCTTTTAATTTTTGTTAGGTTACACTGCTTAGAATTGCAAGTACTCTTCTAGACCTACTATTTTAATAAATTACTTCTTCGTCTTACCATAATAGGTAGAGACTCTTGCCTGAGATAACACATGTTCACTAATAGGAAAGTTATAGTATATACAAATTATTCTTTCAAGACATGCACAGTGAGTTTTCCTACAACTATGTGGATGGAAAGCTTTAAAAATTTGGACATTGCAACTAATACAGAGTTTATCTTCTTTGTTAAATTGAAAGATTAGTTAAAAGAAATTAGATATTTTTTCTATTTATATGATAGCTAATATATTTTATAGATCACACTAATTTATATTATAATATATAGATATAAATCTTAAGACAGATTTTATATAATTCATTTATAGTTCTAATTTTTAAATTATAAAATGAACAAATATTGTAAATGTGAACCTTTAAATCTAACCCTATTCTTAAAAAAATGGTTTATGCTTGTGTATTAAACCTAATCAAACTAGTTTGTAGGGATTTTTGTTTATTTGAATTAATGTTCATATTTTGATAGCGTTTAGCCAGATATATAAGATGTGATGATTTCTTATAAAAGTGAATATTGACTCGAAGAAATTTAGGTCCCGTTTGGTTGCTGAAATATGAGTGGAATAAGAAAACGAAATTAGAATATGTTTTATATTTGTTGTTTGGTAACCTCAATCGAAATTGGGAATAGGAAGACATATTCCAATTTTGCCCCTAAAATGAGCATATGTCTATGCCAAAAAATATCTGTTATTGGAATAGGTCATTTCCATTCCCATTCCGATTTTCCATTAAAAAATATATTTTTAAAAAAAATATTTAAAAAAAAAAAAAAACAAAAATTTGATTTTTTTTTACTTTTAGTTTTTGAATTTTTTTTGTTAAATTTTTTTTTAGTTTTTTTTTAATAACATTATTTTAAATTATATCTATTTGTTTAAAAAAATGAAAATAAAAATGAATTAAGTAAAAAAATAATAAATTAAAAAAGAAATTAGGAAAAATGTTTTTAAAAATACAAAACTTAACTTTATTCCTATTCTATTTTTGTACAACCAAACAATAGATTAACATATTCCCAGTCGAATTCCAAGTGCACCAAACATGATTAGAATTGTCTATTTCTATTCCCATTCCATTTTTCTATTCTAATTTTCTATTCCTATGCCAGCAACCAAACGGAACCTTAGGTATAACTCAACATCCATCGTTCCTAATAATTAATAATAGTATGTATAACTCAACATCCATTGTTCCTTATAAATTAATAACAGCAATTGTTGTGCTTGATGTGCTTAGAGACGGTGCAATATATCGTTGATTGGACGGACAGGCACAGGAGAGACGATGGATGTCAGAGATGGAATCGATGGATGTCACAGATGGGATCGATGGCCATGGCATGGCATGGCCGGTGCAAATATGTTACACTCTCAATCGGAGTCGTCTCTTGATGTGAAGGAGCACTTTGCTTCATTTTGAAGTGGAATTCGAGGTTTGAGATTGTAAGAGGTAGCCTTTCTACGAATTCTTTCAAAATAATGGAATTCAGAAAACAGAAAACTAGGAACGCCGAGCTGTTTTTGTCAAAGGAGTGGAGTTCCTGGCGTTTGGCTTCTGTTGAAGAAGTGAGATCACATCTGCCAACGATTAAGGATCAGCAAATCCTGGATTCATGGGATATATGCCGCCTTATAGATGGATTTGTTGACGGCCCCGGCTACAGATATAACATTAAAAACGAGTACAAGGAGATTCTGTACATGGAAGAAATGCTGCTAGTTAAAACACCAGTAGAGAGATCAACTCGTAAGTTCTTTGTTTTATACAGTACCTAAAAATACCACTATTCATTTTGAGCTTTTACTTAAATGAACAAGACTAATTGCCAACTTAACTTTCTACAGATGATACATTTGTTGAAGAAGGGTATGCTGGAGTAAAGTTGAACAGTGACGGAAGAAAAGCCGCTTTATTGCTCTCCTGTGCCGATAAAATTACTGAAGTATTGTGCTTTGTTTTAAGGAGCATTATAGAGGAATTTCAGGACCAAGGCGAGCGTCAAAATGAGTTAGATCGTTTGTCAGACTGCCTGAAGCAGACTTTCAGTCAGCGTAGAACGATATTGCACTACGCAGCCGATCAGCCTATCAATGAAATCCACGGACGGTTCATTGCGGACTGCCTTTTAGGAAATTTTGAATATGGAAAAGAGCTGATAAAAGCCTGCGATAAATACGGGCGAACCGCTCTTCATTTTGCAGCTTTCCATGGCCACATCCACCTCTGCGGCTTCCTCATCAATCGGTGTGGGTTGAAAGCTGATCTATTGGATCGAAACGGTGAGAATCTGGTACATTATTTTGTCAACAGCAATAATAGTGACGGGTTAAACAGTTTGCTGGATATGGAGGACGTGAGGAATCTATTTGATTCGCAGGACGCGAAGGGTAAGACCCCGTTGCATAAAGCCGCCGCTAACGGTAATACAGATATTATATGCAATATTTAATATATGCACGAGACCAAAACATCAAAGAATATGTTCGTCGTGCTGATTTGTTTGGGCAAACGGCGCTTCACGAAGCGGCAAGTAAAGGTCACCATGAGGCCGTTGTGTATCTTTTGAAACACGGATCGAGGCCCCTCTTAGAACGCAACTCTGAAGGAAAAACTGCACTGCACTATTCTGTGCAGCTGGCAGACAAGGAGGCGGCAATAAAGATGGCTCGGATACTACTGGATCATTACAGATCTGGCGAAGAGAAACTACTTCTGCTGTGGGCGTCTGCGACTGGTATCGGCACGGCAGAGCAAAGCGCAGAACTCTCCCCAGAAGTGCGAAGTTTTCTCAAGTGGCAAAGCAAAATGGAGAAAAGGCAAAACAGCGCAAGCGACTTGTTAGTTAGCGCTGTTAAACGGCAGTACGAGGCGTTGGCATGGGAACTTATCAATAGAGGTGTCAATACTAGTAAACTAGAAGACTACTCCAACGGTAGTTTGGGAAAAGATGAAAGAAAGCGAGCCAAGATATGTATGTTTGTTCACAACCCTTCTTCATCCGCTCGTGGTTTAACTGCTTTTTGTTTTTAAATAAAATTTCCTCTTCCTTGTAGTTTTTGACTACTGAGAAACTGTTAATTAGTTTCTAATGTAGTTTTTGAAATACGATTGCATATGTCTCGTAATGGTCGTGATAAACCTGCCGTGAAATAAGATTTTAACTGAGTGGCTTGGCATAACCGGTACATTCGAAGCCAAGCCCGTGGGTCCCTCTTAACTTAACCTCTTTTCTAACCCTTATGGGATTTTACGTTCTTTTTAGTAGTCCACGTTCAAAGATTCCGTTTCATGTCCATTGAATAGTTTGAATATCTTCATTTAATGTCAGTACACTGAAATGATTTTAAATTCATTTAAAATTTAGAGCTCTAAATCGGGGAATGTGCCTGAAATCTATTCAAATAAAAAAAATTTTAAAAGTAAAATAAGTATAAGTTATGAGTTTTCTTGTGTATGTCTCTCTCGTTGAACTTTCGTTCTTTTGTTTCCACTTGTCATATTGCATTTATTGCAAGAGTTTTTAAGCTAGATTATAATGGCCCCAGTCAGTGGTGACCCAATTGTTGATACTGATGTTCATGCTGGTGCTTCGGATAGCCATGGTGCCTCCATTGAACAAATGTCCTCACAAATTTGTTCTGAAGGTTTTTCACAAGGTAATCTTGATATTATCCTTCCTTTGCAAGAATTTGATGTTGCTTGTGATTGGTTAGAACAATATACCTTAATAGGGTATTTTGTGGGTAGGACTCCTCCTGAAGCTATGCTTCGAGAATGGGTTAACAAGAGTTGGACTCCTCATGGAGTCCACCTTAATGTTGTGCAAAACCTTACCAAAGGTTTTTTCAATTTTGCTTCGCCAACCTGTCACTAATAGATGCAGTTTTTAGCAATGGTCCTTGGTTTATGCGTTCCTCCCTGCTTGGTTTTCAAAGATGGTCAAGAGACTTCACTATCTCTAATGACAAAAAGCTTAGGGTTCTTGTGTGGATCAAGTTCCTAGGTTTACCTTTGCCATGTTGGCCCTTTATTGAGTCCATTATCAATACTCTTGGCAAAGTTATCACAAAGGAACATGATAAGTTTTTCAACGCTTGCCCTAAGAAATGTGTTTGTGTTGAGCTTGATCTTTTCAAGGATCTTAAAGATTCTGTGGAAATACAGATTGGGGCTCAAACCTTCTCTCAAAAGGTGCTTTATTTGAACCTACCTAACACCTACTATAGGAACCAGTTAGCAGAACACATGATCAAGGATTGCCCTTTGGCTATTCCTAGGGTTAAACCCCCGCCTAAAGAGGCTTCTGCCAAGCCAATAGAAGGGAAAAAGGAAAAATGGACTAATGTTGGGCACAAGGGCAAGGCTCCCTTGGCTCCTAAGCAATCATATGCAACGGTCATTTTGGTTTCTTCAATTTCAACAAGAGCACAAACCCCAACCAGTTTAGGGATGCAAGTGGTTTTTTCAGAACCAAACCCTAGTGTTTTACAGGTTTCAAACCCTGGTGTTTCATTGGGGATTAAGGCAGTTGTTAGGGCTAACACCTCAGATGTGATTTGTACACCTCTTGCTACTTCTTTCATAGCGAATTAGAATGTGTGGCTTTCTCGTAGTCCACCCAAACATGCTGAGAAAGCAAAAGTGAAATGATGGGCCATCAGTCTAGAAGATTTTCCTTTTGGCTTTAACCCGGTTTTTAATTTCTTGCAAAATAGTTACTCTTGTCTCGAGGACGAAGAAGATATAGAAGAATTTTCATGAATTTTTTATCATGGAATGTATGAGGTCTCACAGACCTCTCCAGAAAGTACTATGTTAGGGATACCTATCATAGACTAGGAAATTTAGATTTTCTTTGTATGCAAGAAATTTAGATCTCTAGTTATATGCTTTCTTCTGCATGTCACATCATTTGGCCAGATGACATTATGTTTTCTTCTCAACATGAAGCTAACAAAGGTGGTGTAGTTGCTTTCTTGTCACCTCGTCTTTATTTTGCTATTATTTCACATGTTTCTAATCCTATGCATATAATAATTTGGCTATTGCTTTCCATTAACAATCATTCTTTTGGAGTCATTAATGTTTATGCTCCCAATGATGCTGTAGAAAGATCTCAATTGTGGGGCTGGTTGGTTGACAACTTGCCTCCAACTACTTGGGTTATGTGTGGTGACTTAAATATGGTTGAGGTGACCTTTGACAAAGATGGCATTTTGGCTTTTCATTGAACAGTTGGGTAAAGGGAAGCCTGGTACTACATGCGCAATAAATTGGGCCTTTTTTATCCCAATACTAACTGCCACCAACATAGTGGGGTTTGACACACTTGGTCCAACATTCAAGCTAGCTCTGACCGCATTTTAAAGCATCTCGATCATGCCATGATTACTGCACCATTGTTTTCTCCTTCTTTGAGGATCAAGATTTACTTGTCATTCCCTTGCCAGATGTGACATTATTTGACAACTATCCCATTTATTTATTTTTATTTCCTGGCAAACAATTGTCTAGAAAGTTGTCAAGTCACAATCTATCCTCAACACGTGTGTGTTGATGCATGCCTCCACTATTGCTCATATCCTGCATGTCTAGAATCTAGAGCCACATCCACCTTCCCAAACAAGGTGAATTCAGTGGTTGAATAATGCCATTACCAGGACTCCTCACTTTCTGTGCACTATACAGTTGGCAATTTTCAGAAGGCGATCTTTTGAATCCACTACCTCTACACTCGAAAAAGCTTATGAGGTTCTCACCCTTAACCCTTTTGATGTTGATTTGCAAATCCATCTTGCCAAGCTTTGCCATGATAAATAGGTTGTGGATAATTATGCCGCTCGAGGAGCCCAAATCAAAGCTCGCCTCCATTGGTTGAAGGTTGGAAATAAAGCTTCGAAGGAGTTCTTCCAGGCTCTTCGAGCTCGACATACCAATTTTAGGATTAAAAAAATAAAACAAGGAACTTCTGTTCTCTCCAGTCTCCTTGGCATCCTGCAAGCATTTGTTCATCACTATGAGAACATTTTTGCTTTGCAGGGAAATTTGGTTGCTGGGGAGGAAGCTCTCAAAAAGTGTATTTCTATATCTCTAAACCACTTAGCACTTGAGCAACGTGCTTTCTATGAGCAACTTCTTACCCTCCGAGACCTTAGAGAGCTGGTTCTCTCCATGGCAGATGATAAATCCCCCGGGTGTGATGGGTTTCCTTGTGAATTTTATAGACACCTCTAGGAGCATATTTGTCCTGATCTGTAAAATTTTTATCTTGAAGCCTATCACTCTAAAAGTTTAGGAGCTATTATCAATAGAAGAAACATTAAATTCATACCTAAAGCTGGAGATCTTGAGGATATCTACAATTGGCAACCCATTACCCTTTTGAACGTGTCTTATAAGATTATTGTCAAGGCAATTTCTCTCAAAATTTTCCACTACTTGCCTTTAATTGTGCAGCTTGAGAAAACTAGCTTTATCAAGTCTAGATATTTATTGACAACATTATTGCTGTCTGGAAAGTAATGGAGTGGGCTTGCAAGTCCAAGCAATTGGCTACTTTTTTGGAAATATATTTTGCTAAAGCCTATGACTGAATTGAATGGCCTTTTATTTTGGCTATGTTCTGAACTCTTGGTTTTGGTCCCAATCTTTTGCAGTCTGTGGAAATGCTCTTTGGAGATGCTAATGCTTGCATTACCATCAAGAACTCCTAATTTGATGACATTGGACTTTTTCATTCCATCAAGAAAGGTTGCCCTCTGGCTCCGACACTTTATGTTCTTGCTACTAAAGGGTTTGGCTATTTGCTAGCCCACTCCATGTCTTTCGGTTTGGTTCGTGATATTTCTTTGCCAAAATCCTCTTCCCAGTTGGTCAATGGTCATTTTGTTGATGATTCCTTTCTCAGTCTTTTAGAGGATGAAGAAAACATCAATAATGCCTTAAAGCACCTTGACACTTTCTGTCAAGCCTCTTGCTTTGCTATTCAATGGCATAAAATGCTCTATTATTGCTAGTCTTTTTTGTCAGTGCCAATTTAGCTTTAGCCAGTTTGAATGGAAATGGGTCATTCACCAGGAGATATTCTACTTTCGAGGCATTCCTTTTTCTTTTCAGGTGTTGCGAGTGGATTAGTGGAATGCAATGCTTCCCAAGATTACTAGGAAATTGGATTATTGGCTTAGGAAACCGCTTTCTCCTACAGGAAAATACTAGATTTTCTCAAGAGTTATATAACAATGAATGTCTATTATTCTTCTTGTTGGTCTCCTTCTAAATCCTACTATCAAAAATTAGAGCAATTGCTCTATGATTTTCCCTGGGCCTTTGGTTTCGATCATCATGGCTTTCAGAAAGTTGCTTGGGATTTTTGTTGTCTCCCAAAAGAGTCTAGAGGCCTTGGCCTAGTTTTCACAAAGAAGCAAGGCCTTGCTCTATGTGCCAAATAGATTATTTATTCCATAATTGGAGATGAAGCCTGGAAGATATTGGTTTGGCATTACATTTCTTTCAAATTTGCTATCAACAGGCCTGCATGGAAAGGGATTGGCTTTCACACCCTTCTCATCATGCAAGAGCTTGTGCTCACACATGGCTCTTCTATTCTCAAGAGCATATGGAAAGCTTGGGAAGCTATCAAGCCTTGGATTCCCTAGTCTGGTGATGAGTTCCGTAACGAGCTTTCTTTGAACCAACAAAACATTGGGTGGTCTCCCCTATTTTCCATCCAAGAAATTCCCCTTGCCAAGACTCAAGGTGTTAGTGCTCTGTGTTTTCTCAAACGAGGCATCAAGGCTCCTAAAAATATTTTCTCTAGGGTTTCCATGAGTTTTAGATCTTGAGAAGATTTACAAGTCTAGTACCGTCTTGACCATTTAGATCGGTAGACTTTTGACTTATTGCTTTCTACAATTCCAGTATATTTAATTCATAAAATGGGTATTCAGTCTGTTAGACCTTGGTGGACTGATTGGAAGTGGTATCTTGCCACTCCTTTCACTAGTTACAAACCAAGTCTAGGTTATAGATGGCTTTCTTCCCATCTATCGATGGTGGATATGTTCAATCAGAGATGGCATTTGTAATCTTTTGTTTTTCAATGGAGAAAGTGCTTTGACACTATTTGGAGTGCTATTAAAGAACCTAAGATTTCTCATTTTGTTTGGTGCGTGGCTTTTCAAGGCCTTCCTCTTAGGCCTCGATGAAAGCATATTGGGGTTTTGGATCCTAGATGTCCATTCTGTGGATAGCCAGAGTCTTTCTTGCATCTTTTCTAGTTTGTAGATGTGCCCAAAATTATTGGCACTAGATCTATGATTTTTTAAAGTCATTTCGGCCTGAACCCTTTTCTTGGCACATGGTTATTTTGGGTTATTGCCCCAGGACCCCTCAAAAATTTACCCGGATTTGACATACCTTTAAGATGAAAATTTTGTTCACTATGTGGAAAGTTAGAAATGTTGTTCTTTTCACTCATAGTTTTCTTGATATTAATATTTCTATGTACACTAAAGCATTCATGCATTTATAATAATATAATAATGCAGATTCAAGTACAAGTAAATAAGGTGGCCTTGGAGGTGGCCCACTTGCAAGAGCTACTTAATCACTTGGGAAATTCCCCTTGTACTTTTCCCAGGGTACCTCCAAATGCCTCTGTTGATACCTCAACGCCTAGAGCTCACCAGCAGAGGCATAAATCTTTAGGCAACTACTCATATACTCCATGTTCCTAGGCTTTCTGATGATGGATGGAGGTTCTGCTCAATTTCCTTGCCCCATGGTGGCACTGCCTGGTCCCTAACTCCTCATCTTGGTGCTCAATGAGTGGTCTCTAGGAAATGGTCTTTTCACCTATAAACTAGCTATTTCTCCTCTATGGCCAAATATGAAGGATGCTGACTAGGCCACTGATGTTGCTGATGCTGTTGTTGATAGCTGGACTATTCCTAGTCCACCTCCCAATCCAAAAGATGATTGGGGATTCCATGATCACAATGTGCCACATCCCTTTGTAGGCACTACTTTAGCTTCTTGAGGGTTCCTTTATATGTTTTTTCCTTTATGAATAGTTTATAATTCTGACTTTGAGCGTGTGAACTCTCGCAGGTGTTCTTGTATCCACTAGCCCTTTATGGTGAATTGTAAGCTTAGTATATTATTTACTAATAGAAAAGGACTATTCAGAAAAAAAAAAAAGTTATGTTATAATTAAATAGGAAGAATTATGTTATTAATGTTGATTTTGATGAAGTGTGAAATAGATTGATTATTAATTGAATTTTAATTATTCTTTTAATTCTTATAAATTGGATATCAAATTATAATATATGAAGAACTAGTATATGTTTCTTTGTAAAAATTCTATGTTATCCGTCTTTTTATTATTGCAAGTATTACATTATTATATGTTTTTAAAATAAATTTACTATCAAGTGACAAGATTTATAAATTAATATGTTACTTTATATTTATTTTCATTTTAATATTTTAAAAATTTATTATAATAATTTTAAATTAACTAAAGTTCCAAAATTATGAAAATTTTAAAATTCTATTATTTTTTTATGTTGTATGATTGATAAGTTAGTTTCTGAATAGATTATTATGTTTTATATTATATTAAAATATAATAATTTATTGAAAAAAAAATAGCATAAATAAGTAGCATGGTGGCTCTGGAGGTAACCCACCTTCAAGAGCTTATCAATTATTGGGGTAATACCCCTTGTATGGTTGCCAGAGTGCTTCTTGATGCTTCGATTGATAATGCACCGCCCAAGGACCACTAACAAGGGCACAACACTTTGGGTCGCCGCTCACATATGCCATATTTGCAAGCTTCCCATCACTGCTCTCCCACTAGTGGCAATGGTGGTTGGCATCGCCGATTAGTTTCTCTACCCCATGGTGGTACAAGCTGGTCCCTAGGCCCAGTGGCTCCCCCTCCTAGTGCTCAGTGAGATGTCTTTAGAAAGTGACCCTTTTGCCCGAAATTGACCATCTCACCTCCTCAACTTGATACCAAGGATGTTGACCAGGCCCCTGATGATGTTGCTGACGACTGGACTATTCCCATCCTGCCTACCAATCCCAAGGATGACTAGGGATCTCATGATCAGGATGAACCACCCCCCTCAGCTAGTGTTTCTTTAGTTGCCTTAGGTTTACTTCTTATATATTTTTTTAATGAATAGATGTTGATTCCTGTTTCGACCATGTGAACTTTCAAGGTGTGATCTTGTATCCCTTGATCCTTTTTTGTAAATTGTAACTTAGTATATTATTTATTAATAGAAAAGGACTATTCATTAAAAAATAATTGCTATCAAGTTTTCATTATTTTAAAATTTTATTTTAACAACTACAACTTTATTATACATTTGTCTTCTTTTTTTTTGTTACTTCTTTTTTTCAAATACTATTACCTTTTTATGTAAACTTTTAAAATAGATTTAAATTTTAAATTCCTATTTTTTTTGAAATAATCAATTTTCACATTTTCTAGTTTAATTTTTTTTAATTATAGAATAAATAACATTTGTTACCATTAGACATAAATATATTTTTCTATAGTTTAACTTATTTATTAAATTTGTGAATTAATTTTAGAAATATATATATATATATATATATATATATATATATATATATATATATATATATATGTGTGTGTTGATAAATTTTAAAAGTGCTTTTCAAATTTTTACACTAATATTCAATTTTTATATGTTATCAATTTAATTAGAGGTGATACTTCATATTGTGATGAACATAGCAGTGATAAATTTTCATGTGAGTTAGTTACTTATTAGGATAGTATCAAAGTTTAGTATTATAATTAGTTTTTATTTTTAAAGAAATACAACACAATAACTAATTTTGATACTAAAAATGAAAATTTGATAATAATTGTAACATTTTAAGATTTTATTAAATCATTTTAAAAATAATTGAAATATTTTTTTTATATTCCTCAATAATTATTTATCAAAAGATATATATTTTTAAAATAAATAATTTAATAATACAAAAATATAGCTATATATATCTTTTATATATTTAATAATGTAACTCAAACAAAAAGCTATAATATATAACTTATCAACACTTGATTTAAACTTTTAAAAAACACTTAGAATCTTTAAAAAATTAGTTAATTTTTATGGAAAATGAAAAAATGTAAAATTAGATAAATTATAATCATGGGTATTAATGGGTAGCCATTGTCATATAATTTGATAGAATAATTTGAAATTGTATTGGGTAGCTATTGTAGTGCTGAGAAATGATGGTATTAATGGGTACATTAGAATAGAGTGTTGTAAAAATAGAAATGGGGCAATAATACATAAACAACAAATTAGGTTAGTTAAGGTGGGACCTAGAGCCATACCACACTTGAAGCCAAAGCTTCAAGAGTGCTAGTTAAGGCAGACATAATTGAGTATGCTATCATTCGTTTGAAAAATGAATGTGTTATTTAAGGTACTGCAAGATGTAGAGTGAAAATCTTGATTGAAGTGCAGACATTGGAAATTAAAACCTTTGCTATGCTCCCTATAACCTGTTGGCTTGGTCTATCTTCTAGAATTCTCATACGTATACAACCACCTTCAAAGAAGTCTTACTAGCAATAGACGATGACATTACCATATGCTACTATGACAATTTTGTTATTGATGATCCTCTTATCTACCTCTTTCTCATCTTCCCAGGTAATTTCTCTTTTTGGGGCATTAGGATGTTAAGTATTTGAAGCCTACAGGTCATTTGGGAATTTACTTCTAATTTATTGTGTTTCTTCAATTGATTATTTGTGATCTATAAATGCTAAGAGTGTCTATTGTAAACATATTATTTTCAATCAATATAATTCCTCTGCTCTCAGTGCTGATGTAGCCATGATTTGTAGTGAACCACAATAAACATTTATGTTGACGTGTCTTGTTGTTCTATCTTTTTATTTTCACTTTTAGATTTAATTTTTCAATTGGTATCAAAGCTTTTAATCAATATTTGTGACTAGATTTTGGACTTATGGAGGAATCTAGAGTGCAAAATTTTTCAAGGAATAATTTTAGTCTATGGAAAGTAAAGATGCATTCATCATTGATTAAGCAAGATCTCATAGTGGCAATCAAAGGAAAGGTAAAAATCCATCCTCTATGACATATGAGAATTAGAATATAATTGAAAAAATGGTGATGATAACTTTTTTCTTTCACTATCTTAGAATGTCTTGTTCAATGTAAACAATGAAAACACAACAAAGGTAGTATGTGACAAGCTTTAATCTATGTATGAAATGACATATGCTACAAAGAAGATTTCATCATGAAGAAGCTTTACAAGTTGAAAATGAAGGACATAACAATGATGTCGAATCACATAAATGAGTTTAATACTCTTTTATATCAGGCAATTTCCATTGATATGCCTCAAGATGACAAAAATAAGCCTATCATCTTGCTATGCTCCATACCAGACAACTGAGATGGTGTAGTATTGTCAGCCAACACTTCCATTACTCGTAAAAACAAGTTGATCTATGAGGAAGTAATAGCTACATTGATTAGTGAAGACATGAGAAGAGGTAATAAAGATTCATCATCTAGTGATGCTCTAATGTTGGTGATCAGCTAAAATAGAGGAATAACTCATCATATAGGTAGAAGCAATTACAATTGTAGATCTCAATTAGCTAAAAGATTGCACTCCCAAGGTAGAGCAAATGGTTGTTGGTTTTGTGAAATGGTTGGTCATGTTAAGAATGATTGTCAAAAATATAAAAGGCATAATAAATTATTTTGGACAATAGAGAAAACATCATTCATGATGAGGATGATGTTATTCTGGTTCTTACAACAAGTGATACAACCTGAAGTTTGTGGGTAATTGATTCGGGGGTTTCATTTCATGCATATTCTTAGAGAAAAGCCTTCACAAATTATAAAATAGGTAAGTTTGGGAATGCCTATTTGGTTGACTACAAAGCTTGTGAAATTGTAGGAAAGGGTGATATTCTATTATTAGTAGAAGGGGGCTCTAAATTATTCCTTAAGGATGTTAGGCACGTTTCTAAATGAAAAAGGAATCTAGTTTCTATATGTCAGTTATATACCCAAGGTTTTCTAGCACTTTTCGAAGACACATGGAAAATTACCAAGGGTTCCATGGTTATTGGAAAAGGAGATAAAATTGGTAGCCTGTATGTTGTAGAGAGTAATGATTGGGTGGGAGTTTTTATGACTATTTCAAACAACGATGTCACACTTTGGCATCAAAGATTAGGCCACATGAGAAAAAAAAGGGCTAGAGGTTATGCTTAACCATAATCAACTTATAGGTTTTCAATCAATAGATTTAGAATTCTGTAAATATTGCTTTAATGGGAAATAAAAATGTGTCATCCTTTTGAAGGATGACCGTGACAAGAAGGCAATGACATTGGGGCTAGTGCACTTAGATATGTTTGGTCCCACAAATGTAACTATCGGAATTGCAATAGGAAAGGTAAACTTTGGAGAGGGGGGAGGTGGGGGGTGAATCAGTACTTTAAACCTGGACCCATAAAACATTCACCACACATCCATCTCATACATTCACTAAGTAAATTGAAATACCATGTAAGGCATATACATCTAAAACATGTGAACAAGTAAACATTCACACATGTATGACATCATATATGATTACATAGAAACCCTCCAATCAGAAGGTAAAACTAGGGTGGGGATGACACCCAAAAATCTTCACTACTACAATAATAAAGTGTATCCAATGAAAGTTACAATATTTTGATCATGAAACATGATCTACCCTATGAAAGGTTTTCCTTGTTAAAGGCTTACAAAGACTCTTAGCTCTCACCCTATTAAAAGTGTGCCTTGCTAAAGGACTTTAAGTCACAATTAAGTAAGCACCATGTAAAAGGATTTCTATACAACCTGTTAGGACTACTCTATTAGGAGATTTAACTAATTCACCTACTAGAATGTTTCAACATTGATCCTACATTTAGCACTTGATTGCTTGGTGATAGATCACCTCTAAATTGATGTACTCTTGATCATTCTTGATTATATGTCTCTCTATTGTATGCTATCCCCTTCCTTTGTTCTCCTTTAACTGATTTTGCGATATAATCTTAGATCATAACTCCTTAGTCACCATGAATGCTTTATTTGCACATGCAAACTACTCTATTCACTCCTTCACACACGTTAGAAAGTTTAGGGTTTGTCCTCCTTAAGAAGATAGGTGAATTAGGGTTAGGTATGAATCAATGGCCATGATTCATCCATTTTTTTTCTTAAACCTTCCCTTTACCTAATTTCTGCATGTAGTTGCATTGGGATTCCAACATAAGATTCGTCCTTTTCTCCAAAATATCATAAGTTAATCTTTAAGTCATCTAAAAAATGGTTTACATAGTTGTTTATGCCATTACAAACAACTATGACAAAATTGTCTCCCTCAGCATCTGAAGTCTCTGACGCTCGACATATATTGAATTCTATTTTGTGAATCGACATCAGTGTTACTTGGCATGCACTACTCTCTTGACTCCTAAATCACTTGGCACATATTATCTTCTTAGCACTTGAGTGACTTGGTACATGAGTGGCTTGGCACTCATTGTGGACTTGGTATGATCTATCATATACATGTTTTTCTCGGCATGTATTACTTGTTCGACATGAACTAAGTAAATGAATTAAGTGTATAGACACTCATTAGTCAAACCAATCTAAGATCAACAATCTCCCCCTTTGACATGAGTGTCAAAAAAATTTAGTCATGCATTAATATCCTTATCCTTACAAGCATAACATATCTCTTATTTAGCTTATGTACAAGACTTCAAAATTTCAAAATTTTGTAACAACTTATACACCTCAAAATTTTATAACTCCCTCTAAGTTGATAGGTCTATTCTATTCCAAAATTATGTACTCTTGTTGAGTAAATATGTCTCAACTGATACTCTTTCATCTTGATTCTCTTTCATTTCATCTATTTCATTTGATGCTCATCTAATGCTTGCTCCCCCTTTGTTTATTCTCTCCTCAATCTCCCTCTTTCTTTTTCTCTCTCCCAGATTCTATATCTCCCCCATTCATTACTCTCTCCCCATTTTTGACACTTATGTCAATGGGCTATACACTTATAGTGTTTTTGTTCAAAAAAAATTTGTGTACATCTAGAATTATCTTGAGAGCTACATCCCAATTTTCACATATTACATCCAAAGACAATTTGGATGGCCAGCTCAACAATAAGGTAAACTAGGCCATCTAATGTTGAAAGATCGGGGTCTTTCTTTATAATATTTTCAGCATAATCTAATTCCTTGTGCCAAATTTCAATGTGTAGGGTCAATGATATCTGGATGCTAATCAATTTAGCACTAATATTGGTTTCTTTTGTAGATAATGCTACTAACTATCTCTAGGTTTGTAACAATGTGTTGAAGTGCTTATGAGTTGGATTCATAGGAAATTTTACGCCTAATGAATTAATTGAGCTCTCCAAAATCAGAATGTGACTTCTAGTCTCTTGGGTGAAGAGTATTAGATTGCAAAATTTTGTGTACAGTGAGAAAATGTTCTCAAGTACCTCCTTCACATCTTGAACCTTAGTTTCCAATGCAACTTGTGTGAGTGTTATGTCACCTTATATTTTTTCATTTACTTTGCTTTGGAATTTATGTTTTGACCATTCTAATAATTTAGCATTTGTGTCAAGGTGTGCATTACTAACCATTTCCACTATATATGTCAGTTGTTCAATCAGTGGTTTGGTTTCATCTAGAGTTGATAGTCTGAATGCTTCTAACAAGATATCCTTGATATCTGCCAATGTTTTCTTCTGCCTGTTCTCCCTTCTTAGTAGTTCCTGATGCTTCATTCTTGCTAGGGCTTCTTGGAGTGTGCCCATCAACTCAATTATCATTGTGTCAAAATTATACTTTGGTAACATAATCTCTTCATTAAGGCTCACATCTCCATATTGAATTACTTCTTTCGCCTTTGACAAACTTGTACTTGGCACTAAGATCTACAATGGTGTTGAATCTGTGCTCTGCTTCTAAAGAGTCAGACTAGAAGGAGTGTTAGATTCTAGTAAAGTTACAAGGGCTTGAATTTCTACCTTCACCTTTGGTGTTAACTTTGTCTCTTCAAGCTTTTTCTTATTATCGACAATGTTTTGACTTGCACCTTGTACTTGTGCTGGAGGTACAGTTAAGATTATCTAACCTGTTTGACTTTGTACATCAGTAGTGTCTCGGGTTTCCACTCTATTCTTCTCAATTGTATCAACCTTTTCTGATGTAGCTTTAGGTACTTTATCCAAAGGTTGTACACTAGTGACTTGAAGGGTGATAGTAGGTGGTTCTTGTGTATTCACCTCTTCCCTTGGAGTTTTAGTCACTGATTTCTTTACCTCATCTACACTCACCAAAATAGGATTATCATATACATTTACCTACAGTGTAGAGTGGTCTAATATAGTTTTTTAGATCTTCCTCTATAAGGGGATTGATGTTTTGAGTTGTGAGATTAGAAACATCCTTAACTGTTACTACTTTAGTAGTTACACTTATCACATGTTGAGGGCTAACATCGGGCAATTTTCTATCTTGTACACTCTGTTCTTCTTGCAACTCTACCTCAACTGTGTCCTAGTCATCTTCTTCATGTTTGTATCTCCCTCAATAATGTCTTTATTGTTATCATCTTCTTCATCATCTTTAACTGGTATATGCTCCTTTTCTCCTTCCTTTATTGTAACCAATCCATATGTTACTTACCACATTTGTGTGAAATTCTTCACAACATCTTCAATGTTACTGTGTAATATGTTGAAGGCTCTATATTTAGGTACAAACCTAATTGCATATTTCTTCATAGCCTTAGCAATCTGTGCCTTACTGAGTTTAGGCATGACTTGTGCAAGGGATGTCTCCCTTATTTTATTTTTTAAATCCAAGAAATAATACCATTTCTACTCAACTCTTTCATATAAAATTTTAGGCATAGAGTTAGCAATTTCAAGTGGGGATTTCTTTTCAACTTTACCAAGATTGTCAAAATCAACATGAGAAAATCCTGACAAATCTGCATTATTCTTAATATTTTCACATAGGTTTTCTAAATCTAAGAGTGAATTATGACTCAAAACTTTGAATTGGATATTTTCATCTAATTTTGTTCTCTCTTCATCAAATTTTTCTTGTGCAACATATTTCCTTCTAGGCCTTTTCTGATTTGCTCCTTCCTACTCGGCTAGTTTGGCCTTCTCCTTTGCCTTTTGTGTAGTGACAGATGCACTAACCCTTGTAGTAGGTATTGTAGGTTTGGGTTGGCTTGGTTTAGTAGTTTTCTTAGCCCTTGTCACAAGTTGTGGCTTGACCTTTCTCTTCTTTTGATATGTGGGAGTTGGTGCTTCCTTAGCTTCTTCTTCCTCGGTACCTTTAACGACTTTTGTCTCTTCTTCTAGCTAATGTTTTCCCATTCCTTGTGTAAGTGCAAGTGGTGCTCGTGTCTTGGAGTCTTCTTCCTCTTCATCCTCTTCTTCTTCCTCTTCTTGCTTAACACCTCCACCAAATTTAGCTTTCAACTTCTTCACTAGTTTATCCTTCTTGATGGTAGAGGTAGTCTTCAATTCCATAGTGATTTTGGATTTTGCAATTTCATAGTATCCAAATGTATTGGAATTTTTGTCTATCTCTTTTGCCAATAAATCTATAATAGCTACAGAGGCCTCATCCAATTAATTTCATATCCTAATGGCCTTAGCCATCTAACCCTTGGGATAGTTTCTTGAAAAAAAGTATAATCAACATCAACTAGAAAATAGACATCATCATAATGTTTTTCTACTAAAGATATTGGAATTCTCAATCTTTCCTTCATTGATTGCTTAAAATCTTCAAAGCAGCTAGTCATAACTAACTCAAAGTTTTCACCCAATTGTTCAATGAATTCACCAATCTATATTGCCACTGACCTGTTATTTTTCCATGCAACAGTGCCATATGCAGGAAATGTGTTTTGAAAATGAAAGAATATACATATTAAGATTGAACCAAATTTTCATTGAGCACTCTGTCTCTTTCTTATTGCTCCTAGGTTCTCCATCAAATTTTGTAATTATAGCTTTGCAATATCATATGTGTGATCTTTCTTCACAATCTTATAACCAACATCTACTACAATATAGGGCACATTATTTAATTTACTTGATTGGTAAATCTTGTGTGAAATAACCCTTACTGCAAAGTCTATCAATGGATCTGTAATGGTGTCAATTTTCATTACTCTCTTGTTCCACTAAGCTCCTATGTTCTTCTCAATAAACTCTTTTGAATCACTCCTCAATGTGTTAGGCCAATCTAAGGGTAGGTACCCTATTACTCTATGGATTATCCTCTTGGTTATTTTGATAGGCTTGTTATCCAACCATAGTGAACTATCATGTATCCTGCTCAATACTATCCTAATCCATTCTATTTTGAACACATTTGAGAAATCTAGGGCTCATGTTTATCTTTTATTTTCTACAATTTTAAATTCTTCCCTCTATACACCATTCTCATAGAGTTTTTCATATGCTTGCCTAATTCCATATCACCAACACTTGCAATCTTACAGTTCTAACATTTCCTAATATCTTAAACCATTAAAAAATTTGTTTGTATCATGGATAACACACTAGAGGCATCTTTCTTATAAGAAATGTCTAGAATGGCTTTGAGTATTGGTTGCTTAACCTCATTACTAAATAGTTGAACATTCAAAACCTCCTTACCCTCTATATTCTTTGAACTAGATGTCATTGTGCAGAACTAGGGTTTACAAAAATATAAAGAGTGTAGCTCGAAATGTGATAAATACCTTTCAAGATATGATGAATTGGTGATAACTCATTGCTCAAATTTTCCCACAGTCACTTTGGATGAATTTCCAAATCACCTCTTTCTCTCTTTTCTCTTTCTCAATTTTGAAATGATGAAAAATGAGCTCAAGAAATTGATCAAATACCCTTACGAAACATTGCAATAAATGCAAAGTGCTTACATAGCTATAAGCTCGACATCAACCAATTTCAAGCTCGCTCAGTATCCACTAGCATTTTCAATCATTTGGCAACCATTACGAGCTTGACATCAACTAGCTAGTCTATCAGCTCAACATCCTCTAGTATTTCACTTGGCACATACAAGAAACTTTTCATGCTCGACAACCACATGAAAAAATTGAAGATTTAACTTTGATTCCTAATAACATATTGCATCTTTTTCCATGCAAATGTAGTCTAATACTAAATCCCTTGGAACTGATGTATGATATAACTTTTGAATATCAATCCCACATACCTCTTGATTGCTTAGTTTGATGAGGTGTGATCACTTGACCCATTGGGTGAAGTGGTCCCTTCTTAATTTATCGTGTTGAAATCATCCTTTTTCTTCCATGTCTTCTTCATTTCATTTCTAACATTTTCAACATCTGCTTTGCCTTTGACCTTGTTGGACAATATCAATTGATGTGACCAATCTTCAAATAGCTAAAATATTTGGTTTGACATAACCACTTTTTATAGTCACCTCTGAAGTGTGTTCTAATACAATTCTCAGGAACATGTCCATATTCATGATAATAATGACAACTGTATCTTGTATTATAATCCTAGTTATAAGAGTTTAAATAGTTTCTTACCTTTTTTTGCTTGTTTGATGACCAAATGGGTTTAGATCTACACTCAAAACCTCTATATCCATACTTTTGACAATTATAACAATATCCTTCAAATCTTTGAGTGTGCATGGTCTTAGTTCTACATTCATGTGCCTAATGACCTTGTTTGTTGCACTTCTAGCAATGAACCATGCTCTTATGTTTGACATTTTGATTTACAGTCTTGCTTCTGCACACATTACCTATATGTCCTTTCTTACCATAGTTATGACAAGTAGGTTTGGAGTTCTTACCTTTGTCACTCCTTTCTTCAACACTTTTGGATGATTCTTCTTCTTCTATACTTGTGTATCCCTATCCAGCTATATCATTATTGGATCTCAATAATTGCTAAAAGTATTTGATGGCTTCACTTGGTTTATTGAAACATTTAGCAAATTCCCTTTCCCTTTTTAGGTCATTCTACAATTGCTCATTCTACAATTGCTCATTCTACAACTTCAATGTTGTTATCTCAATATCCTTGGCATTCAACTCATAGTTTCTATTCATCATTTGACTCAAAGTATCCAATTAGATGTTAGAAATATTGGTTATCTTTGATGATTTCTCTTCTAGTTTGTTGCTGAAAATTGTACTTTAAACTTAGACCCTTAAAAAATTTAGTATACATCCATCTCATGCATTCACCAGGTAAACTGAAATACAATGTAAAGAATATACATCTAAAATATGTAAACAAGTAAACATTCACACATTTATGACACCAGATATGATTACTAAGAAACCCTCCAATGAGAAGGTAAAACTAGGGTGAGGATGACACCTAAAAATCTTCACTATTGTAGTAATAAAGTGTATCCAATGAAGGTTAAAATGTTTTGATCATGAGACATGATCTACTCTATGAAAGGTCTGCCCTACTAAAGGCTTACAAAGAATGTTAGGTCTCACCCTATTAAAGGATTTCAACACCCTATTAGAAGTGTGCCTTGCTAAAGGACTTTAGCTCACAATTAAGTAAGCACACTGTTAAAAGATTTCAATACAACCTGTTAGGACTGATTTAACTGATTTACCTGCTAGAATGTTTCAACATTGATCCTATAGTTAACACTTGATTTCTTGATGACGTATCACCTCTAAACTGATGTACTCTTAATCTTTCTTGATCATATATCTCTCCACTTTATGCTATTCCCTTCCTTTGTTCTCCTTTAACTAATTTTGCAATGCAATCTTGATCATAACTCCTTAGTTACCATGAATTCTCTATTTGTGTATGCAAACTATGCTATTCTCTCCTTCACACACCTTAAAAAGATTAGGGTTTTTCCTCCTTAAGAAGACATAGGTGACATAGGTTTAGGTATGAATCAATGGCTATGATTCATCCATTTTGCCACGTAAACCTTCCCTTTAACTAATTTTCTACATGTAGTTACATGGGGAATGCAACTTAAGATTCATCCTTATCTCCAAAATATCATGAAATAATCTTTAAGTTGGCTCAAAAATGGTTGACATGGTTGTTTGTGCCATTACAAGAAACTATGAAAAAATTGTCTCACTCAGAATCTGACGCCTCTGATGCTTGGCATATACTAAATTCTTTTCTATGACTCAGCATCAATGTTACTTGACATGTACTGCTTGCTCAACTCCTGAATCACTTGGCACACACTATCTGCTCAGCACATGAGTGACTTGGCACTCACTATGGACTCAGCATGCTCTATCATATACATGTTCTGCTTGGCATGTATTACTTGTTCGGCATGAACTAAATAAATGACTTAAGTGTGTAGACACTCATTAGTCAAAACAAATTTGAGATCAATAGTGACCTTTTATTGAGGAGAAAATTATTTTGTTTATTTTTTTGATGATTGTACTATAAAAGATTTGGATTTATATGATCTTTAGGAAATCTAAAGTTTTCTAAAAAATTAAAGTTTTTAAATCTATTGTTGAAAATTAGAGTGGGTAAAATATGAAATGTTGAGAAATGGATAATGGAGGTGAATTTTATTCATTGGAGTATGATAATTTTTGTGATGATCATAGTATGTTGAAAAATGGATAATGAAGGTGAATTTTTTCATTGGAGTATGATAACTTTTGTGATGATCATGGTATTCAATGAGTAAGAGTTGTGTTATTCACCCCTTAAGAAAATAGGCTAACAGAGAGGCTCAATTGAACCATTCCTAAGAAAACTTGACATATGTTTTCCAATGTCATTTTAGGAAAATAATTTTGGATAGAAGTTTGCAATGCAATAGTGTATTTGATTAATCAATTTCCTTCATCTCATTTAAACTTTGGAATTCTGGAAGAAGAACTGTTGAGAAAAAAGATCTTATATGCACATCTTTGAATTTTTGGGTGTCAAGCATTTTTTTCATGTTCCTAAGCAAAAGAGAAGCAAGTTGGAGTCAAAATCACAATAGTGTATCATCATGGGCTATGGTGACAATCAATTTGGATTTTGATTATGGGATCCTGTTGCAAAGAGAATTGTGCAGAGTAGAAATGTAGTTTTAAATGAGACAAAATTTTTGGCTCTTCAATCAGCATCACAGGAAGTACGCCAAAGAATTTATTCCTATATCTCACTAAATCTATACTCTTAGCTTATGTTGACTACTCCTACCTCTATTTTAGCTATAAATCCTACTTTTCCATCTGAAAGGATGAATACTGATTCCTTTCAAAATCTCATAGAGCCATCCTCTAATACGTTGTTATTAGTAGAAATAGAGTTTATATCTCATATAAATTGCTCAACAACTTGTGAGCATGTTAGAGATATGGAGGGACATTATTCTACAAAAATCAAACACTTACCATTTGTTGATATGAACTTGCCTGGTGCTTTAGCTTAGAATTATCAGAATATGAGTCAGGATGGAAAATTTGGGGATTATACTCCCATATCATTAAAAAATAACTCCATAGAGTAGGTGGGTCACAAATTTTTTTCTACTAATGAAGAACAAGGAGCTGACAAGATAGACACAAATTGATTTTATTCACCTTTGACTATTCCACGCACAATATCTAGCACATTACAAACTAGTCTCGATGGTGACCATGAGTTTTGGAGCGTTGGAGATTTGTTTACAGAGAGAGATTTCTTAGCTTCACACTCATGATGCAGATTATGGTAAGCAACACAAGTGGTCTAGTGAATAGGTTAGGTATCCTCATGAGATTGGCATGTTTGCACCTAGTCAAAGAAAAACCCTTGGGATCCAACATGTAGCTATAGCACTCATGCCAAGAATTGGCATTGACTTGTACAACTAATCAATACTGTTAAGAAGGGAACAACTTAAACATCACTCACTAAGCTTAATTCCTAGACTAAAAGTGTTAAGTAGTTAAAGTTGACTTTTTTTTTTCCCAAACATAATTCTTCCCTTAGTGTGTGATGTTTAAGGGTGGTCATCAATAAAAGTATAGGCTAAACAATGACCTGGTATCCATCACTCTAAACACCAATATTAATCAGGCCTCACAAGAAAATGTAATTCAAATTCAACATATGATAATAGATCTAAAAGATAGTAGATCTAGACTATAATATCTTTTACATTCATTACTCCTAGGGAGAAAACTAATATATGTATTGTTTATTTTCTTAGTGAGACCCATTTAGGCTAATAGTTTCCCAATTGTGATAGTAAAATTAAGACAAATAATGTTTAACAAGTTTGTTGAAGGTATATAAGGGGCGAACCATTAGGTCTAATAGATTTGAAGTAGGTAAAGAGGAAGAGGAAATTTTCTTATTTTCCAAATAGCAAGTCTACATTTCATAGCCTCTAGGTCCTATAGGGACATGGAATTACAGATGCCTTGGAAGAGCCTAGTAGAACCTCAATAATAAAGGGTCAACAATGATTGGCATGTTGCGAATAAGAAAAAAAACTTGGTTAGTAATCTCTCTATTAATTTAAAAATATAATGAGAAAATAGAATTATCCTAAAAAATAGATTCACATTTTCTAACCATCTGTAATGGCTTTAACTACTATAGTGGAAAAATTTAATGTTTGTGTCATTAATATTGACCCACTAGTTTCTAGATTTCTCTCCTTTGCCACTAGTTTATGAAGCTTAGATAATTGACCCCTCTCACAAATAATAATATTAAGAGAAGAGAAAAAACCTTTCTATATCTAGCTAGGTAGTCATGGTTTGACATTTTAACTCTTTGTTCTTGGAAAAATTATTACCAAATAAATATTTCCTCCAAATTTCAAGATTCATATTACAATATTTTAACCCATAGACAACCCTAAATATATTTTTTTAGTAAACCAATGTATTCCAATAGAGATCTAGGAAACAACAATTGTCCAAGCCAATATGAACAAGTGAGGAGCAATGACCCCAATTAAATGGATTCTACTATGAAGTGTGAAGTACTATAGGATTATCTAGCATTCATATTAGAACACATTAAACTTATACAATCTAATTCAATGTCCATCAACAAACCCTAGGCAAAACTCATCAAAGACTTATATATATATTATAAAAATAAAATTGAACACCACTAAATTCTTCAAGGGATATAGAGGGTATTAAAATCACCCATCAATATCTAATTGACTTCTTGAATGAACCACAAACATTAAGAAATGGATGAATATAATCACTTTGACAAAAAAATATTAAGTTCATAGACTTACAAAAGTGGTCACTCAAATTCACTAGTCTCATAAAAAGAGAAACTATTTTGGAAATATTTATCATAAGAATTGAAAAAACCATCTTTCATGTTATCAAGATTCCACATTATAGTTATTCCCTCAAGAGAACTATCACATTGGGAAAAATATAAACATAGAAAAGACAAATAAATTTCACATCTTCTTAAAAACTCTAGCTATTATTTTTGTTTCTTGATGAAGCAAGAAGTTAGGCTTAAATTCTTCAATGATATTTTTTACAAATATCTATTTATGAGAAAATAATTGTAGGCTAATACTTGAAGAGAGGATGATCATTTTAAAGATTTGTAGGAGCATAGGCATGCTAGAGTCATTTGACATCTAATTTCCATATTTATAGCCATAGATTTTTTCCTTCTCTTTGGAAAATTTGTTGCTAGTTTTAGATTCTTCCAACATTTCTATATGCGCAAAAGGGGCTTCCAACTATTAATGAGCTCGCTAAAGGAAACAAAGTAACTTGGACCATAGTGAAAGAAAACCCAAGGGGACATTCCTTATGTCAATCATCATCATTTTCAAGAGAAACATATCTTTATCTTTAGTTTCCAGTTGCCTTCTAAACATGTCACTTACTTTTCCATATGAATCACTACACTTTATTTATTTATATTTTTTATTTACTTCTTGGTAAAAAATTTATTGTGATTAATGACAATAGAACGACATGCCCTTGAGTTCCATAGAAAAACTTTTAACCTAGATGTATAAACTAGTTAGACCATAAATAAGGGACCTCATCTTCTAATTTCATATTTGACACCCAAACATCTGAGGATATCGGATGAGAGAAGGCACTTAGGTGACAAAAAATAGCTCTACAACTTAACAAACACACTAAGTTTTGAAGACAATCACTAACTTTTATTTAACTTCATGCACAATTTCATATGTTATACCTTAGAGGTATAGAACTCAAACACGACTTTTGATATATACTCCTTCAAAAAAGTAGGCTATAAATCGCAAAAGATGAGTCATCCCAAACATTTATAGTTGACCTCCCTTGATAATCTAATTTTAAATCATTTATTTTTGTGTTATATCCTAGTCATTCTTGTTATGCTTATCATGTGGGGATTAGTTCTAATTGTGACTATTATTTAATTTTTTATAAGTGATGTGTTCATTGCAAGTCATAAAAATTTATTTAAAGTGAGAGAGGTGGAAGTACGCATCCCTTAATATAAATGAAACTTAGAAAATAATATCAATCTATGCACAAATTTTAATTACACTTACTATTCTTGCTACTGAAAATTTTAACATCATCTTATAGATGAAAATTATGATGTTTTATAGAAGGTGTAATATTATATTGATAATTCCATAAATAATCAAACTTCCAATGCTAACCTAAATTAATTCCCTATTCATCTCATTAAAAAGGTAAGTGACCTATCATGAAGTCTAGTGTTGGATACAATTATCCAATTGTGTGTTGTCTTTGATGTTACACAAATGTCATATCAGCTATTTGTTAGCCTTTATCAAGCTCAGTTGGTCTGCAAAGTAATTTACAACATCTACCAAGCTCAGTTGGTTTGCAAAATGATTTATAGTGTCTACCAAGCATTCCCAAACTTTACCTTGTACAGATAGTGTTTATCGAGCTCATCTGATTGATGAAGGAAAATGTGACAGAAGACAGCTATTACCGAGCTCTCATGGTTAGCAAAGGAAAAATAATTTTCTACCGAGTTCACTAATACATGAAGGACTTTGCAGAATTTGTAGTGTTAACCAAGTTCAGATGGTTAACATAGGAAATTGTTTCTGAAGCAGTGTTTATCGCTCGTTTAGATGGTTAACTCAAGAAATTATTTTTGGAACAATGTTTATAGAGCAAGGTCGACCAGTGAAGGAATCTGTTAAATTAAGGTTTAAAGCTTAATTTTTTTAAGTATTATTTCTAGCTGACTGTGGTAATGATTATAGGTGATTATAACTTATAATTGATCCCACTTGATAATCTAAATTGTATATATGAGAGGTCAAGTTGCAAATTCAAAGGTATGGATTTGATGTGATATGAATGTGAAAGTGAATTGATTATTGTGAGAGTGAATCTTGAAGGATGATCAGAGATCATTGAGGAGCATCAAAGCTATATTTGATAGAGGATCTAATGGTGTAGAACATAGATTTGTAATTAGCAAATTCAGTTGCATCTTATTCAAGTCACTTCATTATTACTTTCTAACCATTGTAGTAGTGATTCCAAAATCTCCTAATAGAGTTGATTTAACAACCATTTTGTAAATCCTCTAACAAGGTGATAGTTTAGTTAAATTGTTCTAAAGACCTCTAGCAAGACCAGTCCTAACAGGGTGAATAAATCCTCTAACAAGGTCACACCTAATAGTGTTTTCTGTAACCTTTAACAAGGTTGGCTCCTAACAGGGGTCACTTCAGAAGAGTGAAAATCAGTAGCTAGTTACATTGGTGGTTTTTTTCCATATTGGGTTTTCACGTTAAATCTGGTGTCTCTTATGTTAATACTATTACTTTTATGATTGCAAGTTGTTTCATGCATATTTAGATCTATTAAAAATTAACATTCATTACTCTTACCACAGCCCCCCCCCCCCTCCCCCACCTAACTTACTCCATCTAAATTTCCAATAATTGGTATCAGATCTTTTCGTGCTTGTAGGAAAAGATTTCAAGGATCTAAGGTAAAGATCAAGATGTCTTTCAAGAGGGAAATTCCAAGACATAATAGGGAAAATTTCTCTACATGGCAAGGAATAATGAGACTTCATCTAGCTTCCATTGGTGATATAGGACTGAAGTACCTTGATGCAGAATATGTAGAACCTATCGACACATTATCTATCAATGATATTGTTGAAAAGAATACTCACAACAACATGATGATAGATATTGCATCTACCCTAAGCTATGAAGAATTTGATAAAATCAAGGACTACAAATCTGTTGATGCAATGTGGAAAAAGCTAAAGGAAATATATGGAGGTGATGACAATGTCAGGAGAGGCAAATGTGAAAGCTTAAGAGGATAGTTTGATCAAATGAGAATGAGAGAGGATGAGAACATTGCCAAATATGTTGAAAGGATCAAAGCAAGTGTCAATGCAATCAAAGATTTTGGAGGAAAAATTGAAGAAGAGACAGTCATAAGTAAATTTTTCAGAACGTTACTTCTTGTTTATGCAATAAGAGTGTCTACAATTCAAGAAAGAAGATTTGAAAAAATCATAACATAAATCTGGATGCTATTGTGGGAAGACTAACAACATTTGAACTAGATAATTCTAATAATTATGTTCTAGCCTCAAAGAACATTGAATTAGTATTTGAAGCCAAGGTTTCACTCAAGGAGAAAGGAAAGAAGATCAAGAACGTTCAATCAGATAGTGAAGATGAATTAGATGAAAGTTTTGACAGTGATCTTGAAGTGGTTGAAGCATTTCATGCCAAGAAATATTCAAGAAGTAGAGATAAATACAAAGGTAAAGTTCCTTTAATCTATTTTTCATGTGAAGAAATAGGTCATATTGTAGCTGGGTGTCCTAACAAGTAGAACAAGGATGAGAAGAAAGGTCACAAGTGCAATGACAAGAAGTACTTCAAAAGTCACAAATCTTTCAAGGACAAAGGTAAAAAGACATGTTTCATGGCTAAGGATTCTAATGATTCAGGTACTAGTGAAGATGAAATTGTTTACATTGCTGTAAAAGATGAATCTAACAATGATGATGAAGAAGATGATGAGATGTCGCTTATCTCTCATGTAAGAAAGAATGATACTTGGATCATAGATAGTGGATGTTCACATCATATGACTAGTGATAAAGAAAAATTTGAAAACTTTGAAAACTATGATGGTGGTAGTGTGAGGTTTGGTAATAATGAACCTTGTTGTATAAAAGGAAGAGGAAGAATTCCTTTAACCAAAGAGCTTGTATGTGATAATGTAGATTAGGTTGAAGGGCTGAAACACAATTTTTTAAGTGTTGCATAGATGATTAACATTGGATTCAAGGTGGAATTCATGCATGGCAAAGCAAGACTACTGGATGACAAAGGAAAGCTGATTGGATTAGGCAAACAAATAAAAGGTAACTTGTTCTATCTTGAACTTGGTGAATTCTCATGCTTTATTGCTCAAGTTGAAGAAAGTTGGTTATGGCATAAAAAGTTGTGTCATGTAAATTTTGACAATATGGCGAAGATAAGAAAATTTAGGAAAGTAAGAGGCATTCCAAATTTGAAGAAACTTGATGTTGGTCTATGTAAGAATTGTTAGATTAGTAAGATGGGAAAGACTAGTTTTAAAAGTAAAAACTATCAGTCTGAAGATATATTGAAAATTGTGCATACTGATTTGTGTGGACCCATTGGAATAGAAAGCTATACTAGTGAAAAATTCTTTATTCTCTTTGTTGATGACTACTCTAGAATGATGACTATCATGTACTTAAGAGAGAAATTAGAAGCATTTGAAAAGTTCAAATGGTATCTAGCAAGAGTTGACAAAGAAACAGGTAAAAGATTAAAGTGCTTAAGGTCAGACAGAGGTGGTGAATTCATCTCTAGAGAATTCAATAACTTTTGCATTGAAAGAGGAATCAAAAGACAAGCATCAGCTACTGGAACTCCCGAGTAGAATGGAATAGTTGAAAGGAGGAACAGGTCCATTACAGATTGTGCAAGAACTTTGATGATTGAAAAGAACATTGCTATCAAATATTGGCAGGAAGCAACAACAATGCAGTTCATACCTTGAACCAAGTACAATTGAAGAAGGATACATTCAAAACTCCTTATGAGTTATGGTATGGCTACAAACCTAATGTAAGCTATTTTAAAATATTTGGAAGTAAATGTTACATTCTGAAAGAAACTAGAAAAGGAAAATTTCATGCTAAAGGTGATGAAGGAATATTCTAAAGATATTCTTCCAAAAGCAAGGCATATATATGTTTGAATCTATCCACTCACAAGGTTATAGAAAGTGCACATGTGAAAGTTGATGAGTTTGCAAAGAAAACAATAGAAGAAAGCAAGAAGGAACTTGAAGATTATAGAAGATTCATTTTTGTTGACAGATTACCATATACATCTGTCAATAAAAGGATAGTATCTACTGAGTCCAACATAGCTACTAAGTTGCAAGAAGTTCAAACCGAGTCACAAGGACTCGAATTCTAGACTGAAGCTATCGAGTCAATAGCTAGTGAGCTTGAGCAACTAGAACCAAAAGTTGAATCACAAGAACATAACAATACAAGTCATTCAAAAGGCAAGAAACTTGTTTTAGCTAAATATGTCAGAAGGCATCACACACTAGATCAAATCATTGGAGACAAATTTGAAGGTACCATGACAAGAAGTAAGTTAAAAGGTACATGTCTACTTATTGATTTTGAACCTAGAAGTGTCAAAGTGCTTTGGAAAATGAAAGTTGGATTGAAGCTATGAATGAAGAGATAGAGCAAATAGAGAAGAACAAAACATGGACTCTTGTACCTAGGCCCAAAGCCAAGAATGTGATTGGAACTAAATGGGTATTAAGAAATAAATTGAATGAAGATAGATAGGTATCAAGAAACAAAGCTAAATTGGTGTGCAAAGGATATTCTCAAGAAGAAGGTGTAGATTATGGAGAGACTTTTTCTCCTATTGCAAGGTTGGAAGGTGTTAGAACACTACTTGCATATGCAGCACATAAATGATTTAAAGTTTATCAAATGGATGTCAAATCTACATTTCTCAATGGTATTCTTGATGAAGAAGTCTACATTGAGCAACCTGAAGGTTTCATTGATTCAGACAAGAAAGACATGGTTTGTAAGTTACACAAAGCACTGTATAGTCTAAAACAAGCTCCTAGAGCATGGTATGAAAGATTGTATAACTAACTTATTAAGATTGGTTTTCTAAGAACTAATGATAACAGTAATTTGTACATAAAGCAAGTACTAGATAACAAGATTGTTTTGGCAAAAATCTTTGTGGATGATACTTTGTTTATAGGGAATGATGATCAATGTAAATAATTCTCAGAGCAAATGAACAAAGAATTTGAAATGTCTATATTTGGAGAGAAAATTCTTTGTTGGTCTTCAGATATAGTAAAGCAAGAATGGCATATACATCACTCAAACAAAGTATATAAAGGAGATACTCAAGAAATTTGGTATGGAAGACTCTAAACCAATTGGAACTCCCATGTGTATAGGACTAAAGCTTACAAAGGATGATAATTCAAAAGATGTAGATTAGACCTTACATAGATCAATGATTGGAAAATTGCAATATGTTGTTCATATAGGGCTTGATATTGCCTTAGCAGTTGGTATAGCATCAAGATTCTCAGCTAAACCAAGAGAAAATCATATGATGATAGTAAAAAGGATCTTAGATACTTGAAAGGAACTGAAGATTATGGATTATTGTATAAACTTGGAGAAAATCTAGATTTCAAAGTGTTTACTGATGTTGATTGGGCAAGAAACATTGATGACAAAAAAAGTACAAGTGGAGGTGCATTTTTTCTCAGTAAAAGACTGGTGTCTTGGACAAGCAAAAGCAAAATTGTACATCCCAATCAACAACAGAAGTAGAATATGTTGTAGCAGTAGTGAACTTTCAAATATTGTCGAGTTTAAACAATTATTGGAAGGCATGAAGCTAGAAATCAAAGAACCATTTGTAATGTTTTGTAATAATACAAGTGCAATTAACATTTCAAAGAATCTAGTGATACATTCCAAAACCAAACATATTGCTATAAAGTACCACTTTGTCAGAGAATTGGTGCAGGATAAGGAAATTAGATTGGAATATGTCCATACAAAGGAAAAAATTGTTGACATATTCACTAAGCCACTACCTAAAGATGCATTCTTATATCTAAGAGGTAAGTTAGGGGTCATTCCCCTATTTGAAGCTTACTAAAATAATTTTTTTAGTGATGCATGAACATGAACCAAGTTGAAGATCTATCAGTTGATGTAGTAGAGTGATGGAGACATTGCATATGAATCAGTACTTAAGGTACATTGAAATTCATTTGAGTTGTGTTGTATTTGGCATATGCTTTCAAAGAGGGAGAGTTTACCGTCATACCTTTCTAAAATTTGTAAGTCAGTCTGAAATTTGTAAAAGGGAGAGATTACTAAGTAAGAGGAAGAGTTTGCTATCATAGAGGGAGATAACCAAAGTTTGAGGTGTATAATCAAAGAGGGAGAAAAATTTTCTATTAAAAAAAAGTTTTGTTCTCAAATTTCATCATGCTATGACATGTTGTGTTGCCATCAATGCCAAAGAGGGAGATTGTTGGATACCATTATCCAATTTTGTATTGTCTTTGATGTTACAAAAATGTCATATCAGCTATTTATCAGCCTTTATCGAGCTTAGTTGGTCTGCAAAGTAATTAACAACATCTACTGAGCTCAGTTGGTTTGCAAAGTGATTTATAGTGTCTACCAAGCATTCCCAAACTTTACCTTGTACAAATAGTGTTTACTGAGCTCACTCAGTTGATGAAGGAAAATGTGACACAAGATAGTTGTTACCAAGCTCTCATGGTTAGCAAAGGAAAAATCACTGTCTATTGAGTTCACTTAGTACACGAAGGATTTCGCAGAATTTGTAGTGTTAACGAAGTTCAAATGGTTAACTCAAGAAATTGTTTTTGAAGCAGTGTTAACCAAGTTTAGATGTTTAACTCAGGAAATTATTTTAGAGAGTGTTTATCGAGCAAGGTCGGCTAGTAAAGGAATTTGTTAAATTAAGGTTTAAAGCTTAATTGTTTTAAGCATTATTTCTAGCCAACTATGGTAATGATTATAGGTGATTGTAACTTGTAATTGAGCCGACTTGATAATATGAATGGTTTATATGAGAGGTCAACTTGCGAATTCAAAGGTATGGATTTGATGTGATATGAATGTGAAAGTGGACCGATTATTGTAACAACAAATCTTGAAGGATGATCAGAGATCATTAAGGAGCAACAAATCTATATTTGATCAAGGAGGATCTAATGGTGCAGAACAAAGATCTGTAATCAACAAATTTAGTTGCATCTTATTCAGGTCACTTCATTGTTACTTTCTAACCATTGTAGCAATGATTCCAAAACCTCTTAATAGCATTGGTTTAACAACCATTTTCTAAATCCTCTAGCAAGGTGACAGTTTAGTTGAATTATTCTTAAAATCTCTAGCAAGGCCACTCCTAACAGGGTGAATAAATCCTTTAACAAGGTCACACCTAGCAGTGTGTTTTGTAACCTTTAATAGGGTTGGCTCCTAATAGGGGTCACTTTAGAAGAGTGAAAATCAATAGCTAGTTACATTGGTGGTTTTCCCCATATTGGGTTTCCATGTTAAATCTAGTGTCTCTTGTGTTCATGTTATTACTTTTATGATTGCAAGTTATTTCATGCATATTTAGATCTATTAAAATTAACATTCATTACTCTTACCAAGTTACAACATTTTATGAATTTTTACCAAGTAATAGTAGTAAGTGATTTGTTTGACATCTAAGGGATCTGTGAAATGTTTTTGTGGTAACCGGTTCACCCCCCCACCTCTCAGTTACTCCATCTACATTTCCAACAATCTAGATTATATGATCTCTCTCATCAAACCATTATTTGACAATATATTTTACTCCAGAATCACCTCTTTTGTGGAAGCTTAAACAATTTTCTAACCTAAACCTCCATAATGACTTTTTCATGAACCTCATACTATTTAATTAATTAAAATATAATTTTTTTCTTTAATTGATATTGAGATTATAACATTCTAATTATCGTATGCAAAATTGTAATAAAA
Source organism: Cupressus sempervirens (assembly GCA_028749045.1). Taxonomy (NCBI): domain Eukaryota; kingdom Viridiplantae; phylum Streptophyta; class Pinopsida; order Cupressales; family Cupressaceae; genus Cupressus; species Cupressus sempervirens. Next base: position 204,895,973 of record CM053786.1, on the reverse strand, counting down.
TATTCTTACAACATATTTTAGTCTATTTGAGTTAGCCCCAAATTTTGTCTTAAGACTCTTATGTTAATTTGTTTGGTGTTTTGAGTAGATCTTCTATATAATTGAACCAAAATTTAATTTGTCAATTTGGTTAGACCATTCTCTTTGGGATGATAATTGAAGGTGGTTTCAAGAAGTTTATTATTTCTAGATAAAAATAAGAAGTCTTAGATATGACGAATAATTTTGTAGAAAGAAAACTGTAGTTCCACCACTTTGTTCATAGCAATTAACATTAAAACTTTCATGCATAATTGTTAGAATACATGGTTATCGACATTCTTTTCTAGTTTGTTAGTATTATTTTATATTCCTGAATTTTTTGTTTAGTAGGGCACACAATCATGCTAAAAGCATTGTAGAGAACTCCAAATCTATATTTTGATCTATGTGTTAGGGTGTAGTTTTAATAATTTCTTTTAATAAATGTATTGGCTGACCAATGATTGTTGTTGGAATAGAATATCAGTTTTTCTCTATGGTAAAATAGAGCCTCCCCTATTTTGAGTATTACTATGTTTATTGTGTTTCTTTTGTTCTTTAAATCATACTTTTGGTATCAGAGATGAAGGTGTTTGGAAGCCAATAGCATGGAAAACAATTTGTAAATCCCAGAGTTTGATGGAGTTGATTATCACTATTTGTTAGTCAAGATGAAGACATCTTTTATTGGGAAATATTATTGGGAGATCATTGAATCAGGATATGAAGAGACTGCAGACTAGAATACTCTCCAACCTGATGATAGGAGATCGAAGAAAGATGATGAGAACAAGAATGCAATGGAATTGTTTCAAATTCAAATGACTCTTGAGAAGAGCTTGTTTCCCTGAATTGTTGATGCACAAACAACAAAAGAGGCCTGGAAGACTCTAAAAGATGCTTACCATGGTAATGATTAGATGAAGTTTCTGAAGCTACAAACCTTGAAAAGAGAATATGAGAACTCAAAGATGAAGGAGATAGAGAATGTGGGAGATTTTTCTGTGAGAGTGAAAGATGTGACTCATAAAATGGCCACTTTGGGTGAACCTATGACTCAAGAGAATCTAATACAAAAGGTATTAAGATCTCTAACCCCAAGATGGAATATTGTAGCAAGTGTCATGGAAGAAAGAAAGAATTTAGCTACCATGGAGTATGATGAAATGTTTGGATCCCTCATATCACATGAGGATAAAATAAGGGACACATCTACCAATGTTAAAGAGAAGGATTTTTCTTCTCAATTGAAAATTTCAAAGAATGATGGTGCTAGCAGAAGCAATAAAAACAATAAAGGCTTAGAAAGGGGTCAAAATCAAAATTTTTCAAGAGGATCTAGAGGAAGAGGAGGTGCTCAAGGAGGAAGAGGTAGGGGTAGATTTGATAAAAGGAGCATCCAATGCTATAATTGCAATAAGTATGGACATTTTGAGCAAGAGTGTAGATTAAAATCATGTAACAATAATGTCAATTATGCTCAACAAGATGAGAATCCTTCCTCAAGTAATTTATTTTTGTGTTATATGAAAGGTGAGAGTAATGTGAATGATGTTTTGTAGTTGGATTCTAGATGCTCTAACCATATGTCTGCTAACAAGGAATTTTTTTCAATGCTTGATGATGGTTATAGTTCCAATATTACTCTTGCTACTAACAATACAATGGATGTTGCAGCCAAAGGAGCCATGGATCTTTAGAAAAAGGAAGGTACAAAAAGGGTTCAAGATATTTATTATACTCCAAAATTGAAGTATATAATTTATTGAGTGTTGGGTATCCATGTGAGAAGAATTATAGAGTAGTATTTGAGAACATGAAATGTACTATCTATGATAAGAATCAGACAAATAAAGTGATTGTAGTTGTTCTTATGAAAAATAATAGGATGTTTCCTTTGAGGCTTGGTGAAAATGACAATCAACTTGTCAATATGTCTTATGATGACAAAATTTGGCTGTGGCATCTCAAGTATGGCCATTTGAAGGATCTAACATCAAATGCACTAGTTCTTGGATTTCCTAAGGTGGAAGAGCATAAACAGATTTTTGAAGGGTGTGCAAAAGGGAGGCATGCAAGGGAATCATTTCCAAAAGGCAATGCATGGAGGGCCCAACACCCACTTTAGCTTATTCATTTAGATATTTGTGGTCCTATGCAAACACAAAGCTTGGGTAAGTCATCATATTTCATTATTTTTATTGATGATTACTTACACGTGTTGGGTGTATTTTCTGAAGACTAAGGATGAAGCATTTGATACATTCAAAAGGTTTAAAGCTCATGTAGAGAATGACAAGGGAACATGATTAGATGTTTGAGAATCGATTGTAAAAGAGATTTTTGCTCAAAAGATTTTTATATTTTTTTTGAGATGAATGGGATCAAAAGACAACTCACAACTACACACACACCTCAATAATATGCAGTGACTAAAAGCAGGAATCATATAGTGGTAGAAATGACAAGGAGCATGTTGCAAACCAAGGGTTTGAACAATTCTTTTTGGGCTAATTCAGTTGCTACAATTGTATATATTCTCAACATGAATGTTACACGTGCCCTAGACAAGATGACTCCATATGAAACATGGTATGAGAAAAGGCCTAATGTAAAGCAATTTAAATTTTTTGGATGTTTAGCTTATGTTTGTATCCTTGATCAAAATAGGAAAAAGCTAGATGCTAAAAGTGAATCATGCTTTTTTGTGGGTTAGAGTGAGGAAGGCAAGGCTTGCAAATTATTAAATTATGTTACTAATAAGATTGTTGTTTCAAGAAATGTTATTTTTTATGAAGGGGGAGTTATGGTCATCAAAAAGGCCATGTTGAAAAGCCAAAATTAGTTTTGGATGATGATATTATTGTTGATAATGATAATGAGCAGCCAAATAATAGATCTATTTCAAGATCACTAAACCCACCAACTAACCTCTCACCAATTTTAAGAGCTAGGCCTTCATCAAGTCCTCCAAGAAGGGTAAAAATATTGATTGATATCTATGAGAGGTGTCAAAATCAAGTGAATGAAGAGGATCCAATAGGTGAGACAGTAAATTTTGCATTACTTGCTAAAGCTGATTTTGAGCCATCATGTTTTGAAGATGCATGTACTAATGAGCTTTGGATGCAAGCAATGAATGAAGAGATGGATTCCACTCATAGTAATGAGACATGGGAGCTTGTAGAGCTTCCACATGAGAAGAAGAAGATTGGCACAAAATGGGTCTACAAGACCAAGTATAATAGTGATGAGAGTATTGAAAGATACAAGGCAAGATTGGTTGCTGAAAGTTTTATTCAAAGGTATGGCATTGATTATGAAGAAAAAATTTCACCAATAGCAAGACAAGAAGCTGTTAGGATGCTAATCTCACTTGTAGCTCAAAAGAAATGGAGTATTCATCACATGGATGTGAACAATGCCTTTTTGAATGGGTACTTAGAAAAAGAGGTATACGTGGGACAACCACAAGGTTTTTAGATTCAAGGCAAAGAAGATCATGTCTACAAGTTGAAAAAGGCTTTGTATGGTATGCAAGAATTGATGAATATTTTCAGCATAATGACTTCCAAAGAAGTAAGAGTGAACCTACCCTTTACTACAAACAAGAAGGTATGATATTCTCATAATGAGTTTTTATGTTGATGATTTGTTATATATGGGTAGTAGTTCAAAGAATAAAGATGAATTCAAAGATGCTATGATAAATGAATATGAGATGAAAGATTTAGGTCTCATGAAGTATTTTCTTGGCATGGAGGTTTATCAAGGTAAAGATGAAATTTTTATTTGTTAAGAAAAGTATGCAAAGGATATGTTGAAGAAGTTTGATATCGCTGATTGTAAACCTCTTTCCACTCCAATTGCTCATAAAGTTGTATTGTGTAAAGATGATGGTGCTAAAATTGTTGATGAGGCATCATATAGAAGCATAGTTGGGAGTTTGATGTTTTTAACACACCCAAGGCCTAATATTGCTTATTCAGTTTCATTAGTTTCAAGGTATATGAAAAATCCTTCAGGAGGAACATATGAAGGCAGGCAAGAGAATTTTGAGGTATGTGAAAAGCATAGTAGATTTTTGCATTCACTATTCTTCTAATAAGTTTGAACTTGATGGATTTAGTGATTTATATTAGGGAGGTAGTTTGAATGACCAAAAATCTACATTTGGTAATTGCTTTTCTTTGGGTTCCAGTTTAAAGTAAATCCAATATTATGGATATAGATAATTCAAATATGAGTTATCCCTTACAAATAAAGGGGTGACCTACTAACCTAACTAAATTAGTTGTCTATTTAATCATTACAACATTAAAACTTGTTATCACATTAGTGATAGTAAAACAAGATCTAAAAGAGAAAAATCATGTAGCCAATACAAATCAAGAACTCGATAATACTTACTTTTGATTCTCCAAATTAATTCCGCATTAAGAACAATATCATAGGAATTCAAATAATAACCCCATATAAATGCTAAGTGATTAATCATAGGCTGACATCACATGTAGAGAAAGTATTGCACATTTTCTCATCATACGCATCATGAATGTTATACTACAACTAGGGTCTAGAAAATAACACTTCAATATCCACCAAACCACAATTTTTCTCTTGATATTGTAAGAAAAAAGACCACTAAGTTTAAGAACACCCATATCCATTTATCCTCTAGAAGAACTAAAAGTTAGAAAAGTCACCAAATAACTTAACCCAAAATAGTGGATCATCAAAGATGTGCATTAAAATAGGTTTTGAATAGAAATATTTAAACCTCTTAGATGAAAGGAACATGAATCCAATCCATGCTAGTACAAGTTTTGATGAGGAAAATATAGTTTAGGAATTCTAGGCCTACTTTTAGATCAAGTTTACAACCACCATATATATGTGCATCTAAGGAAGACTCGCTATTCTAAGAGCTCCATGATAATCCAATAATCAACTCCATTGCTTCTATGCATTCAAAATAACGAAATAAATTTCTTCCACTACTAGGAAAAATAAAGCACCCAACATAATCACATTAGTCCATAGTTTAAAGAACCCAAAATTTTCCATATTACCAAGGAGCCTCCCACAAACACCCAATATAAAAATTTTGTTACATACAACCACAAATTATACTAGAACATACATTGTGAACCATAAATTATAAATTTATCAACTAGGAGTTTTAGATCAAGATTATTTCAACATGACCATCTCCATTTTATCTCTTTACACAACCCTTGAAACTTCTTACAATTTTGAAACTTAAATAACCATAAGAATCTCACTCATTGAAGGATCAATTTTTTAAATTTGATTCCTCTAGATATTCCTCCAATCTTATTAGCGTTTAAATAATCTTCATTAAATGAATTTCTCGAACCTAAAACATGCAAGTATTTTTAGGGCGCATAGAAAAATCTATCTAAGAAATTTTTTAATCCAAGAACAAAGCTTTCATACCAAGTGAATGGAAATTCACAATCCTAGAAAAGTAGTTTGAGATTAGCATGTACATCTATAACCAATTGTTTCTCTCATGAATTGATGGAAAAATACTAATACAAACAAACACCAATACACCATAAAGTGGAAGCAAACATGTTTGTTTTCCATCATTAATAATTGAGAGGAAGAACATGTAGTTTAATATTTTGTTAATTCATAAATAATTTCTAGCATGCAAACATTAAGATTCAACAATACAAAACCATTAAACAAAAGTATCAAGATTAAAGATAGAGCATAATGTTAGGGCTGGTAAAATCCATTCACTCTCCGAATGTAGAACTATTGAATATTCATCAAGAAAATATAGTTATAATAGAATCTTTAGACTCTAAGTCTTTACATGAAAATTTACAGCCCACTCCATATCAAGAAAATCTAATGCCATAACCGCTCCCTCTCTCCCCCCTCCTCCAGCTCTCCCTATCCATTGAATTACAATACACATATTTCCAACTCTACAAGCTTTAGACGGAAGAAAGAATCTACATCTTCCCCAAGCTAGACACAAATGAAAGCAATCTCCATGTAAAACAAACTAATAAAGTTAAAGAAAATGTTTCATTAGTGGCTCCAACTTCATCAAGAATAACATCTCTCTTGTGCATATATCTCCAAAGAAAATCCTTACCTAGTTTAGCCTGCAAGAAAATAAAACTTAAAATTCTCTTTATTATTTTTTTTCACAAATCTGAACTCTCAAGTCTTCATTAAAAGTTGTCAAAATAGTTTTAAAATTTGTTCGATTTCAACCAATTAAAATAGAATAAATCAGTATGCCTGAAATTATTAATTAAATAAGATATCTGGAATGACACACCTAGCAAATGATACGCCAATTTCAATAATACGCATCTCTTTTTAATCTCTATCGTTTGCGGAATAGGAACCAATTAATAGTTTTTAAAATTGTTTGTTTGTACAGTAAGAGCAAATTATTAGTTTATCAAATTGCTTCTAAATATAAAGAAATCTAGTTTGCGAATTCTGCAGTTTCATATTAGTGTAAGAGCGGCATTTTAGTTTAATTAGTGGAAAACTGAAACAAAATCAGACTTTCTAGAAGGCCCTTATTTTTTCACCGGAAATTGTCTCTTTAGAGATGACAAGGATTCTGACCAATGGTCTACTTTGAAATGTGACAGTTCTTTCCGGTGGAGTCGTGCGTGGGATAGGGGAAGCCCCAGATCAACCAACGATCCACGACAGCCTCGGTACGTGACATTTACTGTAATCTCGATTACATATCTGTAGCCTTTTGCAAATATTACATCTTAATGTTTCTGGTGTAAACCGGTTGACCTTCTAATAAAGGTATTTATTTTATTTTATTTAAGCGTAGACGAGGAGCAAAGATTTGCTTTTGTCGTAGTCGGTAGTTCGTGGTCATATTCTCATATAATTTCATATATTCTATCTCTGATAGCCTTTAAACTCTCTCCTTTGTAATCTTTTGCATTTTCCAATTTTGAAAAACAGTTGTTTGTATGGGATTTATTTAAAGAAGTAAATGGAACTCCTAAAATTCTGTCAAGGTGGAAAATTTTCAAGATGTAAAGAACCACGCTTATAGAAAGCTATTGTTTAAGTGAGACCCTCTTAAAACTCCATTTTAGTTTAGAGATACTCTTCGCCTATTGTAAAACGGTTCTTCTAGGCAGGACTAAAATAAAATATCTCCTTAAAGCTTATATACCTTATGGTTAAATATGACTTGCGCTGTGCCAGGAAGAGGAGCTTTCGCAGAAGGAATTGCGGCGCTGTTTTTAAACCCAAATGTTGCAGGTACCTTATCAATTTCTCTCTCCAAAGTAATTTCAAAATTTCCCTTCATATAGTGTTGATGAAATTCCTGACTCATTGACAATCGACACAAATGACAGACAGAAATGATTTTGCTACAAGCGGCAGCTCAGCAAGTGTTTCCAAATATTCTACCAACCGAGGAATTTCCAGGATAAGTCAACCTAACTCAGAAACATCGAAACAAATACAATAAAGTTACACATGGAGTGAAAGACTTATTCCCAACCTCTGAAATAGATAATGTAAATACATGTTATATATTTGAGAAATACATTTATTGAACTCTGATGAAACAACGATATAGAGTCTTAGCCGTCATTAATCTCCTAATTATTTATGCCGTGTCCGTTAGATTGTTGATGATCCACTGGTGTATTTTCTGGACAACTATCAAGAAAAATACCGTCATGTGTATCAATCATTTGCGCTCATGGAACGCGATAACATGGTGAGTTCTTTCCCATAAATATATTAGCTTTGCGGGTTTATAATATGTACTCCACTAATTTGAGGGCTCGTCGTTTCTTGTCTCAGTTCGGTTTGCACGAGATTCCTAATATTCTGACTGTTCGCTATAACGCGTGGCACTATCGGAATGAGGTAGAAGCATGGGCTGGCTTGGCCGTTACAATAACAAAGGCGATGGAAGCAACGATGACCAAGTCTCAGAGAATTCGGTCTCGCTGGCAATACACAAAAAAGGAACGAGGAAGCGAAATAATTTTGCAATTTCTATTGCCGTGCATCCTTGCTCTCTGTCTTTCATGTTTGGCTACTTGGGTTGTCTGGATGTTGTTAAGAAGATCGAAGCACAGTGATCTGGAAGGCTGAAAATACGGATCCATAGCTATAACTCTGGTGATAATATTTTGGACTGTAACAAGACAGTTGATTTCCGTCTTTAAACCTGTCACTGTTCAAGTTATGAAATATATTCGCCTACCTGACCATAGCACTAAGCTGGGTTATCAGCATCAAGTAATATCTGACATTGAATTCTTAAAAGAACAAATTTGTGAAAAACCGTCATGGGTTTGGAAAATTCTTGCTGGTAATTGGCTATGGAGTGACACCGTTGAAGGCACTTCAATTCCACCCTCCAAAAGTGATCTTCGCACAGTTGTCTTTGTTGATGATTTGGATAGGTGCGAGGACGCCATTATTTTAAAGGTATTTCTCATATGAATCATTTTTATATATGAACTGTTAAATATGTCGCTAAGCGATTGTGAACACCACTAAACTTATACGCTGTTGCTAAATCGTACTAGCAGGTACTCTCTGCTATTAACTTGGTCTTAGCGGTTTGTGAGATCGACGTGATTATCGGAATGGACAAGAAAATGATACTAAGAGCAATAGCAGATAAATACCGGCAAAAGATTGCTCTGAATAGTTTACAGCCAGAAGATTTGGCGGAGAAATATCTGCACAAAATAGTTCAGTTAATTTTGGACGTGCCAGAGGTTGGCTTTGATGAAAGAGAAGAGTTTCTTAACCAGCAGATGGGAGAGGAGTGCAAGATAACAGACAATGATGCAGCGGGTAGCTCACAAAGAGAAGAGTTTCTTAACCAGCAGATGGGAGAGGAGTTCAAGATAACAGACAATGATGCAGCGGGTAGCTCACAAACTTCTCCAGGTTCCACATAAATTACATTCTCTTCCTCAGATGACAATATCATTTTAGTTTAATTGTTTCCCTTTTAAGAGGAGCACGTTTTCTGATTGCCTGGATGACCACATTATCTCATTTCATCTGTGTTAATAAAATGGAAATATTTTCTTATCGATGCAGCTTGGCAATCGAGAGATACAGACATGATTCCGCAAATAGCTCCAGAAACTTTAACAGGTCCGCAGTTACAAATCTATTTCTTAAATGCGAGGCTTTTCGTTGTATTGTTTTACTTGATAAAACGAAACATTTGTAATGCAGAGTCTGAACCAGGTTCTAAAATTATATGCCTTTTCATTTCAATTGTTTTACTTTTGATAAGGGGAAATATCTTCTGATTGATACAGATGTTCAACTCAGCGATGTCGATAATCCTCCCGAAAATCTTCCCCAAAGAGGCCCTGAGAACCGGCCGATAGTTTCGCAAATTATCAAGCGTTTCAGAGCATTAGCACGTTGTAAGATTTGCGGATGGATGTGTTCAGGTATTGCCGTTTTCCTCCATGTTTCACATCATAACTATAAATACGTCGATTTTATTAAATGGTCATTACAGAGGTTTTGACATTTGATCAGGCCCGGATATGAGGAAGTACTCAAAACTGAAAAGAACGATCTTAAATAGTCGTCAGTTGATAATGCGAAGCTACAGCGATGAAGAGAGGAAAGCGATAGCTTTCTTGAGCACCCAGACAACCAATGACCAACTTCCTCGTGAATGGAAAAGATTCATCTTATACCATCGCTTAGCGTGGAACATTTTTCTTATAAGCAAGCAAGCGAGAAACTTATCACAGTGGCAGGTTCAGTTACTTGTATGGACGTTTTGTTCCTGGCAATGGAAAGATAATGTCAACCGTATTAGAAAGGAAGTTTAGTTGTAATTTATTCCCTTTTGAGATAATGGATTTGTGATTCTAATTACCGATCTCGTAATATGCCTCCCTCGTGTATCTCGCAGGATTGGAAGATGCTTGTGTCTATAAAGGATGATACTGTAAATGACGAGGAGCCCGCGTCATTTAAAACTATTGTCGAGGATTTTGTTGAAAAAAATGTAAAGGAGGCGGAAAAGGATAATTGGAAATCAATAACTCAGATTTTACTCAGATATGATGTTACCATGGAGAGTGTTCAATATTTTGAAAAATTTCGACTCCATTGTGACATTTGATAACCCCTTTGGTTTGCTTCAAATGCCACGAAGCCAATCAGCAGTACTTCCGTCGTGGAATCTCTCTAAGAAGTGATCGATTTGTTGTTTAGGGGAAGACAAATTAGAATTATTCTAACCTGCACTAAGTGCAAGTCTGACAGTAAAAATATTTCATTTCGTTAGACAATCTTTACTTTAATCAAAGACATGGCTTTATTTGATCACATTTTGACCATTATATTAAGGGCAAGCATGCATACTCTGAATCCGACTAGGCTTAAGAATCTAGTTCTGAAAATACTAATTTAGAATGTTTGTTTCATTTTTCATCAGTATTATTAGTCCCTGCCGTAAAGGCAGAGACTAAAGTTTTCAAATGTCTTTTTGATATTACTTTAGCTCAAGACATAGCAAAAATAACTTCTTAGTCTATAGTTTGTGCTAATTTTTCTATTAAACAAAAAATATTGTTTTTGGTTTCTTTTTTCTTATTGGTTGTGGGCCTTTTTTCCAAGGGTGTTTTCTATTTTTAGTGAGAAAATTAAGTAAATAATAGTACTACTGAAAACATTGACATTTGACACTGTATAAATATTCCACTACATACGATGATAATTCTTCACAATCCACCTATCTTTGCTATCCTCCACGTGCCTTTGCTATCCTTCCACATGTTGCATAGACTTAGAATGTGGCAATACTGAGGAAAAATATAATCAACATCTACAAAGCTTATTTTCAATCATTCTTAAGCATCACTCTCCTCTCGCTCTATGGTCCAACAAAATGATTCATATAGTAAGGTATAGAGTGAATTTAAGTATTTAGATAGAACAGATTCTTGTATGCCATCAAACAACAATCATTTATTTTGCTAATAATGGTATCAGATTGTAGATTAAGAATTTCTAAATGCATCTTCCATCCATTTTTTGAAGAATTATATGGATCGATTCTTGTTTATGCATTGAAGGAACTCCTTTTAGAAGCAAATTTTTAAAATTTAATTGAAATATTTGAGTGTAGAATTATTTTTCACTTTTAAAGTTTAAATTGAATGGAGGGATTAAATGTTTTGCTATTACAATCTACAACAAGAACCTAGACCTATTTATTTTAAATATGCTTTACTATTAGCATTATTTCTATAATTTAGTTGGCCAATTTTGGATAATCGAATGGAGGGGTTTCTTATTTTGTGAGCATGATTTAAGCATATATTTTCAAGAAAAAAGTATTACTACTACATTGCAATTTTGTGGCTTGGAAATAGATAAATCAACGATCTGGAAAAGATGTTGCATTGTGCTTATATATTTACTTCACCTTGAACTCAGTTATGCAATAAATTTGAATCAATTCATGTTTTTTCGTTGCATGAAGATTAGATTTGCATTGTCAGGAGAGGAGGGAACCATCTCAGATAGTAAGGTCTGGAATTTTGAAGGTTATGAAATTTCAAAGGTCAGCATTTTCTTGTCCTAAACACCTAGATTGGTTTCCATACTTCGTTGATTGCATAGATATCCTTCAAATGATTTGTGTCTTCTGCTTTCCATTATTCTAACCATAGTTAAGGATTTCCCTCATGTTTCGATCATGGTGAGATTTATTTTAATATTTTATGATTATGAGTTTATTTATACTTCTTAGGTCCTAGGGTAATTGGTTGGGTTTAGTTATTTTAGTGTTTAACAGACCAATTTTAAACCAGATTTCCTTTTATTTTCTATTAATGCTCAAGCCCTTGCAAGTGGAAGTAGTGTTTAAACACTTTCATGTAGTGATTCATTGTCCTAGTGGTATAAAACTACAAATTGTTAGATAAAACAGTCTTTTTTTTACATTTGTAAATTTTCCCTAATTTTTTTATTAATTTCATTTTGCCCTATCTTTAAATCAAATGATTTCCTATAAAACTTTATCTTCCATTAGATTTCTATATATCTATTCAAGAAGCATCCTTTCTTATGCAATTGCTTTGCACATAGTGTTACTCTTTTAATCTTGCTGAATGCAAAAGAATTCACAAAAAATAGCAAGAAAATCAATCATACCCCATATCCACCATGATGGTTGATAATTGGACATGTTCGTTTGCTGATGAAAAAATTGTCACATCATAGAACTATGCATTCACTTTAGTAAGTGACGAACAATATTGTAATTTGTATTGTAAATATATCTTTGTATCATAATTTGTCTAATAATTTTTTAAAAATATTCCATTTCTTTTTCTCTCTTCTCATAATCAATCACATATTAATGCTAAGTAATATAGTTAAAACAATTTTTTCTTATAGGCATTTTTAATTCCTACTTTAGAAAGGCATCGAATGTTTTATTCAAAAGAAATAGTTCTTGTCTCTAGTCCTTTAAAATCCAATATTTTGCATTGCCTAGAATACATTTTAGGTAATTACTCAAATTTATGATGTTAATTATATTACATTACCTTTCTTCAGCCAATGGTAGTGGTAGTGTCAGTATGCAACAAGAGAAATAAACCAAATAGGGCTAGATTTTTCCAGCAACTTTCTTTCTATCCTCGGATCTATTATTTTGAAGTAGAAGTGTCAGCTCGAGGTAAACTTTTGTTGTGGTCATGAAATCTTGGCTGCAAGAGCTAAATGCGGCCATTGATGGTGCTGACTTTTGGAATAAAATCTTGTAGATTTGATGATTTTTTTGTTTGAATAAAATGAAAACAAGAATATAGAATTGTGCTATGACGAGTAAGAGGGCAAAAATCTGGGAGCTGGATGGTGATGTAGATGTCAAAGCTACAACAATCTATGGCGTAGGGCAATGCTATGCTCCCTCAAGTTTTCTAGCTAAGTGATGACATTCAAAATTTTTAGAAATGATTGCTTCAAACTATGTATTATAATTTTTCATTCTTAGAATACTTTTTAATATAATATAAAAATTATTAATGAACTCATTTAATTATTTTTAAACTTCCTTTACTAAAATTATAAATCTTTGTGTTACACTATGGTTCCACTTTCTTAGTAGCCTAAGTTATCTTCTTCCACTCACATAAAGTTAAATTATTAGAAAAATTAAATTTATATTCAATTTTTCATTTTAAATTTTACTTGAATCAACATGATTGGGTTTATGAGTCAAAATTGATTTGAAAAAATCATGGAATAGAAAGATAATGAGTTAATAATAGAACCCAAAAAATGTTAGGTATTACAATTATTTACTACTTTTACTATTATTAATTAAAAACAAATACTATAATGTCAACTATCAAATGATTAAAAATTATCATACAAAGTCTAAAACTATTAAAAGTAAATAATATATTTCTAAATCAAACACTATAATTTGTTTATACTCTTTTTCAATAAAGTAATAAGATTTTAACTAACAAAAATATTTGATTTAGGTTCATAGTATGATTTTTTATAAAAAAAATTAACATTCTTTTACCTAATGTTGTATTTATTTTGATAAAAAAATTAATATTAAAAACTTTACTATTTTATTATTAATTTCATCAATAACTAAAATTTTAATAGTAGATTAAATTTACACTAGTTGTATAATGCAAAAGATTAAGAGTCGTTTTATTGGAAATGTGAATTTGTAAAAATAGTTGTTCGTGAATTTTTAAAATCAAGAATCTACTTTGTAAAAATAGTTGTTTGTGAATTTTTAAAAATAGTTTTGAACAAAATATTATCTTTCTTAGTATTCACTAATATAATTTGGCATGGCTTTGTGTGATGATCTTTTCTAGTCTTGATTTGTAGAATTTGAATATAGATTTCCAAATAATAATTAAAAAGAATGGATGTGGTACAATTTCTAAAAAATTGAGTTCTCATGTGTTTGTCATTATTTCATCTATGGCCTATGATTCATTTATGAGGACTAGTTTTGCTAGCTATTAAAATAAGTTTAATCAAAGTATTTATTGATATCAATGAAACAATAAACTAAATAATTATTACTATTGCCACTTATCTATAAAATTAAATAATATCAATATTGATGCAATTTTATAGCATGATTTGACATCTTCTCTAACAAAAGATGTACTCAAAATGCTATGAAAAGTATTTATTGATATAAACAATAAACTAAATAATTATTACTATTGCCACTTATCTGTAAAATCAAATTATATAATTATTGCTATTTCCACTTATCTATAATATTAAATTATATCAAAATTGGTGCAATTTTATAGCATGAGTTGACATTTTCTAACAAGAGATGTACTCAAAATGATAGGAAGAAAAAAAATATTTGGCAAAGGAACAATATTATACATAGTTGAAGATTATTATATACCAAAATATCATTCTCATTAATTAGTTACAATTGGCATTTACCTCATCTAACTTCCCACAAGGCAGGGACTTACGCTCTCTCAGAGCTCTTGTTTTGATATGCATAGTATTGCACATAAATCTTAAATAGTTTTATCCAAATTTAATGTCAACATTTTCAATATTATATTTAAGATAAATCTACATTATATTATTTTATAAATTTTGTACTAAATATGCTTATATAAACTTACAGTTGATAATTTAAATTTTATTATAACAAATAGACATCCACTCTATTATGTTTACTCACTGTTATATAGCCAATTTTAAATATTTATAGTTACAACTATTTCATTTTTTAATATATAATATGAATGGATGACCTTTCTATTATATTATTGGTCATGGTGTTGATTTTTCTTTTCTAAGGATTCCACCATTTCATTTATGTGGTTGAAACTATTATTAAAATATGGCCTAGGTGTCATTTGTCCACTAAGTAGAATCACTTTCAAATCTCACATTCTCTACTCATTACTATGAATGACTTTCTTATCTTCATTTGATGTGGATTACTTGTTAGGTTGTTAATTTTCTATTAATGGTCTTTTGTTTACCTTTTTGTACATATCCAAGGTCTTTGTGTTGTCAGGATATGGTTTTGTATGGAAAAATACCCTTCCTTTATTCCTTACGTAATGTACCATTGAAGTTTTATTTATCCAAAATAATTTATAGAAATAAATTAAAACTATTCTTTTGATAAGTTTTTATTTGTGATATATCTTTTTAAAATATATTTCATCCAAAATTTACAGTATGAAAGTATTGTATAAATTTTTTTATGGGCAAAAATGCAAAAAAAATGACCAATGTTCTTGATGAGACAAATCTCAACAAATTTTTAAAGCCTCAAAATATTTATATCAAAATCAACAACAACTTTGACCATGAACAACTCCCTAACCACTAGAACATGGCATGTTTCCTCATTTGAAATACCTTGCTTTGGAGGGGCACTTTAGTGTTAGCTACTATTATCCATTTCCCCAATTAAACTATTTCTATTGCCATGATCTCATCTCCATTATATTTTTCTTCTCCTTCAAGATATATAAGCCACCATTATAAAACTTCAAAAAAAGAGGATTTTTAGAATTAATTACAGTGTCACTCTCCATCAAGGTTTCACTCTACATCTATATTTCCAGTATGCACTTTGCCCACCCTATAAAATTATTGTGCTGAGTGCCTCTTCTTATATGGATTTTTTTTTGAACCCTATACTAGCCATTCTTCCTCCTATTCCTCATGCATCTTATGTGGCTACTCCTCACTAGTGCTAAGAAAAAAGAGAGCATCCATGCTCAGGTTAGTTCTAAGAATAAATGTGAATTAGAACACCCTATAGACCTTGGTGACATGGATGTGCAAATTAGTCAAGTGATGAGGAGAGCTAAGATGAGGTCTAACTTGGCACAATCTAGTGGTTATAATGCACCCCAAATGACATATGATTTTATTTGTTCTAACAAGAGTGATCTTCAATGTCAAGGATAGTTTCCCCAAATATTGAGAATTTATAGAACACCTGAGAGTTCCTACATTTTCCCACCATTTGATTTCTTCTCAAAACATTGCATCTTCCTTAAGACTAATTTTTTTAATCTCCACCAAAGCCCTTGATATGGATTATTACCAATTCATATGGGTGGAATGGACACTAGGTAACCTAGGACCAGAAAAAGAAAAGAAAATTATAGTGAGGTTCACCTTTCACAAAAACTTACAATTAGAACTTTCCAAGTTAGACCTTGTTAGGAGACTTAATTAAATTAGGGCTTCCTATTAAATTTTTATTGTATTTCTCCAACTTCATCCATAGGACACTACAATCAAATCATTAATAAAAGATAAATTGAAATACCAAGATAAATTCCACAAGAGATTCACAAATAATTGCATGACGATGAAACAATGATATTATTGATCATGGACTTCCTTGGCATCTAAAGGATTAATTAAAATGTATATAATAGGTGATGGGGACACAACCCAATGCAAAATGAATGCAACTGGAAAAGGGGAATATTATTATAAAAAATGATATGCTATTACATTTAGTACAACAAAAATAGACTCTATGACATACCCTATGGCTTACAATGTTATTAGTCTGGAGAAAACCCTTCCACAGTATCTTCTCCCAAACTCCACCAAAAATTGCCTTTACAATGCTAGAAATATCTTAAGTAACCCAAATTATTTTTAGGGTAAGGAATATATTTTAGAATATGCCATTTGGCAGCCACTTCCAAAATAGAAGGTTCTAGAAGACTCATCAAAAGTTGGTGTAAAGTTAGAAGAATCTAGAAATAATAGTCCATCTTTCGAGAGGCGTAACTTTTGATTCGAGACTCCAATTGATGAACTATTTACATTTCTAGAAATCTATCCAAGCACTCTATATCCCTATGGACTAGCTTTTCTTGTCCCCCATTTTTCTTGCCTATATGAGGTTGTTTAGTGTCTCAAATCAGAATTTGAAGTGCTCTTAGGAGGTCTCCAAGCAACTTAAAACTACAATAACTTTCAAACCGTAAAGTTTTTAGACCTAATTCTTTTTATGGAGTGCTTTAAATTACAAATATAATCATCCCTCCAACTTACACCCTCTAACTCATTATAATAATAGCTTCAATTACAAAATAACCTATTTTATACATTGGCATGTATCCCAAGGTTCTCAAAAAATCTAACCCAGATAACCAATAGTGGAACTATGAGAGTTGGAATCTTTCTTGGACCCAAATGGGTATCTAGAAATGAAAACACTTTAAACAAAAACTAACACTAAGCATATTTTTGGGTGATACAGGATTGCACTTACACCACTGGATGCTCCAGCATCAAATACCCAGGGTAGATTGAAAAGTGATCCTGTCACTTTATTGCTGGTAGAGGAAAACCAAAATGGGAAATCTTTATTGTGGATATCCAAGTCAAGTCTTCTATTGGTCATCCTTTCCACTTCACCAGGTATTCTTCATACTACCTATTTCTGGTACTCTGGCTCACATGACTATCTAGAATGTCTTCAATCTCCTCCTTCGTAGAAGTAGGAATTAGACATGACTCCATCCTCAGCTCCTCATCTGCACCATCATCATGATATTCTATTAAGTCTACAATAATGAACATAGGAGAAATGTGAATCCCATCTTGCAACTCCACATCATATACATTCCCTAAATCATGTTTCTTCAAAATTTTCCAAGGGCCAAATTTCTTCATCTTTAATTTGTTGTAGGTACCCACTAGAAATTGTTCCTTCCTCAAATATACCATAACTTGATCTCCAACTTGAAACTCCTTATGTCTCCTCTTTTGATCTGCTGTAGCCTTATATTGTAGGTTCATCTTGGTAATATGTGCTTGCAACTCCTCATGTAGCTTCTTGACATGTTTAACAAAGTCTTCTGCCTCAACACTTGTCCTCTCCCCTTGCTCCATCTTCCTTAGCTCTAATGCAATCCTTGGACTACTCCCATACATAACTTGGAATGGTGATCTACTAGTACTCCTATTTATAGAATTGTTATAAACAAATTTTTCTTGTGGGAGAATCAAATCCCATCCCTCAAGTCTATCTCCTACTAAACACCTCAGTAAATTTCCCAGACTTCTATTCACTACTTCTATTTTTCCATTAGTCTATGGATGATGTGCAAAACTAAATTTCAATTGCTTCCACAAAATCCTCTAGAAATACCCAACAAATTTAGTATCTTTGTCAGAAACAATAATTTTTAGGAGACCATGTAGCCTCACCACCTCTCCGAAAAACAAATCTACAATATGCACTACATCATGAGTCTTGTGGCATGGAATGAAATGTGCCATCTTGGAGAACCTATCAATTGCCACAAATATTGATCATTACTCCTGTGTGTCGTTAGCAATCCAAGAACAAAATACATACTTATTTCCTCCCACAGCTGCAATGGAACAGGCAATGGTTGATAGACTCCAGCATTTTGACTAGATCCTTTGGTAGTTTGGCATACTTGACAACTTTGCAAAAACTTCTTCACATCATGTGACAATTGAGACCAAAAATAATGTTCTCTAATAATAGAAATCATCTTATCTCAACCAAAGTGTCCTACCATCCCTCCACTATTATTCTCCTTGACCAAGTTCTCCCTCATGGAACTCCTTGGAATACACAATTGACTTCCCTTGAACAAAACACCATCCTAAATCATGTAATCTAGCCACCTAGTCCTATCTAGAGAAACAGGTTCTTTATAGGCCTTCCAAGCCTCTGCAAAGTCAGGATCCTTAGTGTATAGATTCTCGAGCTCATCAAATCCAAACACTTCAACCTACATTACTATCAGTAGCAACTGTCTCCTACTTAATGCATCTACCCTATTAGACCTTCCACTTCTATGTTTCAATAAAAATGTATAGATTTGCATGAACTCTACCCATTTCAAATGTCTTTGATTCAATTTACCTTAGCTATTTAGGTACTGCAATACCTGGTGATCAATATATAAAACAAATTCTTTTGGCAACAAATAATGCCTCCATTTCTTTAAGGCCTAAACTATTGCATAGAACTCCTAATCATAAACTGAATACTTCTTCTTTGCATCATTAAAATTTTCACTAAAATAGGCAATAGGCTTAGCTTCTTGGCTCAACATAGCCCCAACAATACTATCACTAGCATCGCAATCCACCTGGAGCACTTTGTTGAAATCAAGAAGTGCTAACACAGGTTACTCTATCACCTTCTTCTTTAGCAATTCAAAAAACTAGGCAACTCCTGTAGTCCACTTGAACTTTTTTCTATCTCCCCTCATTGCTTTAGTTAGGGGTGCACATATACTACAAAAAATCCTAATGATTTTCTTGTAAAAACTAGCCAAACCATGGAATGACCTCACCTTAGTGGAAGACCTTGCACTAAGCCATTCCAAGATGACCTTGATCTTCTTTGGGTCTATTTTGAGACCTTCAATTGATGTAACAAACCCCAAATAGACTAACTCCCTTTTGACAAAGCTACACTTCTTCAAATTAATTAAAAAATTGCCTTCCCTCAACCTTTTGAGGACACTACAAATGTGCAATAAATGTTCATCTAAAGACTGACTAAAAATCAAAATATCATGCAGATAGACAATAAGAAATTTTCCCAAAAATTTCTTTAGTACCTCATTCATAAGCTATATGATGGTGCTTGGCACATGAGTCAGATCAAAGGGCATGGCTAACCACTTATATAGACCCTCCTTGGTCTTGAATTTAGTCTTCCACTCATCTCCCTCTTGTCTATGTATTTGGTGATAACCACTCTTGAGATTTGTCTTAGTGAAGTACTGAGCTCCACTCAAATAGTCCATAAGATCATCCATTCTTGGCAAAGCAAACTGGTACTTGATGGTTATTCTGTTTATAGCTTGAGAGTCTATACACATTCTCTACTCTCCATCCTTCTTTGGTGCGATCAATGCAGGTATTGCACATGGACTCAAGCTCTCTTGAATCAAACCTTTCCTCAATTGCTCCTGGACTTGTCATTTTAGCTTCTTAGTCTCATTAGGAGTCATCCTATGAGTAGCCTTGTTAGGAAAAATAGCTCTAGGGACTAAATCTATTTGATGACTAATTTGCCTTAATGGCAGCAACCCTTCTGGAACAGTATTAGAGATGACATCTCCATATTCACCTAATAGACTTGAAACTTCAAGTGGAATTTCACTACTACCTTCCTTATCTTTCCTAGGAATTAAAGCATAACAAATATGCTGATGTTTCATGCCATCTAGAAATTTTGTTCCATCAATAAGACATACCCTAGAATTATTACATATCTTTTTACCCTCCTTTCTCAAGGGCTTCAATTTGTGGTGAAATCCATCCTTTGTCAAAGAGTATGTATTTGCATGACCATCATGTATAGCATGCCTATCAAACTTCCATGACATTCTCAACAATAAATGGTAGACATCCATTGGAATGATGTCACAGAGAGCCTCATCATGGTAACTCCTAATCTTGAACTTTACTAGAAATTTCTCACTAACAAGGGCCTTATGATCATTCTACATCCAAGAATTTTGATAGGGTTGGGGTGTATCTCCCTCTTGAGCTTTAGCTTTGAGACCATCTCCTCTAATACCAAGCTTTTAGTGCTCCCACTATCAACAATCACATCACAACATTTACCCTCGCACTTGCATCTAGTACAAAACAAACTCCTATTCTGTTTAAGTTTAGTCTCAACACTTAGTAAGACCCTTTAACTAACTAGAACTTCTCCTCTTTCCACATCCTTTGAATGTGATGACCATGCATCATCATCAACATGAGCAACCCTTTCTTGACCATCAACTCTCCTATCTATCCTTCCTTGGTGTTGAGGGCATTTGAAGGCACGATGACCTTCTTCATTGCAATCAGAATAGGTACCATGGAAACCTCCTCTTCCTAAACCTTGTCCATCATCTCTACCTCTTCCTCTCTAATCTCCAAAGTTTTGATCACAAGAGCAATTGAAACCCTTGTTCCTCTAATTTCAGCTAGCACCCACATCTTCATTTTTCTTTTGGTTCTCATTTCGGCCTCCACATGACATGCCATGACCCCTTCCTCCTTCATTGTACCCTCTTTTCCTTCCATTAAATTTTTTGTTTAGTTTCTCCTCAACTTACAAGGAAAATTGGTATGTTTCTTCAATGCTAGTCATTCTAACAAGACTTAACTCCTCATGAATGCTAGATCTTAACCCACTAAGGTAACGGGCAACCTTCTCCTTGTTTACTTCAGCATGCCCCACCCTAATCATGACTCAGTAAAAATCCTTTGCATATTCCTGGACAAATTTTCTTGCTTATTTTAACCCTTGTATCTTCTTGAACAAATCAAGCTCATAATCAACAGGAATGAACTGCTTCTTTAGTTTGTCCACCATGCAATCCCATCTTGTGATTTTCTCCTTTCCTCTTCTATTTCTTTCCAATTGAATCTCTTTAGACTAGATTTTGGCATGGCCTTTCATTTTGGCCTTCACAAACTTAACCTTATTAGGGTCCCCAATATTCTCATACTCAAAATATTCCTCAAGGTTATTAATCTAGTCAATTAATTCATCCAAGTTTAGGTTTCCCAAAAACATGTTGATGTGAATTTTAAGTCTTTTTCCAAGCTTGGAAATGGCCCTAAAAAGAATCTCCTCCACCTTGTTTAAGGATTTTCCTTATCCTTCCCCTTTTTGCCCAATATTTCTTTCTTCTTCATTTTCTTCCTCACTTTCATTGCCTACAACAACATTCATCCCTCTATGGATCTCCTCTTGTAATGCCTGGACTTGTCCCTAGAGGCCTCTAACCTCAAGAGAAACAACTTTGGCCCTTTCACTACACTGCCTTCATGGAGGCACCTTCTTGTATCAAAACCCACAACCACATAGCCCTTGTGCAAACTGCCTCATAGTCAATGCTCTATCTACACACTTAGGAAAACCAACTTTGATACCACTTGATGGGGACACAATCTAAGACAAAATGAATGCAATAGGAAAAGGGGAATATTATTATCAGAAATGATATGCTATTATATTTAGTACAACAAAAATAGACTCCACGACATGTCATATGGGCTTACAATGTTGTCAAATTCTAGAGAAAAGCCTTCTCATAGTACCTTCTCCCAAACTCCACTAAAAATTACCTTCGCAATGCTAGAAATGTCCTTAAGTGACCCAAATTAGGTTTAGGGTTAGGAATAAATTTTAAAATATTCCATTTGGAATCCAGTAACAAAATAGAAGGTTCTAGAAAACTCATCACAAGTCCGTGTAAAGTTAGAAGAATCTAGAAATAGTAGTCCAACTTCCAGGAAGCATAACTTTTGATTTGGGTCTCTGATTGACAAACTATTTACATTTTTGGAAATATCTCCAAGTGATCTATAACCATATTAGCTAGATTTTCTCATCCACAATTTTTGGGGCCCATATGAGGTCATTTAGTGCCTCAAATCTAACTTTGAAGTGCTCTTAGGAGGTCTCCAAGCAACTTAAAACTGTAATAACTTTAAAATCATAAAGTTGTTTGACCTGATACTTTTTCTAGAGTTCTTTAAATTATAATTATAATCATCCCTCCAACTTACACCCTCTAACTCATTATTATTATGGCTTAAATTACAAAATAACCTATTTTCTACATTAGCATGTATCTTGTAGAAGTTGTGAAAACCTACTTCACAGATTGCCAAGATCACTTGCATGCAAATAACCTGCTGAAGAGAAACCAAAAAAGAAGGAAAAAGTGGAGTTTGAAAAAACTCAACAAGATAAGAGAAACTGTATTCTTAGATTGATTGAATGAATTCTTTAAAAATAATTACAAGAGTTCAACCTTAAAGGTGAACGAAAGCCCTAAAGCCTAAAAAAGCCAGGTTGCACAATATAATTAATAATATGCACCTAAAAGCAAGCTTAAGAACTAGAGTAATAAATCACTTAATCAACTAAATCAAGATGATCTAATTAATAAGTGAAACAAAATAATTACTCTGACACCCCCCCTTAAGCAAAGCTCAGGAGGAAGCTAACCTAGCAAAGCTATGAAAGCAAGAAAAAAATGAGTCCCAACAACAAGGCCTGATCAGG
This sequence comes from Cupressus sempervirens, assembly GCA_028749045.1. NCBI lineage: Eukaryota > Viridiplantae > Streptophyta > Pinopsida > Cupressales > Cupressaceae > Cupressus > Cupressus sempervirens. Next base: position 204,872,824 of record CM053786.1, on the reverse strand, counting down.
TACCCAATACAAGGAAATCTTTGTAAACTAGAGATAAAGGAGAAAACCCGGTGGGAAAAACCCCTCTCAAAAAAGAGATAGGAAAGAATTTTCTAGAAGATAGGAACAAAGAGAAGATCATGAAGAAAACCACTGAAGCAGAAGAAGTTGTAAACTCTGTCAGAAAGAAACTGCTGATCTAAAGATCCTCCATGGAAAAAAGAAGGCATGAACTCAAAGTGTCTATATGGTAGGTGATCCATCTCACTGAAATGCATAGGTAGCCAGCCACTGCAATTGCCTAGTATGTAGGATCATGTACTAAATACATAGCTCACTCCAATGCACCATCGAACCAAGGAAGCATTCGAACCAACAATATAACCCCCTTAATGCAAATGGGGTGAGGTGATAGACAACTAAAAAGATGGGCCAAATCCTCTATAGAAAGAACCAAGAACAATGAGAGAGTGTAAGAGGTACAAACACCTATAAAGGCACATGTCACAAACACTGCATGGGGCTAATGTCATGGAAGGGACACTCACTTGATAAAGGGAGAATGCCTAAAATAGCAAACAACTATCCCCCCATGGCACTTTATAAAATAGTGCAAGTACAACTGTCTCAAAACAACGTTCATGAACTCAAAAAGAAAGAGTGGCACTTTATCTCAGTGTGTTTGCAAAAAGATTCTTACAAATGAATATCAACAAGATCAGTAAGTGAAAAAAGCTGATACAAAAGATAGTATAGCCCAAAACAAAAGATCCCATGCCAAGAAAATGATCCTCGAACTTGAAACACCCAAGATATCCATCATAGAGCAAAAATGCCAAAAAAATGATAGAAAGAGCATGGGGTTGAATCTAAAGAAATTACATCATTTCTAAAAATAAGATAGAACCAACTTTCTAAAAATATCACATTTTCAAAAAATGGACATGGGACGCACAAGAAATGCTCGCCAGAGTCAAGAATAGAACTTTAGACTTTAATTGCAAAAATAGGAAACTAAACTACATCAAAACTAGAAAGCTCCTACACCACTATCTCTGTCTCAAAACTAGCTTTTCAACGCTTCTTTCAGATTGGAAAAAGACCTCCGTATGCTCAAGATATGGCCAAAAAATTGCGAGTAGGTCAAAAAAGGACCTGGAGTGCTAGCAAGGGTGTTGATGCAGTGCTGATGTCATGCTGATGTCAATATTTAATGAGCCTAAAATTGACGGCTTGGAGGCCATCGAGGCAAAAAAGATTGCCACGTGGTAGTGCCACGTGGCACCCCCGTGGCAGTATGGCAGGTGACGTGGCAGGGTCCACGTGGAAAAGTGCCAACGTGGCACCCCTGCCATGTGTCACCCGCAGGTTGCTCCAACTGTCCAAAATCTTCCACATAGGCTACTAAGCAGGCAGGGCTATGAATGGGCGACAACCACTGGCAGCGGTGGCCGCAGTGGTGGTAGATGCCGGCGGCGCCGCCTGGAGGGTGTAGGGTCGGCGACACATCAACAGCAGTGGTGGTGGATTAGTCGCAGGTGGTGAGCAAGTGGTGTGCGGGTGGCCACCTAGTGGCCACTACATAGAGCAGCCCAAAGGGCAGTTTTTTAATTTTTTTTTGAAAAATTGCAATAAATGCATCCGTACATCCTCCTGAGGGGAAATTTTTTTTTGCCTAATGCTACGAAAGCTAAAAAAGACAAATTTTATATGGATCCTAACTATAAACTACTTTTCGAATCCAATGGCAGTGTTCATTTGGGTTCAAAGTGCTCCTAAAAGTCACTCTTCCTCCTTATTGAAGAAAAAACCTCAAAAAAGCTGGGGTTTCTAACTTCGAATTGTGGCTTGAAAAATCCTTCAAACAAGAAGCAGTAGGGCGGCTCTGATACCATGTAGAAGTTGTGAAAACCAACTTCACAGATTGCCAAGATCACCTGCATGCAAATAACCTGTTGAAGAGAAACCAAAAAAGAAGGAAAAAGCGGAGCTTGGAAAAACTCAACAAGATGAGAGAAACTGTTTTCCCAGATTGATTGAATGAATTCTTTAAAAATAATTACAAGAGTTCAACCTTGACGGTAAATGAAAGCCCTAAAGCCCAAAAAAGCTAGGTTGCATAATATAATTAATATAAAATATTAATTATATGCACCTAAAAGCAAGCTTAAGAACTAGAGTAATAAATCACTTAATCAACTAAATCAAGATGATCTAATTAATAAGTGAAACAAAATAATTGCTCTAACATATCTCAAGGTGCTCAAAAACTCTAACCCAGAAAACCATTACTGGAACTATGAGAGTTTGAATCTTTATTTGACCCAAATGGGTATCCTAAAATAAAAACACTTTAAACAAAAAATAACACTAGTTAAGCATATTTTTTGGGTGATATAGGATTGCCCTTACACCACTAGATGCTCTTGCATTAATAGGAATCCTTATATAGGAAAGTCAATAAGAGTAAAAGATAAGATATCACCTACATAAGCTCAAATAACATATCCAATAGAGGTGGATTATCTTCCACTATAGAATGAAATATGTGCTATGATGATGATGATAATGTGATATATTCACTAAAAGTAGGTTGTGATAACAACTATGACCACATAAAGTAGAAATCTCCTACACCACATGCTTAATTGAGGTGAAAAATCCTAAGTGTTTCAATGAAAAACTACTATGTAATGTATTATGCTAAGTAATCTCAATTTTGTGTACTTAGTGAGCATTTAATTACACAACCACCCCCCTTGAGAGGAACTTAGGGGAATATACTTAACTCATAATGCAACATCATTCCTAGCCATTAAGCCATTTGGAGTAGGCATGTACAATATGCATGAAATGCAATCTCTCATAAAGTAGAGAAAGAGAAAAAAACCTCATGGGAGAAACCCTCCTCCAAAAGGAGAGATGAAAAACAAGATGCATCGATGGATGAAGTAATCAAGAATCCTCATGAACTACATACATCATTTATTTACAAGGAATCCTCCCACCATAGGAAAGAAATAAGGAGACATTATATCCCCCCAATAATGAAGAATCTCCAATGTAGATGAAGACTACCAAGAAGTGAAAGATAATCCAATTCCTACAAGAAACATGTCTCCCCTTAGGAAGAGATAGATACATCAAATGATGAAGATTCAACTCAATGTAAAAATGAAATAATTATGTAGAGTGTCTCGAAGTATGCACCTATGAAGACTGAATAGGTATCTCTAAGATCAAATGGTCTATCATACCATCAAGATGACCTATGAGTATTATAATGATTTAGGCACAACTAAGGGGGGGAATTAGTTATTCTTGGGTCCATATGTACCAATTCAACTTTTAATAAATTCAATCAACTTAAACAATCTCAAATACCCACTCGATCTATATAGCATATCATCAAAAAATTAACATTTCATGCAGTATCTTAATTTTATGTCTTTGCAAGTGCCAACTATTAGTAAATGACTACTATGAAATAAATCATGTGTAACATTAACATCTACACATGAAAATAAAACTTTGACAATAGGATTTAATCTGGAAACCCAATTTGGAAAAAACTACCAAGTAACATGCTCCCAATGTTTCACTCTTCTGAAAGAAACTCAATTAAGAGCCAACCCTATTAAAGGTTATAGAAAGAACTATTAAATATGACCCAATTAAAATATTTAATCACCATATTAAGAGTGGCCTTGTTAGAGGTCTTTATAATATTTCATTATAATGTCTCCTTGATTCAAGTATTTTGACTCATATAATGGTTAAAATATATTAATAGGTTTGATTTGTAAAGTACAACTCACTTTGCAAATTTAGATCTCCATTCACTCATCTACTGGCTCATTGACTAACCTCCATTGACATCATGATAACTAATCTTCTTGGCATCTTCTCAAGCAATCAATCTTCACCACACTCATCACAACTAACCTCTAATATTATTTTCTTTCAAATATTCTCTTTAAGATGAAAAATAAACCATGAGCTAAGCTTAGAAATCATCTCTTATGCCTCCTTAAATAGGTAATTTTTATCTTTTTCTTCTTAAACATTGCAATTAATCTTAGGGTTAGGCCTGATTCATCAAATCCTTCCATCATTTTGTTCTCTTCCTTTTAGAAACTTATAATAAATCTTTGCATTTGATCACATATAATTAAATCTCTTTGTACATTAAATATGTCACCTAATCAATCCTTATATTTTACTATACCTTTTTTCTTTCACTCAACAATCACATGATTCTTTATCTTTGGTGATATTGTGTAGCTCAACACATACTATAGTCTCTCACTCAACATCAACCTACTCACTGGGCCACTACTACTCTTAGTCTCTACTAATAATTCCTCATCCATTTTCATGTTAATAACTGTTGGATACAATTGTTAATTGCGTATTGTCTTTGATGTTACACAACTTTCATATCAGTCATCAAACAGAGTCTACCGAGCTTAGATGATCAGCAAAGCAATTTACAGTGTCTACTGAATGTTTTTGAACATTACACAGTAAAGTTAGTTTTTATCGAGCTCACTCGGGCATCAAATGATTTTGTAATAGAAAGTTAGTGTTAACCAAGCTCCCAAGGTTAATGAAGACAAGTCAATATCTACTAAACTCACTCAGGCATCAAAGGATTTTGTAGCAGAAAGTTAGTGTTAACCGAGCTCCCAAGGTTAACGAAGAAAAGTCAATGTCTACCGAGCTCACCTGGTCATCAAAGATAATGTGGAAGATAGTTAGCTTTTACCAAGCTCACAAGGTCAGTAAAGGAAGGTCAGTGTTAACTGAGTTCACTCGGTCTCCAAAGGATTTTTGCAGGGTTTGCAGTGTTTACCAAGCTTCACTTGGTTAACACTAGAAACCCATTCTGAGTAGTGGTTACCGAGCTGGGTTGGCCAACGAAGAATTTTATTGTTTTGATAATAAGTTCAATTGTTTCGTGCAATAAGTGTAGCCGACTAATGTAATGATCTTTTCAGTTGTTGTAACTTATATTTGAGCTGACTTGATAATCTAAGAGGTATATATATAGATGTTCAAGTTGTGAATTAAGAGGGAGTGTGTAGATATATAAATGAAGATGGAATAAGAGAATACTGAGCGAATTCTGATGAAGGATTAGATATCTTGGAGGAGCTGCAAAGTTGTATTCAATCAGTAAGGATCCAGTAAAGTAGAACAGAGATCTATAATCAGCAAAAGATAAGTTGCATATCATTTAGGTCATTCCATTGTTGCTTTTTAATCATTGTAATAGTGAATCCAGAATCTCTTTATAGAGTTGGTTTAACAACCATTTTGTAAATCCTCTAACAAGGTGATGGTTTAGTTGAATTGTTCTAAAGACCTCTAACCAGGCCACTCCTAACAGGGTGATTAAATCCTCTAACAAGGTCACACTTAATAGTGTGTAGTGTAACCTTTAATAGGGTTGGCTCCTAATAGGGCTCACTTCAGAAGAGTGAAAATTTGTGACTAGTTACTTGGTGGTTTTTCCCATATTGGGTTTCCACGTTAAATCTGATGTCTCTTGTGTTAATTTATTTAACCTTTGCATGCATATTAATAACTATAAATGCTAGATGATTAATAACTAGTTAACCTACCGAGTTACATTATTTCTGCACTATTTATCAAGTATCAGTAGTAAGTAAGCTTTATAGACATCTAAGGGATTTTTGGAATTGTTTTTGTGGTAACTGATTCACCCCTCCCCTCTTAGTTACTTCATCTATATTTCCAACAATTGGTATCAAAGCTTTTGGTGGTTATAGGATAAGATTACAAGGATCTAAGCCAAAGATCAGGATGTCTTATAAGAGGGAAATTCCAAGGCTTAACAGGGACAACTTCTTAGCATGGAAAGGGTTGATGAGACTTCATCTAGCTTCTATTGGAGATACAAGACTAAAATACCTTGATGAAAAATATGCAGAACTAGCTGGTAGACTATCTATCAATGATATTGCTGAAAAGAAGACCCACAACATTATGATGATAGACATAACATCTACTCTAAGTTATGAAGAATTTGATGACATTAAGGACTGCAAATCTGCCTTTGAAATGTGGGAAAAGCTAAAAGAAATCTATGGAGGAGATGATAATGTAAGAAGAGCCAAAGAAGAAAGTCTGAGAGGGCAATTTGATCAGATGAGGATGAGAGAGGATGAAAACATTGCAAAATATGTTGAAAGAGTCAAAGCATGTGTCAGTGTAATCAAAGCATCTGGAGGAGATATCAAGGAGGAGATAGTTATAAGTAAAGTTCTTAGAACTCTACTTCCCATTTATGCAATCAGAGTTTCTGCAATTCAAGAAAGAAGATGTGAAGCAAATCATAAGATAAATCTAGAGGCCATAGTTGGAAGATTAACTACATTTGAACTAGACAACTTTGACAACTATGTTCCAGCTTTCAAGAACATTGAAACAGCATTTGAAGCCAAGCTTTCACTCAAGGAGAAAAGCAAAAAGAAAAGGGAATCTTAGTCAGGAAGTGAAGATGAATCAGACCAAAGTTTAGACAGTGATCTTGAGGTGATTGAAGCTCTACTAGCAAAAAAATATTCTAGAGGCAGAGGAAAATATAATGGTAAAGTTCCTCTAATCTATTTTTCATGTGAAGAAGTTGGTCATATTGTTGCTAGAGGCCCAAACAAGTAGAAAAAAGATGAGAAGAAAGGTTACAAGTACAATGGCAAGAAAGACTTCAAATCATTCAAGGATAAAGGTAAGAAAACATGTTTTATGGCTAAAGATTTTGATGATTCTAATGATGAAGAAAAAGATGAAATTGTCTACATTGCTGTGAAAGATGAGTCTGATAATGATGAGGAAATGGCACTCATTTCTCATATGAGCAAAAATGATACATGGATCATAGATAGTGGTTGTTCTCATCACATGACTGGTGATAAAACTAAGTTTGAATACTTTGAAGACTATGATGGTGGTAGTGTAAGATTTAGTAACAATGAACCTTGTTGTATAAAAGGAAGAGGAAGAATCTCTCTAACCAAAGAACTTATATGTGATAATGCCTATTGGGTAGAAGGACTAAAGCATAATTTTTTGAGTGTGGCACAACTACTCAATAATGGATTCAAAGTAGAATTCATGCATGAAAAAGAAAGAGTGTTGGATGACAAAGGAAAGCTGATTGGATCAGGCACTCAAACTAAAGGTAACTTGTTCTATCTTGAACTAGGTGAATGTTCATGTTTTATTGCTCAAATTGAAGAAAGTTGGTTATGGTATAAAAGGTTGTTTCATGTCAATTTCAATAATTTAGTGAAGATAAGAAAATTCAAGAAAGTAAGAGGCATTCCTAACATAAAGAAACTTGGGGTTGGTCTATGCAAAAATTGTCAGATTGGTAAAATGGGAAAGACTAGTTTTAAAAGTAAAAACTATCAGTCTGAAGATATATTAGAAATTGTGCATACTAATTTATGTGGACCCATTTGAATTGAAATCTATACTAGAGAAAAGTTCTTCATTCTTTTTGTTGATGATTACACAAGAATGATGTCTGTCATGTATCTAAGGAACAAATTAGAAGCATTTGAAAAATTCAAATGGTATTTGGCCAAAGTAGAAAAGGAAACAAGGAAAAGATTGAAATGCTTGAGGTCAAACAGAGGTGGAGAATTCATTTCACATGAGTTCAATAACTTTTGTATTGAAAGAGGAATCAAAAGACAGGTATCAGCCCTTGGAACTCCTGAGAAAAATAGAATAGCCGAAAGAAGGAATAGATCTATCATTGATTGTGCAAGAACCTTAATGATTGAAAAGAGCATTGCTATCGAATACTGGAAGGAAGCTATCAGCACTGTAGTTCATACCTTAAACTGAGTACAGCTAAAAAAGGACTCATTCAAAACTCCTTATGAGCTATGGTATGGCTATAAACCTAATGTAAGTTATGTAAAAGTATTTGGAAGTAAATGTTACATTTTGAAAGAATTTAGAAAGGAAAATTTGATGTGAAAAGTGATGAAGGAATTATTTTGGGATACTCTTGCAAAAGTAGATGTTTGAACTTGTCTCCTTACAAAGTCATAGAAAGTGCATATGTGAAAGTTGATGAGTTTGCAAAAAGGATTGGAGAAGAAAGCAAAAGAGAACTAGAAGATTATAGAAAGTTTATTTTCATTGAACCTGATACAGTACCAGTCAATCAAGAATCTTCTACTCCTGAGTCATTAGTAACCGAGTTACAGGAAGTCCAAACTGAACTACAACAACACGAGTTACATTTAGATGCTACCAAGAAAGTGTCTATCGAGTCTGAAGGACCTGAGCCAATATCTACCTAGCTAGAATAGCTAGAACTTGAAGTTGAAGTGAAAGAGGATAACAATAAAATTCATTCAAAAGGCAAGGAACCTGTATTAGTAAAATATGTTAGGAGACATCATTCAACAGATCAGATCATTGGAGACAAATCTAAAGGAACCATGACAAGAAGTAATTTGAAAGGTACTTGTTTACTTATTGATTTGAACCTAGAAATATCAAAGATGCATTGAAAATGATAGTTGGATTGAGGCCATGAATGAAGAAATAGAGTAGATAGCGAAAAACAAGACATGGACTCTTGTACCCAAGCCTAAAGATAAAAATGTGATTGGAACTAAGTGGATATTTAGAAACAAGTTGACTGAAGATGGTAAAGTATCAAGAAACAAAGCTAGACTAGTATGCTAAGGATATGCTCAAGAAGAAGGAATAGACTATGGGGAAACCTTTGCTCTTGTTGCAAGATTGGAAGGAGTCAAAATCTTACTTGCATATGCTACTCACAAAGGATTCAAAGTTTATCAGATGGATGTCAAGTCAGCATTCCTCAATGGTATCCTAGATGAAGAAGTTTACATTAAACAACCTGAAGGTTTTGTTGATCCAGATAAGAAGAACATGGTTTGCAAATTACACAAGGCATTGTATGGTTTGAAACAAGCCCCTAGAGCATGGTATGAAAGATTGCATAACTATCTTATTCAGATTGGTTTTCAAAGAACTAATGATAACAATAGCTTGTATATAAAGGAAGGACCAAATAATAAGATTGTCTTGGCAGAAATATTTGTAGATGATATTATTTTCATAGGGAATGATGATCTTTGCAAAGAATTTTTAGAGCAAATGAACAAGGAATTTGAAATGTTTATGTGTGGTGAAATCAAATTCTTTGTTGGTCTTCAAATTCAGCAGAATAAAAATGGTATCTACATCACTCAATCAAAATACATCAAGGAGATAATGAAAAAGTTTGGTATGGAAGATTGTAAACTAGTTGGGACTCTTATGTGTACTGGATTAAAACTTATCAAGGAAGATGAATCAAAAGAAGTAGATCAAACATTTTATAGATCTATGATTGGGAAGTTGCAATATGTGGTTCATACTAGGCCAGATATTGCCCTTGCAGTTGGTATTATAGCAAGTTTTTTAGTAAAATCAAGAGAAAATCACATGATGGAAATTAAAAGAATAATGAGATATTTGAAAGGAATTGAAGATTATGGTTTATGGTACAAATTTGGAGCTAATCTAGATTTGAAAGTGTTTACTAATGCTGATTGGGCAGGAAACCTTGATGACAGAAAAAGTACAAGTGGAGGAGCATTCTTTCTTGGAAAGAGGTTGGCTTCTTGGCAAAGCAAAAAGTAGAATTGTACATCCCAATCTATCCCAGAGGCAGAGTATGTTGCTACAGTAGTAAACTATTCTAATATTGTTTGGTTTAAATAGTTGTTGGAAGGCATGAAGGTGGAAATCAAATAACCATTTGTTATGTTTTGTGATAATAAAAGTGTAATCAACATATCTAAGAATCGAGTGATGCATTCCAAAACCAAGCACATTGCAATAAAATACCATTTTGTCAGAGAATTGGTGCAAGATAAGGAGATCAAATTGGAATATGTCCATACAAATAAAAAAATTGCTAAAATATTCACAAAACCATTACCTAAGGATGCATTCTTGTATCTAAGAAGTAAGTTAGGGATCACTCCCCTATTTGAAGTTCACTAAAATGAAGTTTTAGTGATGCATTAATGCATACCAAGTTGAAGATCTATCAGTTGATGCAACATAATCAAGAAATATTGCATATGAATAAGTACTAAAGGTACATAAAAATTCATTTGAGTTGTGTTGTCTTTGGTATGTGTTGTCAAAGAGGGAGAGTTTTACTGTCATATCTTTCTGAAATTTGTTTGAGAGGAAGAGTTTGCTATGTAATTCCTTCATAGAGGGAGATTACTGAAAGAGGGAGAGTTTTCTATCTAATAGAGAAAGTTGTTCTGACAAAAAAAGACTTGTTAGACTTGTTTTCAAATTTCATTCTGATATGAGATGTTGTGTTGCCATCAATGCCAAAGAGGGAGATTTATGGATACAATTGTTAATTGTGTATTGTCTTTGATGTTACACAAATTCATATCAGTCATCAAATAGAGTCTATGAAGCTCAGATGATCAGCAAAGCAATTTACAATGTCTACCAAATGTTCCTGAACATTACACAGTAAAGTCAGTTCTTACCGAGCTCACTCGGGCATCAAAGAATTTTGTAATAGAAAGTTAGTATTAACTGAGCTCCCAAGGTTAATAAAGAAAAATCAATGTCTACCAAACTCACTCGGGCATCAAAGGATTTTGTAGCAAAAATTTAGTGTTAACCGAGCTCCCAAGGTTAACAAAGAAAAGTCAATGTCTACCGAGCTCACTCAGTCATCAAAGATAATGTGGAAGAAAGTTAATTTTTACCGAGCTCACAAGGTTATTTAAGGAAGGTCAGTGTTAACCAAGTTCACTCGGTCTCCAAAGGATTTTTGTAGGGTTTGCAGTGTTTACCAAGCTTCACTTGGTTAACACTAGAAAACCATTCTGAGAAGTGGTTATCGAGTTGGGTTGGCTAGTGAAGGATTTTATTGTTTTGATAATAAGTTCAATTGTTTCGTGTAATAAGTGTAGCCGACTGATGTAATGATCTTTTCAGTTGTTGTAACTTATATTTGAGCCAACTTGATAATCTGAAAGGTATATATATAGATGTTCAAGTTGTGAATTAAGATAGAGTGTGTAGATATATAAATGAAGATGGAATAAGTGAATATTGAGTGAATTTTGATGAGGGATTAGATATCCTAGAGGAGCTACAAAGTTGTATTCGATCAGTAAGGATCCAGTAAAGAAGAATAGAGATCTGTAATCAGCAAAAGATAAGTTGCATATCATTCAGGTCATTTTGTTGTTGCTTTCTAATCATTGTAACAATGAATCCAGAATCTCTTTATATAGTTGGTTTAATAGCCATTTTTTAAATCCTCTAACAAGGTGGCGGTTTAGTTGAATTGTTCTAAAGACCTCTAACTAGGCCACTCCTAATAGGGTGATTAAATCCTCTAACAAGGTCACACCTAATAGTGTGTATTGTAACCTTTAACAGGGTTGGCTCCTAATAGGGCTCACTTCAGAAGAGTGAAAATTAGTGACTAGTTACTTGGTGGTTTTTCCCATATTGGATTTCCACATTAAATCTAGTGTCTCTTGTGTTCATTTATTTAACCTTTGCATGCATATTAATAACTATAAATGCTAGATGATTAATAACTAGTTAACCTACCGAGTTACAGTATTCCTACACTATTTACTGAGTATCAGCAGTAAGTAAGCTTTATAGACATCTAAGGGATTTTTGGAATTGTTTTTTTGGTAATTGATTCACCCCTCGCCTCTTAGTTACTTCATCTATATTTTCAACAAATAACTAGCACTCAGATTGAACTATTTTATTCGTCTTCTATATAATTTCCTTAATCATCTGCTTCAACTTCTTCATTGACCATGCAATATTGATATTTGGTCAAGATTATCATTATGACTTGTTTTAACTCTTAGCTTTATGAAAAACTATTTTCTTTGCTTCATGTATTGACTAAAGTGTAGAACAACAAACCTATGTCACCCTTTTATAAAGGAAAAGGCTAACAAAAGTATAATTGTTTACCTTCAATGACATAAAACTAGTATTACTATTTAGAATTTGAAAATGAAGTAAACTAATGAAATGTGTAGAAATGGATTAATTTAAGGATTATAAATTTTAATAATTATTTGTAACAATAATTGATATTTTCCTACTTTTTAAAGATAACTTTCTAGTTGCTGAACAATGCTTAAAATTAGGGGTCTAAGTCACACCACAAAACTATATGGAAATAAACTTATTTCCCTTTGATCTCATATTATGTTATAGATAACATATATAGCTAGACAAATAAAAAATAAAAAATGGCTTTAGAAATATATGTTCTCTTTTATAACAATTCAAATTTCAACTCACCTAAAATTGATAACTTTCATCTCCCACCACATTTTTCAAAATAAAGCTATTCTGACCAAAATAATCCACATTATGTTATAGATAACATATGTAGCTAGAACAATAAAAAATAAAAATTGGCTTTAGATCTATATTTCCTCTTTTATAATGATTCAAACTTCAACTCATCTAAAATTGATAGCTTTTATCTCCCACCACATTTTAAAAAAAAAAAGACTATTCCAACCAAAATAAAAATTATGCATTTTGGAAAAGTATTCTCTCCTGTAGAACCTCATATACTTTTTGATTTTTTTATATAATTTAATTAATTTTTCTTCCTCAAAATCAACATCTTCTCGAGTGTTAAAATATGTACCTATAGAATTTTTTAATTCCATTATAGTACATCTAAAACACTATGAACTCTACATGAGAATTTTCTTTACTTTGAGCTCTATAAAATGTTGTTTATATGTTATTAAAAAAAATCATAAAAAATAGCAAGGGTTATTTAAATGTCATTTTTCTAAAATAATTTTATTTTTTTAGTAATTAGAAACAAACTAGTATAAAATATGCATTTAATAGACATTTCCAATTGAAAAAATGTGATACCATATATATAGCTTAGCTGGAATTAATGTATCAAAATCATACATTTGAACAATTTGATATTAAGATAGAAATACTCAAATTAAATCTTTCTAATAAGTCATCTTGAAAGGTGACACATGTTTTTTACTGTTATCATGAACAACACATTTTCTTGTAAAGGGCTAACTTATCAAGTGCCCATTGTATATCTATTACATTTAACACATCTCAACTCAACCTTTCACTAGGTCACCTCATGATCTCCTCTTTTCAGATCATTCTCATCTATAAAATGATATGACACACTACACTATTAGTAAATGTATCTCTAGTAGGTTTTGCAAATTGTCTTACCAATAGGTTTGACATTAATGAGAACATAAAAATTTCTCCAATTGTAGTTTCCAAAAATCACTTTCTTCAGCATAAATGAAAACACCACTCATACTTTGAACTAGTTACCATGCTATCAAAAAAGATTCAATTCTATACTATTGACTCCCTCTATGCTTGTGTTCTCTCTTTCTTAGTTTCATTTTAATTATCATCTAATCAATCTCTATATGCTCCCTCTATCATTTCAATACATACCTTGCTTTGTGTTTAGGAACACTTCAACATTTGTCAACAACATATGTCTCCCTCTATCAATAATAAGTATTTATGCATAACTTCTCCCTCTTTATCCAATAACTTGTATTGTAACTTGTTAGAGTGAGGTTTTTGTTGCACAAAAGATCAAAATATCAATGCCTCATACAACTACTCAACTTATAGTACATAGGAGATGGTTAAGCCCTTATGATGAATCCCAAAGGGAGTGTTGACCTTTTTCCTACAATCAGCTCAAATTTACTTGTGACCAAGCTATGATACCACTTTTTAGAGTGGCATTTCTATTTGACCAAAACACTAATCTTTCAACACTTGATACATCCACTCAACTTATTATAGACATGAGATGGTTAAGCCTTTGTTACAAATCCTGATGGGAATGTTGACCATTTTTCAACATAACTAACTTCATACTAACTTGTCCCTCATTGACAGCAATACCAAAGACACCAACTATTCTTAAACATCATCATGCTACTTCTCTAACTGATATAGAAATGATACCACAATAGTAACTATTTGTAGCTTCATCTCCTCATAATGTAGTGTCTTTATTTTTACACCTTAGAAAGTTCCTAAAGTGTGACATTCTACAGTAATGTTTATGATATTCAAATTTTGATATTTGATCCAAGGTAACATCTCTACTTAGTTTTTTGAGGTAGGGTAATGACCTCTAACTTACTACTTAGATACTCATAAGCATCCTTAGGTATTTCCTTAGTGAATATGTCACCTAAATACTCCTTTGTGTTCAGATATTCCAATCAAAATTCTTTGTATTGTACCAAATCTCTCAAGTAATGATATTTGATCTCACTATGTTTAGTCTTTGTATGCATCACACACTTTTTTAATATGTTTATATCACTTGGTGTTGTCACAATATATCACAATAGGTTTGATATTTTTGTTCATACCTTTAAAAAATTGCTTGATCCATACAATATTTGAAGAATTCACTGCTACAAAAATATACTCAACCTTTGATTTACATCATGAAAAATTGTTTTTCTTTTTTCTTGTCCAAGAAATCAATATTATTCCTAAAAAGAAAGCTCTTCCACTTGTTCTATTTATGTTATCAATATTTCCTATCCAATCATCATCTATATAGACTTTGATTTTAAATTTATCACTTATACCATAATCCATAGTCTTATGTTCCTTTCATGTTTCTTAGTAGAATATTTACTTCCATCATATGATTTGCTCTAGGTTATCAAATAATCTAGCAATAATTCTAACAACTAATGCAATATCAGGTCTTCTACGTATGAAATATTGTCATTTTCCAATTATTGACCTATAGAATTTTTGATTCACCTAAGCACAATCATCATTCTTTGAAAAATTGTGTTGAGTCACCAAAGGTGTTCCAATTGGTTTTGAATCTCCCATTCCAAAAGTCTTCAAAAATTATTTTATATACTTAGATTGATTAACAAAAATACCTTTATTCATTTAATACACTTTCAAACCAAGAAAGAAATTAATCTCTCCAAACATCAACATATCTTATTAATCTCTCCAAACATCAACTTATCTTTCTCAATGAATCTTCTCCAAATATGATGTCATCAATGAAAATTTCAGCTAGCATTATCTTGTTTTCAGCTTCACTTTTTAGATACAAATTATTACTATCATCGGTTCTTGGAAAACCAATTCTCAACAAATAATTGTGTAACCTTTTATACCATTCTCTAGGGGATTTCTTTAGACCATATATAGCTTTACATAACCTACATAACATTTTACTTTTGTTTAAATCAACAAATCCTTTAGGTTGTTCTAGAATTCCAATAAAAAAAAGGTAGATTTTACATCCATTTTGTACACCATGAATCCCTTATAAGAAACATATGAAATAAAGTTCTCACTCCTATCCTTGCAACCAGGGAAAAATTTTCACCGTAATCAACCCCTTCCTCTTATGCAAATCCCTTACAATTCAATGTTTTCTTGATCCTTGTGACTTCAACTTTCTCATTCTATGTTTTGGAAAACCCACTTAGTTTCGATCAGATTTGTATCCTTTGATCCAGGTACTAGTGTCCATGTTTTGTTCTTCTTTATTTCACCAATTTTTACATTCAGTTCCTTGATCCAATATTCATTCTCTAAAGAATCTTTGACATATTTAGGTTTAAACTCACATAATTAGCATGAATCATTCTTTAATCTTCTTCTTTTCACAACTCCTGAATCTTTCTCTCTAATGATTTGATTTGGTGCATGATGTCTTCTTAGATATTTTTCCATTATAGATTCAATTCTTGATCCCTCTTATTCTTGTTGACTAGATTCTACATGTTCATCTACTTGAATTGTCTTTAGCTAAAACTCAGTTTCCTCTTTCTTCTAGTTGGGAGTCTCTATCTGTGACTCAACTCTTGTACCTTGATTGTCATGCGAAGAAAACTATGGGATTAAAATGAAACTATTTTTTTCTTTAATTACTAGCAATATCATTCATAATATTAGATTTATTGCATCATGATTTGGTACAAGAAAACTTAATTATTATTATTAGTCCTTGCCTTATGTAAGACAGGGTACTAATGTATTTGGTGTTGGGTAAAATTAATTATTACCACCAAAATTAGTCATTAACTAAAGTTCAAAAATTAGTTTATTTTTTAATTCATTTTTAACCAATAATTCTTTTTTTTGATTGGCTGCTGCCAATTTTGATAGGGGTAAAAATGAAATTTTGCCAAAAAAATTTGAGAAAATAGTTTTGGAAACTTCTTGTAGATTCTTTTCACACAGGCAACTAATCTCAGTCTTCTCTTCTCCAACTGCAATGCAAATGGCTTCTACCAAATGGTTCACTCATAGGCAGACCAGACCTTAGTCTAGCGTAGTCTTCAAAAAGACACCATTATTCTCTCCACTCTCAAAATCCCCAATTTCATATACCGCCTCTTGCTCATTCCCCCAAATTAATGGGCTTCAACCAATGTGATCTCACAGCCAAAATGTACAAGATTCAAATTCCCTGGGTGTTCTCTTGTTGGGCAATTCGTCATTTTCACTTATGGCATCTTCACTGCTTCCCCCTCCTTCACACCTTAAAAAGCATCTAATTTCATCTCGTCTTCAAGCATTCACTACCCACCATTATGGGGAACACTCTTAGGAAATTATGATGGTGATGCACGCAAAAGAGACAAAAACATCAAGAGATAGGGTGACAGATGGATTTGGGAGGGGCATGGCATTGGGGTCCCAATTTTAAGGTCGCCCAGAATCTGCACCCATCCTTAATCTCTCCAGTAAACATGAGACCCCACTCCCTTAATTAACATAAATGCCCTAATCCAAACCCTAACGCCACACTGACTGTCCCTTTCAAAAGGGTTTATTCCTCTAACGTAAGCCCTTCACCCTCTCCTCCTAGTCCCTCGCTGCCTTCATAACTGTTGTATCCACCTTTGAATGAGTTAACGATTTTAATCGTTGTATGTGATTTATATAGGAAATATTTGGAAGCTCTTTGCTATTTGTTTTCCTTATCGTGGAGAATACTTAAATCGAAGTGCTTCAGGGAAAACATGCAATTTGATGTCAAATTATTAACATAGAGATTGACAAAGCCAATTTTAGAGGAATATGGGAAGGTTGATGCATGTTTGATGTTTTGTTTACTTTGACCAAGCCAGATTTTTTGAGTTTCTCTCAATTGGAGAGATCAAATAAAAGCGTATGTCAAAGATGACGTTGATTGAAGCCAAGTTTTAATGGATAAAGTTAGAAGCAATGTTTATTAAATTGACATTTAACACGTGGAGATATCATTTAAATGCACATCTGATCTTTGAAAGACCCTAGGCAATTGGCCACGTAGCCATAGGGATTAGTATAGGTGTAGTTAGGGGCTAATTATAAGGTAAGCTACTTTAGTTAAAAAGTAAATATGTTTCAGATTTGTAACAAGGGGAAGTTGTATGTGTAATTATTAATTGTTATTAAAATTTATTATTATTCTATTTTAAAAATTTATTATTACTAACTATATTTAAAATTAAAAAAATACATAATAATTTTGATTAAAAAATCAAAACAATTTTAGTAATATGAATAAAAGATTAAATAAATTCATTTTCTTTTATAAGATATCTTAAACTTCTTGTGTTTGATTTTAAAAGGAAATTAGGATTTTAAATTTATTAATTTGTATATATTTTATTTCAATTTCAAATCTTAATTCTTATTTCAAATTTTCAAACTTAATTTACTAAACAATTTATTTAGTTTTATAACTAAAAACTATTTAAATATTGAATTTATTCTTTCAAATTACATAAATTAGTATTTTTTCTTTTACAACATTTTAAAATAGTTTTTAAGTTTGATTTTAATCATTTTATTCATAAACATCTCAAGTGAAACATCTTTTTACAAACCCATTTTTAAGGGCATTGGATGTCTATGCCAAAATACTTTTTCATTTGCATATGATGGATACAATAGTATGATCCTTTGTTATATATTTACCAAACAACCCTCCTTCAGACTCCCAAGGCAGGGACTCAAGCTCATATAGAGCTCTTGTTACTAATATTTACTATTATTCAACCCTTATTATATTTATTATTTGCAACATTCATACACATATTCAATATACACTTTCTTCTTTTTTGCTAACATTATTGACATTAAATATTGCTAATATTACTAATAACCAAAAATTATTTGTCTTAGCAAATTAAAGGTTATATGTCCACCCTTAACAAATAATTTTCTATGTACTATAAAATCAGTATGTTTATTACTTCCTCACCCCTTAAAAAAACATGATCATTTTATACTATAATTTATTTATCCTTAAAATAATTTACATATTAAATTTAACCCCAAAATTATTACTTAACTAAGTTCCCTCATACTTCTAACTTATTCTTTCATAATACTCAATCTAATCTACATAAGATAACACCTAAGAAGTATAAATCATTTTATATTTAAAAGATACTTTAATCCCCTATGACCTAATAACACATATACTACACTTTTTATATCACAACTAATATAATTACATTAGCCTATCCATAATTAATCCTAGGTCAGCCTTAAATCTAAACCCTCACTAAAAGTTATCTTAATCCTATATTCATAGCTAGGCATGGATGGAAAGGATCTTCAACATATGCCTTTAATATTCCTAGCTTATCTTAAGCACCTAGGGAACAAGTGGGTGGTGACAATACTTGAGACTTATTCCAATCTTTTTACATGTACTCCACTTAGCTTGGGTTACGTGTGCATAAGGGAGTTGAAACAAAGTTGCTAAACATGTCTCTTCTTTTCCATGTTGTCAGACCATGTACTTGCCAAGGATAATGCATTTGATACCTAAGTCAAATTTCAACATAGACAAACCCAACAATTTTTTCTATGAGTTAGTAGTGTTTTTCGCTCTGCTAGGGTTTTCTTGCTTCATGCGAACTTTTGGTCTTTTTTGTGTACGACCTTTCGCTTGCACTCCCCTTCTATCAACACCTGTCATACCGCATTTACTGCAATAGCTTTAGGTTAGGTTGTAATGGCTCTGGCCAGCAGTGAACCAGTTGTTTCTGGTGTTCACACTACTGCTTTGGACTGCCATGGTGCTGCCACTAAACAAACGCCCATGCAAGTTTGTCCCGAAGGTTTTCCATGAGGTAATCCTGATATTGTCCTTCCTTTGCAAGAATTTGATGTTGCATGTGACTGGTTAGAACAACATACCTTGATAGGGTATTTTGTTAGTAGGACTCCCCCTAAAGCTATGCTCAGAGAATGGGTCAACAAAAGCTGGACCCCTCATGGCGTCCGCCTTGACTCTGTGCAAAACCTTACCAAAGGTTTTTTTTTTAAATTTCGCTTTGCTAACCCATCACAAGCTGACGCAATTTTTACCAACAACCCTTGGTCTGTGCATTCCTCTCTACTTGTTTTTTAGAAATGGTCTCGAGACTTCTCTGTCTCGGACGATAAAAAGCTTAGGGTTCCTATTTGGGTCGAATTCCCAAGTCTACCCTTGCCCTGCTAGCCTTTTATTGAGTCTATTGCCCAAGCCCTTGGCAAAGTTGTTACCAAGGAGCCAGAGAAAATTTTTAATGCTCGCCCTCAGCGGCGTGTTTGCATTGAAATTGATCTTTCTAAAGATCTCAAGGATTCTATGGAAATCCAGATTGGTGCTCAAACCTTTGCACAAAAGGTGCTTTACTTGAACCTACCTAACACCTGTTATAGGTGCCAGTCTGTGGAACACAAGATTAGGGATTGCCCTTTGGCCACGCCTAGGGTCAAACCCCATCCTAAAGCGATGCTTGTCAAGCAGGTCAAAGGAAAAAAAGAAGAATGGGTTACTGTTGGGTGCAACGGCAAGCCTGCCTTGAATACTTTGGCCCTCAAGCCATCCTATCCAGCAGTTACCGTGATTCCTCCTTCTTTCACTGAAGTGTCAGCACCTGCTAGCATGGAGACACTAGCGGCTTCTGTTGCACTTGTTTCAGTTTCGCAAGTTTCAAACCCTGCTGGCTCATAGGGGATTAAGGCAGCCGCCAAGACCTCGTCCTTGGCTGGGGCTCATTCTCCTCTTGTAGTCTCTTCCATAGTACCACCAGCAACAAGGCATTCTTGCAGTCCTCCTGGATGTGCAGAGATATCAGGGGTCAAACGGCAGGCTGTAAGTCCAGAGGATTTCTGATCTGACTTTCACCCGGTTTCTACCTTTTTGCAGAATAGTTACTCCTCTCTCGAGGATGACGATGATATGGAAGAATTTTCATGAACTTCCTCTCTTGGAATGTTTGAGGTCTTACAGACCTCCCTAGAAAATTTTATGTCTGGGATACCCATCACAGACTTGGGAATTTAGATTTTTTTTGCCTGCAAGAAGTTAAGATTTCTGGTTTCATTCTTTCTGTTGCATGCTACGTCATTTAACAGGATAGTGTCATATTTTCTTCTTAGCATGAAGCTGGCTGAGGTGGTGTAGTAACTCTATTGTCACCTCGCCTTCATTTTTCTATTGTTTTACATAGTTCTGACCCCACACACCATACTATTTGGCTTTTTCTTTCCATCAACAATCATTCTTTTGGAGTCATTAATGTTTATGCCTCCAATGATGCTGTGGAAAGAGCACAAATGTGGGCTTGGCTTGCTGACAACCTGCCACCAGCTACCTGGGTCCTGTTTGGGGACTTCAATATGGTTGAAGTGGCCTCTGACAAAGATGGAATTCTGCGTTTTTGTTGGACAACTAGAAAAAGAGAAGCCTGGTTTTACATGCATCATAAATTGGGCCTCTTTGATCCCAATACTAGCCGCCGTCATGATAATGGGGCTTGGCACACTTGGTCCAATTTTTGAGCTGGTCCTGATCACATATTGAAATGTCTTGATCATGCTATGATCTCAGTGCAATCTTTTTTTTATTTTTTTGAAGATCGTGATCTACCTGTCATTCCCCTGATAGATGTGATGTTGTTAGACCACTATCCCATTTATTTTAGCATTTCTTGGCAAACAGTTCTCCCCAAAGTGGTTAAGTCTCAATTCTTCCTCAACACATCTGTGCTATTGCATGCCTCCACCATCTCCCACACACAACGTGTCTAGAATTTGGAACCATTTCCACATTCCCATCAAGGTTGGATTCAATGGTGGAATGATGCCATTACTAGAATGACTCATTTTTTGCACATGTACGGGCGTCAACTAGAAATTTTCAGAAAATGATCTTATGCAGCCAACACCCTTGCCCTCAAAAAGCCTCTGAAGCGCTCACCTTCAACCCCTTTGATGTGGATCTTCAACATCAGCTTGCCAAGCTTCGCCATGAAAAGAAAATTGCTGATAACTATGCTGCCCGAGGAGCTCAAATCAAAGCCCATCTCCACTAGTTAGAGGTTGGCGAAAAAGCCTCGAAGGAGTTCTTCCAAGCTCTTCGAGCCCGTCATACCAATATTGGGATTAAAAAGATAAAACAGGGAACTGATGTTCTTTCCAATCTTCCAGACATCCTGCAAGCTTTTGTTCTTCACTATGAGAATGTTTTTGCTTCGCAGGGCCCGGTTGCTCAGGAGGAGGCTCTCAGAAAGTATATTACTGTTACTCCAAACTACCTCGCGGTTGAGCAACGCACTTTCTGTGAGCAACTTCTTTCCCTCCAAGGCCTTAAAGAGGAAATTTACTCCATGGCAAATGACAAATCCCCTGGGTGTGATGGATTTCCCTATGAATTTTACAAACATCTTTGGGAGAAAATTGGTCCTGATCTGCACAAAGTCTCTCTTGAAGAATACCATTCTAAAAGCTTAGGAGCGATCATAAATAAAGGCAATATTAAATTCATACCTAAAGCTGGTAATCTTGAGGACATCTACAACTGGAGGCCCATCACCCTCCTGAATGTGTCTTATAAGATCTTTGCTAAGGCACTCTCTCTCAAAATCTGCCATATGCTTCCTTTAATTGTGTGGCCTGAAAAAATTGGCTTCATCGAATCCAGGTATATTCTTGACAATATCATTGCTGTCAGAGAAGGTATGGAATGGGCCCGTAAGTCCAAGCAGTAGGCTATCTTTTTAAAGATAGACTTTGCTAAAGCCTATGATCGCATTGAATGGCCTTTCATTTTGGCTATGCTCCAGGCTCTAGGTTTTGGTCCCAATTTCCTTCAGTCCATGGAGATTCTCTTTGGTGATGCTAATGCTTGCATCACCATCAATAATTCACAATCTGAAGCTTTTGGGCTTTTTCACTCCATCAGACAAGGTTGTCTGTTAGCTCCAGTGATTTATGTCCTTGCTGTTGAAGGTTTTGGTTATTTACTTGCTCACTATGTGTCTTCAGGGCTGGTCTATGGCATTTCCTTGCCTGATTCTTCCTCCCAGTTAGTCAATGGTCATTTTGCTGATGATTCTTTTCTTACTCTTCTTGAAGATGAAGACAATATCAAAAATGCTTTAAATTATCTTGACACTTTTTGTCAAGCCTCTGGCTCTGCCATTCAATGGCATAAAATGCTCTGTTATTGACAGTCTTTTTTGCCAGCTCCACCTTGGCTCAGCCAATTCCAATGGAAATGGATTACTCATGGAGAAATTTTCTGCTTTCTTGGCATTCCCTTTGCTTTCCAGGCTTCCCGTATGGAACTTTAGAATGCTGTGCTTACAAAGACTACCAAAAAGCTTGATTATTGGATCACTAAGCTGCTTTCTCTGGCTGGTAAATTCCAGATTTGTTCTAAGATTTTGGCTGTGACCCATGCATTTTATTCTTCTTGTTGGGCTCCCTCCAAAGCTTCCTATCTCAAATTAGAACGTTTTCTCAGAGATTTTCTTTGGGCCTCTGGATTAGACCATTATGGTTTTCACAGAGTTGCTTGGGATTTCTGTTGTCTCCCAAGGGAATCTAGGGGTCTTGGCCTACTTTCCACTCAAAGGTAGGGCCTTGTCCTCTATGCCAAATGGATTATTAGAGCTATTTTTGGAGATGAAGCTTGAAAATTCTTTTCAGGCATTGCATCTCTTCCGGCTTTCTTGCTAACAGATCGGCATGGAAGGGAATTGGTTTTCAGACCCTTCTCACTATGCGTGAACCAGTGGTCATACAGGGCTCTTTCATTATTAAGAGCATCTGGAAAGCTTGGGAAGCTGTTAAACCTTGGCTTCGTTGGGCTGGTGATGAGTTTCACAATGGGCTGTCCTTAAATCAGCAGAATATTTGGTGGTGTCCCCTATTTGCTTTCCAGGGTATTCTTCTTGCCAAGACTCAAGGTGCCAGTGCTTTGCGTTTCTATAAACATGGCATTTGCACTACCAAGGACATTTTTTCAAGAGTCACCATGAATTTTAGGTCTTGGGAGGATATGCAAGTTCAATACCACCTTGTACGTGTTGATTGCCAAACTTATGAGCTTCTGTTGTCTTCCATCCCTGTGCACTTACTTCATAAAGTGGGGATTCAATCTATTCGACCTTGGTGGTATGATTGGAAGTGGTTTCCTGCCACTCCATTTAACAATTATAAGCCCAATATGGGATACAGATGGCTTTCGCCCCACCTTCCGATGGTGGACATGCTTAATCAACGATGGCATTTGCACTCTTCACTTTCTCAATGGAGAAAGCAGTTCGACACCATTTGCAGTGCCATTACAGAACCCAAGATTGCTCACTTTTCTTGGTGCCTTGATTTCCAAGGTCTTCCCCTAGGGCCTAGGCTCAAGCACATTGGGGTTCCTGATCCCAAATGCCCCTTTTGTGGCCAAACTGAGTCCTTTTTGCATATTTTTTGGTTTTGCAAGCGTGCTCAGAATTATTGGCACTGGATTCATGATGTTTTCAAGCCTTTCAGGCTCGAACCTTTTTCATGGCACATGATCCTGTTGGGTGATTCCCCCAGATTTGGTATACATTCGGGATGGAAATTTTGTTTTCTCTATGGAAAGATAGGAATGCAATTTTATTCACTCACAGTTTTTTGGATGTTAACATTGCAATGTACACTAAGGCATGCATTTATAACAATGTCATTATGCAGATATAGGTGCAAGCTAATAAAGTTGCCCTGGAGGTTGCCCACTTATAGGAATTGTTAAACCACTGGGGCAATGCTCCTTGTACCATTGCCAGAGTGCCTCCGGATGCCTCGGCTGATGCCTCCTCGTCCCGCGATCGCTATTCTAGATGCCAGTCCTTTGGTCACCATTCACACACACTGTGCTCCTAGGGTCCCTGCCATCGCTCTCCCAGCGATGGTCATGGTGGTTGGAGGCGTCGCTCTGCTTCCCCACCATGTGGTAGTTATGTCTAGTCCCCGGCTCCCCCCCTAGGCGGGCTTCTGGCTGGTCTCCGGCTCCTCCCCTAGACGGGCGCATGCTGGCAAGTTTCCTTAGCTGGCCTTGGCAATTTCTCCTCCGCAGCTAGACAAGAAGGATGTGGACACTGCAACTACCCCAAATCCTGCAGATGCTGCTGACGGCTGGACTGTTCCTAGTTCACCTCACAATCCCACTGATGTGTGGGGATTTCCTGATAAAGATGATCCTCCTCCCTTTGCTGGTACTACCTTGGCAGCATGAGGTTGTTTTAAATGTTTTTTTTGATGAATAGTTTATAGTTCTTGGCTGTGGCCATGTTGTTTACTCTGGCTTTGGTTGATTGAACTCATTCACGGGGTGATCTTGTATCCCCCGGACCTTTTTTGTGAATTGAAATCTTAGTAAATTTTATTAATTGAAAAGGACTATTCATAAAAAATTTTAACATAAATGTTGGCGCTGGGAGCTCATCCTTTTTTTGGGCATACTTACATTGTAATGAGGAGTTTATTTTTGTGTCATTTTCAAATCAAGGAGCTAAGCGCTATGGTGGGGGTGAAGGCTTTTTGACACTTGTCAATTCTTGCAAGTGGTGTTTGAAGCCTTCAACCAAGTTACGTGAGATGAGTGATTGCTCATTCATTGTTTATTTTTTAAAATTTGTTTGTTGGCTGGTAGGTATGTGGAAAGAGGGTCCGACTAGATAGATGATTAGACATATTTTTATTAGTGGCTTCCTAATTGCATATTATTTCTAGGCTAAGCATAGGTAAAAGACTAGAATAAAATACCCTCTCTCATTTATTGTGTTAGGTTTATTAAACATTATATATATATATATATATATATTTATTTATTTGTTTTTTTAATTTTTTTTTTTTTCCTTTTTCAACATTCTTTGCATAGTGTCTAATCATGAACATGAAATAGGTCTGACATTATTTATTAAGGAGGATTTTTATGTTAATTTATTTTTAACTTTTCAACCCAAGATCTAATATTTTATTCCAAGGTCATTATTTTATTTGCCTATAATAGATTGGGTTTCCTTTGGGTCTGCCCATACATTTTCTAGAATTAAATGTGCATCTACAGGTTTCTTTTAAGCTTTCTTATTGTCTAGTTCCCTTTAAACATTCTCTATAGTTGTTGAGATTAAATTTGTGATAGATTATTATTGCATTTCACATTATCATCTTTTATCTTGATTAACAATTTAACATGAAGCAACCATTATGCTGTCATCAAAAATCAGATTTGCAATAAGGAACTCAAGATTTCTTGAAAACTAACTTTTAGAACATCAAATATATATATATATATATATATATATATATATATAGAGAGAGAGAGAGAGAGAGAGAGAGAGAGAGAGAGAGAGAGAGAGAGAGAGAGAGAGAGAGAGAGAGAGAGAGAGAGAGAGAGAGAGAGAGAACTTCAATATCATCTAATTCTAACAGTTATGCTATCTACAAATCCATTACTATCCAATGCATATCTTGAAATTAATTTACTGTCAATAGTTCACATCTACAACTAATTGTTTCTCATGCAATTCTGAGAAGATAAAGATATCAAATAATAATGCTTAGTCCATTCTCCAAGATATACCATGATACAAATTCATTTCTTCAACACACACCAAATTTAAGCAATGATAAAACAACACACAATATCAAACAATCACAAGGTGGTGGAGACATCTCTCAAAAATACACAATAAAGAATCTCACAACGAGATATCTCAAAATATTTCTAATTAGCAAATACATGAGACCCACTAGCAACACATCACACTACAATGAATGTTCATCATAAGGTGGAGTTCACTTTTCTATTTCAACACCAACCAAAAATGACTCTTCATCTATTAAAATAATGAACTTCATGATCATCAAGCTTCCAACTCTTCAAATGATAATTTGCAAAAAAGAAAGACAAAATGGAACCATGGAGGCTCACCTCCCAACCTAGGCCTTAAGGATACCACCCACCGAGCTTGGGGAAACAAGGCATTAATGGTTGCATTCTACACATTCACATGTCATGCATACGCACAACAATAAGACAAGATTTAGCACAACACATCACAACACATCACATTCAAGGTTATGCACAAAGATTCAACAAATGAATCAAGAATACGGTGAAGGTGGGCTCTCACCATGAGGAGGATTTACATAGCTTTCATTCACAAAATACATATCTTTTCAATATCAAAATGTCCTTTTAGGGAAATCAACATCTTCCTTTCTACATACCTCCTTATACCTCCCAAGATGCAAGTGAGCAAGATATTTCACATTCCATAGAACATATACAACCATCTCCACACAAGGGCGAATTCCTCAACTCCATGTGTGAGCCCAACTAACCCCTTCACCCAAGCATCTCTTCCCTCCTAAGGGTGGGTGATGCCTCACACCCACTTCACAAAACACATAACATGAAACAAGAAAAATCAAAGAAAGACTCACACAACACTACTCACATGGAATACACAACAAAGATCTTTTATTCACAAACACACCAAAATCTCATCATGAAATGAAGAACATCATTTCTAATCTACATGCAGAATGAAGAACTTCATGGATCATGGTACCAACCTTCCTCCAAGCAAGGCTAGGAATAATTTTAGTAGAGCTCCCTCCTCTTCAACCCTAATAGTCTCTAAAGATAGAGAGTGGCCAAGTAAGTTTCCCATTTAGCCATACCTCTATATATATCCTTCTCATTTTCGGCTTCAATGAAGAATGTCATTTTCATGGGGTCTCCTGGGTCTACTAGACACCATAGAGGTCATTAATAGCTCCTTAACCTATAGTACTAACATGGGTAGGGTTAATTTTAATCACAATTTACCTTAAAGTTACTTTATGACCCTCCCAAAGCTAAGTAATTCAAATTTCAAATTCCCCAAGGTGATAACCTTGTCCTTTTACTAACTAAGGCAATAATCAAATTCCTCAATTGAGGCATTTATCACGAAATACGATGGCCACATGATCCATTGATGAATAACATGTCATTTCACATAACAAGCACAAGTGTCAAGTGACACACACGGAATACACTAAAACGTCACACATGATATGTTCAAAATCTACACATGAAAAACATACCACACACACACACCTCACATTTATGAAATAAGCACATCACAACAAGGTTCATAAATCTTACAAAGATTCACCTTGGCAGAGTCATTTAACATGTGTCTATACCTTGTTTCCCCATTAAATTCGATGGTTCCTCTTCCTGCACATCAAACTCGAGCATCAGTAGTCCAATGAGTCAATAAACATATACAACATGAGTGCACATAATAACAATATCTATATTAATGTAATTCAAATTAAATATCCTTTCCTAGTCCTTCAATTATTCTACTAGAAGTATTAAGATATCAAAATTTGCATGTCGTAAGCATCATAATCAAATTAATATTCATCCATATACTAAAAATCTTTAGAACTAATTAACATTTTGCATTGCATCAAAATATGATAATATCATGTCATAAGATTGCACCCAAATATGTTTGAATATTTCCTATACAATAACAAGTTCTTTGTGCGTATAACAATGTAAGACACTACTATAGCATCAAGTCCATAGATAAGGAAAATCTACTATCCATGTAGAGTCATTTAACATGTGTCTATACCTTGTTTCCTCATTAAATTTGATGGTTCCTCTTCATGCACATCCAACTCAAGCATTAGTAGTCCAAGGAGTCAATAAACATATACAACATGAGTGCACATAATAACAATATCTATATTAACATAATTCAAATTAAATATCCTTTCCTAATCCTTGAATTATTCCACTAGAAGTATTAAGATATCAAAATTTTCATGTCGTAAGCATCATAATCAAATTAATATTCATCCATATACTAAAAATCTTTAGAACAAATCAACATTTTGCATTGCATCAAAATCTGATAATATCATGTCATAAGACTGCACCCAAATATGTTCAAATATTTCCTATACAATAACAGGTTCTTTGTGCATATAACAATGTAAGACACTACTATAGCATCAAGTCCGTAGATAAGGAAAATCTACTATCCATCTAGATCTATCAAAATATCAAGGTCTCAAATATCAAAATGTACATAAAACATCCAGGCTATAATGGGTCAGGGTGAGACCTCACACTGATGCTTGGTAGTTTATTGATACTCAATACAACTTCATTGTAGAACCTCACCAATAACTAGTTGTTGATAATTGGTAATCACCTTTTCTAGTTTAGGTATGGTTTTAGGTTCACCTTCATAGATATAAACAAACTTTCTATAGGCTTCATGTTCTCTCTTGCATTTTTCTTCATTTTTTACTGCAAACTCATCAATTCTAATATTTTTAGTTTTCACAATTCCTTTTAGTCTTAGAATTAAAAAAATAGAATATTTTATTTTATTGGAATATACTACAAATATAACTTGATCACTTTTTGAATTAAGTTTACCTTTTCTTGCATCTCTCATAATGCAACTTTTTCTTCCAAAAAATTTAAAATAATTCACATTTGGTGCATATTCATACCAAAGTTCAGAAGGTGTTTTGTTTATTTATTTCTGCAATTGAACTCAATTAAGAGTGTAGACTATTGTACTTATATTTTTTCTTGAGTATATTTGTTAAATATCCTTCTACATCATTAGTGTTATTTCACAATCCATTATTGATATCTTCCTTCTCTCAACTATACCATTTTTTTGTGGAGTCCTTGGTTCACTCATTTGCCTCTTGATTCCTTTATCATTGCAAATATGTTGATCTCATCTAAAATGAATTCATGACCTATCTTGTCTCTCACACTTCAAACTCTTTCCTATTTCTTTCTCAACTCTATCGAGATACCACTTAAAATTTTGAAATACAAAAAAATTATATTTAATAAACATCATAGTAATCATTCTAGAAAAGTCATGAACAAACAAATGAGGTATTTATCACCATAATAGCTCTATATTGCAATGGGACCACACAATTTAGTATGAACCAACTTGAAAATATTATCAAAATAATAGGTCTTTCTCTAGAAACTAGACCTCATCATTTTACCCATTTGACATTGTTTGGACATCACTTTATTATATTATCTTAGTCTTGGTAATCCTCTAACTCTTTTCATTTTAATAATACTTAAAAATTATCAAAATTTACATGGCATAGCTTCTTATGCCATAACCAAACATCTTCACATTGTGCAAGTAGACAAGAATCTTTAGATAGGTCTAGATAAAATAAGTTACCTCTTATTTTCTCACCACTTCCAACTAGTTCATTACTAGCATTATAGATCTTTGGTTTCTTGTTATATAAATCAACTCTTCAACATGAAATTAATAACTATGCCACACTCAAAAAGTTATATTTCAAACCACAAACTAAATATGAATTGCCATATTTTATCTTATCATTCCATTTAATTGATCCTTTACCTTTGACATAATGCGGTGCATCATTACAAATCTTAATACTACTTCCATAATAATGTTCAAGCTTATTAAACATACTTATATCACTAGTCATATGATGTGATTCTTGAAACCATTATCAATTATCCATCTATCATTCTTATTCACATGTGAGACTCATCAAAATCATCTTTCATTGTAATATAAATATCTTCTTCATCATGAGCATCAAAATGATGACTAGAACCACCCTCTTTCGCAATATGACAAAATTTATTACCTTATTCTTTGTAGTCTCTTCTATCTCTATTGCCTCTATTGTCTCTATAATATCTCCTTTCTTTATACTTTAAATCTTTTCTTTCATGCTTTTTATTTGTATTAGGACATCTAGCAATAATATGCCTAACTTTTTTGCATATAAAAAGATAATAGGAAGTTTATCTTCGTAATTTTATTTCCCTCTAGGAATTCTTGTAGCCAAAAACCCTTCAAGTTCATCAAGTTCATCATTAGATCCACTATCACTTTGTACAAGTTCTTTTTGTTTTACTTAGTTCCATCAAGGGTTATTTGTGCTTTTAATATAGATTCAACATTAGTAGGGGAGTAATCATCAAATCTTGATAATTCAAATGCATCAAGTCAACCAACTAAACTATCATAGGTTAGATCATTACTAGGTATATCTCCTAGTTGTTAGATAACACATAATCTAATTGTTTAAATATGAAGTAAAGTCAATACCTTACATATCATATTCTCATAGTTATATGTCATCCAACTCCCCTAATGGAATGTGCCTCTTCTTTAATTTGAGGAAAATAGTGTCCTATATTCTCACCTTCCTTCATTTTCATGTCATCAAAATTTTCTCTCAAGTATTTTGCTTTGTCTCTCAATACATTATTGTCTCCTTCGTGGATTTTCTCAAACTTTTTCCCACATTTTCTTAGTAGTAGTGTATTCTTTCATATCATCAAATTCTACACAACTTAGGGATGCTACACATTAAATCATCATTTGGTTGTTCTCCTATTTCATATTTATTTGTTCAACTTTCATACATCTAAGCACCTCAATGTACTTATTGTCCAAGTAGTGAGATGTGGAATATCCAATAGTAGATAAGTGCTATCTTATTAGTATTTTCCATGTTGCGAATTTATCCTTGTTCATCTTAGGTATATCTTGATCTTTGTCTTGGGTCACTTCAAACTTTGGTTACAAGTATCAAAGCTCTAATATCAATATTTATAATGATTTAGAATAACTGAGAGTGGGGTGGGGGGTTGTTGAATTAGTTATCCTGAGGTCTAGATGTACTAATTCAAATTATAATAACTTCAAACAACTTAAACAATCTTAGATACCTTCTTGGTCTATATAGCATATCATTAGTAATTTAACATTTCATGCAATATCTTAGCTCTTTATCACTATATAAGTGACAACTTCCAATAAATAAACTATTATAAAATATAGCATGTATAATAATAACATCCACACATAAAAACAACACTTTGACACCATGATTTAACGTGGAAATCCGACTTGGAAAAAACCACCAAGTAACATGCTACAAAATTTTCACTCTTTTGAAATGAGCTCTATCAAGAGACAACACAGTTAAAGGTTATACATAATATTATTAAATGTTACCTTGTCAAATGATTTAATCACCATATTAAGAGTGACCTTGTTAAAGGACTATAGAACATTCCATTAGAATGTCACTGTGATTAAAGGATTTACAAAATGATTGTTAGGTCAACCTTGATTAAAGTATTTTTACTAATACAATAGTTAGAATGTAGCAATAGGTTTGATTTGTAAAGAACAAATAACTTTGCAAATTCACATCTTCATCACTGATCTACTTGGCATCTCCTCAAGTAATCACTCCACCAAACTCTTAACACTTCATCTTTGTTGTCCCTTCCCTTCATAGCTTCTTCTTAATATCACCAATAAACCATAAACCACATTATAAAAAATCTCTTATGCCTCCTTAAATAGGTAATTTTGATCTTTTTCCACTTAAACATCACCACTAATCTTAGGGTTAGGTCAAATTCATTGAATCCTTCCATCTTTTTCTTCTCTTTCTTCTCCTAGAATCTTTTGATCATATCCTTTCCTTTGATTGCATTAAAAAAATCTCCTCATTCAATAAATATGCTAGCTCATCAATCCTTATCCTCCATGCACTTTGACTAATTTTAAATTCCAACTATGTTGGCCTCAAATTCAAATCTTCTCAAATTGTAACTTTTACAATCACTCAAAAAACACTATGTTCTTTAGCTCGATCAATACTATGTAGCTCAGAATAGGCTATACTTTCTCACTTGGCATAAATGTGCTTTCTTAGCCATTACTACACTTTGTCTCTTCTAACACTTCTTCATACATTTTCTTGACAATAACTAACACTCAACTTGGATTATTTTTCTCAATTTCTATATAAGTTGCTTAATCTTTTGCCTCATTTTCTTCATCGACTATGCAAAATTTATAATCAGTCAATCTTATTCTTATGACTTGTTTTATCTCTTATCTCCATCCAAAAATCTTCTTCTTTTTCATGTATTAACTAAAATGTACATTATCTTTTTTAGGACTAACTTATTAAGTGCCCATTGTATTTCTATGATACTTAACACATGTAAACTCAACCTTTCACTAGGTCATCTCATGATCTATTCTTTTCAAATCATCTTTGTCAATCAAATGATATTGTACTCTACATAGTAAATGTCTCTCTAGTAGTTCTGACATTAATGACCACATAAATACTCCAATTGTAGTTTACAAAAATGATATGTGACAAACCAAGTGATTTTGAAGACTTGGGAAATCCAATCTACAAATAAAATGAAGAAGTATCTCCAAGAGAAACCCTCTCCAATGTACTGACCAAATATTCATTATAAGACTCATCCAAATGTGGTTCACAGAGTTAAACTAGAATGGGGTTATGAAGATTTAAAATCTTTCAAAAATGGTGATTTTAAGCACAAGATTCCTCATAAGCGTGATGTGGTTTCTTTAGGAAAATATAACACAACTACAACCCAATGATCTCAAATTCCATCTTTAGAGAAATTCATAAAATATTATATGATAGGATAATTTATCCTATACACCATTCAACATGGGTAGATAATGTCATCCCTATTTGGAAGAAGAGTGGAGAGATTGGATTATATGTGGATTTTAGAAATCTAAATCAATCATCTATCAAAGATAACTATGCTCTCCCCAACATGAATCACTTACTGTAGATAGTGGTAGGATCTAAAATGATATCTATTTTGGATGGTTTCTTAGGATTCAACTAGATTGAAGTAGATTCAGATGACCAATTTAAGACAATGTTCACCACTCCATAGGGAACATTTTCTCACAATTTATTTCCTTTGAGCTAATTAAAGTTAGAGCTACTTTTTAGAGAGACATGAATACATCATTTACTAACTTGCACAAAATCATTTTCATCTATTTGGATGATTTGAAAGTATTGTCCAAGAGAAGAGAATATCATTTGAAGGACTTGGAGGAAGTGTTGAAGAGATGTATGAAACATGGAGTTTCCCTTAACCCTAAGAAGTCTATCGTTTCATAACAAAGGGAAAGTTTCTAGGTCACACAATGTCTTAAGAAGGCATTAACATTGATCTTGAATATGTCAAAGCTATCCAAAATCTTAACCTAGCAGCAAGAAAAATTGGAGTTAAATCTTTTTTTGGTCAAGTAAATATCTTAAGATGTTTTTTTCTCAATCTCTCTAAAATTACAAGGTGTATAATTGACATGATGAAAGGAAGTCACATTTTTAAGTGGAGTGACTCTAGAAGAAAGGCCTTTGATGAAATCAAAAGAGCCATAGCCCATGCCCTTGCCTTAGCTCATCTTGATTATGCCAAAAAAATTATTTTATCTTGCTATGCATCAACCTATGCATTGTCTTCCATACTAATGCAAGAAAAAAAGGAAGGTATTCAAATGCCTATTGCTTCTATGAGAACCCCTCTCAAGGAGCATGAAATGAAGTATTCCAAAATGGAAAATCATGCCTTTTCTATGGGAACAACCCTTACGAATTTTAGATTTTATGTTCTACATTCACATCAGATTGTGTATGTTCCTTATGCAGTAGTCAAAAGTATTTTAACTCCACAAGAAATAGGATAGAACTCAAGAGGATCTTGGATAGCCAAGGTCCAAGAGTATGAAATTGAGTTAACTTAGCCAACTAAGCTATCTATGGAAATGGTTTATGTAGAGTAATTGCAGAAAAATAAGAGGTACGTAAAGAACAAGAAATCTCAAAAGTTCTAGTTGTGAGCCTCCAAGATCCTTGGTTTTCAAATATTTCCTATTGCCTTACTTATGGGGAGTGTCCCAATGGATTGAGCTATAAGTAGAGAAGAGATATTAGGACTAAGTCTACCAAGTTTTTCATTTATGATGATTAGTTGTATAAAAGGAAAATTGATGGCATGTTCCTAAGCTGTGTAGACAAGCCTCAATAGGATAGACTACTCAAAGTATTTCATGATGAATCTTGTGGTGGGAACTACTTTTCTATAGTAACAAAGTATTAAAATTTGAGGCAAGGTTATTACTAGTCAAGTATGTTCGAAGATGCCTATAAATGGGTAGCCCAATGCAAAAAGTGCAAAATGTTTGCTATAAACTATAGTTGGTTTCCTTGCCATTATGTCCAATAGTACTAGAAAGCCCCTTTCAAAAGTGGGGAATTGATTTTATTGGCCAAATTAACCCCTGCTCTTCTTCTAGATAGTTATATATCATTACTACTATGAACTAATTTACTAAGTGAGTGGAAGAAAAGCCTATTGAGTAAGTTGTCTATGAGTTTATCAAAGATAACATCCTTGTGAGATTTGGTGGCCCACTAAATTTTGTTTTGGATAATGCTACATATTTTTCCTCAATGGAAATTTTTGAATTCTATTTTGATAATGATATCAATCTGAGTCATTTTTTAGACTATTTACCTCAAGGAAATGGTCAACCAAAATCAAGCAACTAAAATTTGGTGGACACCATGGGTAAAATTATCTCTAACAACTAGAAGAATTGGCACAAGAAGCTACATGAGCCCCTTTGGGTAGATAGGGTAATACCTAAGAAAACCATTGGTATTTCCCTAGTTGAGCTAGTATATGGAATTGAGACTAGTCTGCCCCTTCTATTGGAACTATCCATTTGTAAGTTGCAATAGAAAATCAAAGAGTTTTTATTTTGGAGTGGTCTGGGAAAGTGAATAATGTACCTAACCAAGCTACAAGAGGAGCATGAAATGTTGGTTGATGACATCATAAAGAATCAAAACAACATGAAGAACTTCTTTGACAAAAGAGAAATGCTAATAAGGTTCATGAAAGATGATCTAGTTTTTCTATGTGATAAGAGACATGAACCCTATTGGA
Source organism: Cupressus sempervirens (assembly GCA_028749045.1). Lineage (NCBI taxonomy): Eukaryota > Viridiplantae > Streptophyta > Pinopsida > Cupressales > Cupressaceae > Cupressus > Cupressus sempervirens. The sequence continues at coordinate 204,837,543 of CM053786.1, read as the reverse complement.
ATGTCCTAATGGGGAGTGTGTTTTTGAGGGGTGGGGGGGGGGGGGGGGGTGGGGTGAATTAGAAGTAATAAGAGATTTTGGTGACCCAGAAACCCTCTAGGAATAAGATGGTAAAACTGGGGTGGGGTTGACAGCCACAAAAATTACTGTAGCAATGAGTTTAACCACTTTTGATGGTTTTCCCTATCAAAGGCCTCCCCTATTAAAGGCTACAACACACTATCAAATGTGACTTGTTGAAAGGATTTACAAACACTTTACATGAAGTGTCACCCTATTCAAGGATTTACCTATAGGCTGTTAAAACCACCTAACTTAATAGGACTTTCATGACCTTCTCCAAAGGTTCTCCTACCTAGCTATTAAGCTAACCTATCACCATAGGATTTCAAATTCTAATACAATTGTGAGAGAGTATAAGAACATTTAAACTTGATTGAATGTAATCTCAAATTTCTTGATTTAGGCACTTGATCTATTGTTCCTTTCCGATCTCTACTAGATTTGATCTTTGAATATATACCCTATTTTGTTTTGATGAACTAGATGTGTAAATGCTATCCTTTCTACTAAGTATTTGAAACCTCTATTCTACAACAACCTTAGTAATATCCTCTATTTCTTCTTCTTCCTTAAACAACTCTTGCAATGGTGTCATGATCTCCTTATAAAGACTTGTGGTTCATTATGCATCCTCAATTAGAATCTTCCTGAACAAATCCTTTGTTTTCACCTATTGGCTGCATGCTATCTCCAATTTTCTAATTGGTTGCATGTTGAATTCATAGGTAAATTGAAGGATTTGATCTTATCTCCTTATCCTTGCTTGAGTCATGCATAACCATTTTACATCTTAGTTTGCGATGGCACAAACTCTTATGCTGATCCTATGTTGCTTGGCACATGAAGTGTTACTGATGTTCAATGCATACTATTTCTAGATAGCCTAGCATCAACTACATTTCTTGGTTGGCTCAACACTTGTTATATCATGTATAGCTCAACATATGTTATTTCTAAGTTTCTTGGCATCTAAATGATGTTGTTTCTTGACACATGAACAATTTTGGATCACTTAGCACATACTACACTATGATCTACTCGGCACTAATTGTGACTTGGCACTAACTGAAATTCTGACTCAGCATATATTGTGTACTCGTCACACATAGTGAAAATGGTTAAGTGTGTTGACACTCATTTTTCATTAATATTTGACCAACAATATCCCTCTTTGACATCAGTGTCAAAAACACTTAATTAAGCATTTTTGATTTTAACCTTATTCAGTACATTCTTTATTTTCTTAGCTCACATGCAAGATTTCAAAAATATTATAAGTACCTTATGACTCCCCTTGAGTTTTTTATGCCTTGTCAAGTCTTGAAATTGAAATTTTGTGCAACCATGCCTAATGCTCTCTATATTTTGTCCTATTTCTAACCTATATCTGCATTTTGAGCCTGTATGTTGTATCTAATCTATCTGATGTCCTTGTTTTCTATGTGATTACCAAAATTTTGCATCTCCCCTTCACTCCTTTATTACTTGTCTCCCCATTTTGGTTATTTACAATCATTCTACTTTATTCTCAAAATGAATGAAAGAATGGAGTGAAATAATGTAATCAAAGTGATCAAAATTTGTCAAAATTTGGTAATTACCCTATATTATCTGCATATCTCCTTTGATGCTTATTACTCCCCCTATAATATATCTCCCCTTTAGAATATATCTCCCCCTTTTTGACACTTATATCAAAGGGTTCTATGGAGTAATACTATGCTTGGCCAAAAATACACTATTTACCTCAAGGAGTATCTTTAGAGTTGCATCCCAATTGTTTCGTGCAACATCCAGTAACTTGTGTTGGATTGCAAGCTCTGTTGCTAAATCTACAAGTCATTCATGGGTAGAAAGATTGGGGTCTTTCTTTAGGATTGTCTCTACATACATTTTCTCCTTGTGAGGTACTTCCAAGTGAGGGGTGATGGAGGAAAGGATTTGAATTAGCTTAGCTTTTATATCAACCTCCTCTACTATCAATACAACTAACTTCTTGTGAGTGTAAAGTGTTTGAGAAAAATGCTTCTCACTTTGAGTTGGATTTGAGGGTAGTTGTACGCTAGAAATCTTAAGATTTCTCTCCAAGCTCAATATATTATGGTTAGTTTCTTGTGTGAAGCTAGTAAAATCACACAATTTGTTGTAAAGGGAGAATATATTCCCAAGTACAACTTTGACTCTGTATAATTTCTTAGCTAGGTCTACTTGTCCCAAAATGATGTCATTCTATATCTTATGGTTGACCTTTCCTTGGAACTTTCTTTCTGACCATTCTATTACTTTAGCATTTGTATCATGGTCCTCATTAGATACTTGATCAACTATATCTAATAGTTGCTCTATGATTGGCCTTGATTCATTCGGAGATTGTAGGCTAAAGGCATCCATGAATATATCCTTGATTTCATTCATTGCTTGCCTATATTTATACTCTTTTCTTAGTGCCTCTTGTCTCGTTCTTTTATCCAATGCACTTTGAATCTCATTCATCTTTTCTTTTGTGAGAGTATTGGATTCATAATAGGGTATCTTTATTTCTTTTTCAAGCTTAGGAATTCCATAATGAATTGTCTTGGATACCCTAGTGGAGCTTGACCCTGGTGTTCTAACTTGTAAAGCTAACATGTCACTGCTTGGCTGCTAAAGAGTTTCAGTTGGAGTACCTATTTTTGGTAGTTCTACCAAAGTTTGAATTGCATATTCATCCTTATCTTTTGTCTCTTCTTTCTCTTCAGTTTGTTTGTCTGCTTGTGTCACTTTGGCTAGGGGTGTACTTATTGATTGTATTATTTTGTATTTACCTTCCCCTACTTCTGCACTCGGCTCTTGAAGTGCTTGTGTGACTGATTTTGGTGGAGATGGAGGTCAAAGGAGTAGAATTCTAGTAGATTATGTGGTCATAGGTGGTTCTTGTGTTTTCACCTTGAGTTCCTTTAGTTTTTCTACTGACTTTTGGAGTTCATCAACACTGACCAATATTGGACTTGTGCATAATCTGGCTACTTTTGTTGATTGGTCAAGGATCTTTGAGAGATCCTCTACAGTTAAAGGCTTAACATTTTCACAAGAAGTGTCAAAAAAATCCTTTATCTTGATTGTCTCTATAGGTTTGATGGTAGAATGAGAAGGGCTAGGGGGTGGTAGTTGTGTCTTGCACACTTTGTTCTTGTTACTCATCTCTCCCCTTTTCCTCTTCTTTGCCCATTTCCTCCTCCTTTTCTTCTTCATCTTTCTTTTCTTCTACCTTCTTCTCCTCTACTTTCTTTCTCCTTTCTGATCTCCTTTGCCTTGGTACTAGCTTATGCCTTATACTCTTCATCAAATACATCATCAATTTTCTTGTAAACGTCTTCCAAAACTTTGTGGATTTGCTTACCACTTCTTCAATCTTATTTTTCAAAATAGAGTATGCTCTATATTTGGGAGAAAATCTATTGTTATGCCTCTTGACTACATTTTTTATTTGATTCTTAGTCAAATCAAGCAACATTCTTGCTAAGGTAGACTCTCTTATTTCCTTCTTAGTTTGTAGACAAAAATGCCATTTATCCTCTACAATCTTATATAATTCCTTGGGTAATGACCCATCCAATTCAAAAGTTGTATGTTTATACTTTTCCATCATATTTTAGACAAATTCCTCTATTTTATTTTTCTCATCCTTTGTGAGCTTATTAAAATCTACATTCTTTAAATCATTCAAGTCCCCATTCCTAATCTTAGCACATAATTTGTCAATTGAAGACTTAGGTGGACAACTTACCACTTTAAACTGACTGAGGTTTTTTGACTCTATCTTCTCTTCATCAAAATCAGGTTGAGCCACATATTTTATTCTCTTTCTAGGCTCTTCTTCAATATTCTTAGTGAGTTTCTTTCTCTTAACAACCTCCTCTTTTGAATTTTGTGTGTTAGCTCTTGTGTTAGCTCTAGTGGTCAGCTTCTTAGGTGTAGGTTGTGCCACTTTCTTTGGCATGGGTTGAGGAGTAGGAGGTTCTTTTTCTTTTCTTTTGATGATCTTTCCCTTGATGGGTGCTTCCTTGGCTTGTTCTTTCTCGGCACTTTCATCCTTATCTTCTCCTAGGCCTTGAGTCAACTATAGTGGCCCTTGCTTTGGATCATCTTCATCTTTGTCATCGTATTCCTTATCATCACTAATTTCCTCTACTTCCTCTACGGTCCCTATTTCACCTATATCTGCCCCAAATTTTTTTTTGAGCTTCTTCACAAGCTTGTATTTCCTCTTGATTACACTAGCTATTTTGAGATCTATGATCACTCTTGATTTAACAACATCATAGATACCAAAATGCTTTTTAGTTTTGTTAGTTTTCTCTATAAGGAATGTTGTTATAACTACTAAAGCTTGGTCCACATTAAGCTCATAACCCAATGGTCTTAGCCATCTAACTCTAGGGATGACTACTTGAATATATGTGTAATCAATGTCTACCAGAAAGCAATTGTCTTTTACATGTTGCTCCACCAATGAGACTGGGATTCTCATTGTTTGTTTCATGGACTATTTGAAGTCCTCAAAGTAGTTGGTCATTTGAGCATCAAAATTTTCACCTGTTTGTGCAATGAAACCATTTATTTGCTCAATTATTGTCTTGTCTTGATTTTAATTCACCTTACCAATAGAAGGAAATTCTCTCATCACATAAAGGAACATATAGACCAATACTATACCAAACTTGCATTGATCCCCTTTTGATTTCCTTATGGCTCCCAAGTTTATATGCTATATCTACTGCTATGAAGGGTATACTATTCAAGTTGCTAGATTGATAGAATTTTTGGGATATCACCCTCACAAAAAAGTCAATTAGGGGGTCTTTGATTGTATCTATTGTCATACCCCTATTTTTCCACTTGGCACTAGTGTTTTTCTCAATAGCCTCCCTCTTATCACTCCTTAGGGTCTTTGGCCAATCTAGGGTTTGGAAACCAGTCACCCTATTGAAAGTTTTCTTGTTAAATTTTACTGGCCCAGTCTCTAGCCAGAAGGCTCCATCATGGATTCTTCTTAGAACAATCCTAATCCACTCAGTTTTGAATACTATAGGGAAAGCTAGGGCTTTTGTCAATCCCTTCTTCTCAACTATTGCATATTCATCCTTCAATTTTCCATTTACACACAATTTTTCATATGCATTTTCTATCTCTAAATCTCCTATTACCCCTATCTTATAGTTATAGTGCTTGCATACGTCTTGAACCATCACTACTTTGTCAAGAATCAAAAATATGGCACCAGTGGGATCATTTTTTGTATGCGTCCTCTGGGATAGGTGTGAATTCTAGTTGTTTAAATTTGTTTCTAACTAATTGAATTTCCAATCCTTCCTTTCCTTTAGCGAACTTGGAACTAGATGCCATTTCTAACCAAAGTAGGGTTTACTATTTAAACAAATTTTGAAAACTACGTAGCTCAACACTTGAATGGAATACCCAGAAAATTGATGGAATTGAGTTTGGTATGTGTTATATTGCTGAAAATCACCTTTTGATCATTGTAGAATCACTTGGTCTCTCTACTTGTATTCACTCTTTGTTCAAATGATCGAAAAATGAATGATTTTCACTTTTATTAGGCTTGAAACCTAGCATTTATTGCATTTTGTGCATACAACTGTCACTCAGCTTCCAAAAGATTTTCTAACTTGGCATCTATTCTATTTCACTCACTCAACATCTACTATCACTTGGCATTCACTATCAAGTTTTACTCAGCAACAACTAGACTGTTCAACTCGGCACACACTGGAGTTTTACTTGGCAACCAAAGGCAACTCAACATCATCTTCCAACTTTGATTGTGGCATCTTAACTCATTTAAATTTCTTCTTTACTATGCTTCTATGTTCTTTTGGGCTGATGTATGATACATCTTTATATGTATCAGGCCTATGTGCCTATCTAGTACTTAATTTGATGAGGTGTGATCACTTGACTTCTTGGGTGAAGTGATCCCTCCATTAGATGTGCTTGGTCCATCTTTCTTCTACCATGTCTTCTTCATATCTACCCTAATGTGTTAAACATCAACCTTTTCTTTTCCCTTATTAACTTCAGTCTTGAGTACCTTGACATTTGTTGGATAGTTCCCACTAACATGTCTAATTTTCAAGCAACTAAAACAAGTAGTATGATTTGACCATCTATTGTAGTTCCCCTTGAAGTGTTTCCTTATGTAGTTCTAAGGTATATGACCATATTCTTGACAATAGTGACAACTTTGCCTTGTATTCTAGTCCCAATTGTCATGGTGTGCAAAGTTGTTTCTCCTTGTATGTTGATTTGGTGTCCACATAGGCTTTGATTTGTAATCAAAAGCTCCATGCCCATACTTCTTGCAATTGTAGAAGAGACCATCAAATCTTTGTGTCCTCATGACTTTTTCCTAGAATCTTGTGTTAGATGTCCTTGCTTATTGCACTTGTGAAAATACCTTTTGCTTTTGGAAGTGTTTGTTGATTGATATTTCTAGTCCTACAAACATTAGCAATATGCCCCTTCTTATTACATTAATGAAAAGTGGGTTTTAAGTTCTTACCTTTGTCACTCATTTTGTTAGCATTCTTTGTTGTTACACCTTCTTCAGTGCTAGTGAATCCAAATCTTGATGTATCATTGTTTGATCTTGGTGATTTAAGCAACTACTCAAAGTGCTTGATGGCTTCACTTGAATTTTTGAAGTTCTCTACTATCTCTTTTTATCTTTTCCAATCATTCTGCAATAGCTCATTCTGCATCCTTAGAGTAGAGTTCTCAATGTCTTTCATCTTGAGTTCATGATGAGCATTCATAATTTGGTTAAGTGTGTCCAACTACATGTTTGAGATTTTTATGAGTTCAGTAGACTTCTCCTCAAGTCTTTTTGCAAGGTTTCTGTTGTCATCTTCAAGCATGGCTCTATCCTCAACTGCTCTTTTCCTTTATTTAATGATTTCACATAGCATTATAGCTTGTGATTCTTGTTCCATCTTGAGAGATATTATCTCTTTTGCTTGTGCTCTATTTTTATCCATTAGTTTTTCTATTGTCGCATCAAATTCCTTGGAATCTCCATTGGAAAATACTTGTGTGGTGTCAATCTCCTTGTAGTGTATGTCATTCTTAGCTATAGCTATGTCCTTGCTTCTTTTTAAGGATTTTCTCTTTTCTTCTCTAGCTTCATCTACCTTGTGTAGGGTAAGGTGCACATCAATCACTTGATTGTCAACAATCTTCCCAAGCTTGAATACTTCCATCTTTTGATCTTTTTCTCCAAGATATTAGGCTTCTCCCTAAGATTGGCTCTAATACCAATTGTTGGAATTTCCTAATGGGAAGTGTTCTTCTCGGGGGGTGGGGGTTGAATAAGAAGTAATATCCTTTTAACCTTTTGAAATCCTTAATAATGCATAACAAAAATTAACATGCATACTTATAAACATTTAAATAATCATGAAAAGAAAGCATGCAACAACCACATGACACAAGAGATTTTGGTGACCCAGACACCCTCCAGGAACAAGAAGGTAAAACTAGGGTGGGGATGATACCCACAAAAATTACTGCAACAATGAGTTCAACCACTTCTGAAGGTTTGCCCTATTAAAGGCCTACCCTATTGAAAGGATTTACAAACACTTTACATGAAATGTCACCTTGTTAAAGGATTTACATATAGGCTATTAAATCCACCTAACTCAATAGGACTTCCATGACCTTCTCCAAAGGTTCTCCTACCTAGCTATTAAGCTAACCTATCACCATAGGATTTCAACTTCTAATACACTTACAAAAGAGTATTAGAGAATTTAAGCCTAATTGAATGCAATCCCAAATTGCTTGATTCAGGAACTTGATCTGCTCTTCCTTTTTTATCTCTACTAGATATAATCTCTAAATGTATCTCCTATTTTGTTCTAATCAACTAGATGTGTAAATGTTGTCCTTTCTACTAAGCCTTTAACACCTTTATTCTACAACAACCTTAGTAATGGCCTATGTTTCTTCTTCTTCCTTCAACAACTTTTGCAATGGTGTCATGATCTCCTTATAAAGACTTTTGGTTTGTTATGCATCCTCAATTAGAATGTTCGCACTCAAATCCTTTGTTTTCAACTATTGGTTGCATGTTGAATTCATAGGTAAATGGAAGGATTTGATATTATCTCCTTATCCTTTCTTAAGTCATGCATAACTGTTTTACATCTTAGTTTGTGATGGCACAAACTCTTATGCTTATCCTATGTTGCTCGGCACATGAAGTGTTACTAATGCTCAGCACATACTATTTCTGGATAGCTCAGCATCAACTATGTTTCCTAGTTTTCTCAACACTTTTTATATCTTGTATAGCTTAACACATGTTATTTTTGAGTTACTCAATATCTGAATAATTCTATTACTCAACACATACTACACTGTGATTTTCTCGGCACTAACTATGACTAAGCACTAACTAAAATTCTGATTCCACATTGTGTACTCGACACACAGTGAAAATGGTTAAGTGTATTGACACTCATTTGTCAATACTATTTGACCAACAGAACCCAAAAGTATGCATCACAAATTTGATTCTCTTTAAAATGGTGCATTAAAAATTTTGTAAGTGAAGAGAAATATTATTTCATTCTTTCTTATCCCACTGGTGAGTCCTACCATTTTCCTAAAAATGGATAGGGCCTTAAGTTGTACTAGTTAAACAATTGGAAGCAAGAAACACCTAAATTTAGAATTAGTTTAGGTAGTTTCCTTTCTATTGTGTGCTCTAGTTTAGCTTCATACTTTCCTAGTTTATTTCAGTTGTTATTCCCTGAAGTTTTTCATTTTAGCTGTGTGAAACTAGAGATGCTATGTTCCTACTTTGACATTTACATGTTTAAGTCCCCAGTTGGAGCCAGTGATTGCTAGAATTTTAGTCCATCCCTCTTAAGCTTCTATCTTCATGTGTTTTCAAGGCATTCATGTTTGCATCCTTGTCTAGATAGATCCTAGGTGGCTCCCTTATAATCAAATATCCTTAAGGCTTTACTTATTTTTTCTTTCCAAGTATTCCTTCCTCTACTTATCCTACACCTCTATGCGAGGTTCCCACTTTTTATCTACATCAAGGTCTAAGGTGATCTAAATTTGGGTGAGTTTTTTCTAAAGAATCTTCCTTATAAGAAGAACATCTATTTTGGTTATGAAATTTGTTTCTATCTCTAGCAAGGTGTTTCTTTTGGATTCTAGCCCTTGCTATTGAATTTACATTACTAGCATGCTTCATCAAGTAAGATCCTAAGGAATAAAATAATTCTAACATCTTGAGGTGTATTTGAGGTTGATTCATGATGAGAAGATCAAAAGAACAAAGATCTAAATCTATACAACTCTCTGATTAAATATCCAAAGTCAAAATCCCATTTTGTGCAAAGAAGTGGAGTTCTACGTATTTTTGTGCTTCCCCTTTAGAAGTTAAGGTCTACAAGTATCTTTTCAAAGAAAAGCTAGGTAATAAAGAGGGAAAGTGACCAAATCAATAGTAGATATTTTTAGTTTTTTAATTTCTTGAGAAAATATATGTCTCGATGGTGTTTTCCATTCATAAGGAAAATGTGAAGCTTTTATTCTGAAGGATATAAAAGATGAAGAAAGATGAAGCCAAGTGCAAAGACATTCTATGGATTTTCCTAAAAGATTTTTATGATGGCATAATATGTTGAGTGCAAACCCGACATAAGGACATAATCATGCATGTACCAAAAAATTATTTTGTAGCTTCTCTAAGTTAATTGATTGAAAGAAGAGAATCCTAATGTGGAAAAGGAAGTAATAAAGAACTCAAAGCACTACAGTGTTTTGTATGATACTCTCTCAAACCAAAGGAAATTAAAGGCAGAGGAAAGTTTATGGAAAAATAAGGTAGTACCTCCTTCCCCACACTTAAAAAATTATAGTGAAATCCCTTTTGTCAGACTCCAAAGCTGAGAGGGTAGCTTCTAGTAAGCTTAAGATAAAATGATTTAGAAGGATATAATCTTGCTACTACATAAGATTAAAGTAAGTATTATTTTGGTCTAATTTATGGGCTAGGTAGAAGTAAAATGATTTAAAGAGATGTTAATCTACCTAAAATATTTGCAATTTGACCATTATGACTGTTAGTTATGAGCGATTTTTTTTGTGTGGTGCCAATGTTTAAGTTTCCAAGTCAATATGATTGAATTTCTGCCACACAAAGATCCTCATTTTGTAATGACTATTTTATTAAAGTAATTTCTTTTTCTGTGTAAAATTATAAGCTAATGGAAATTGGAACTACTAGGTATGATCATCCATTTTAATTAGAGAGCAATTTAAAGAACCTTTCTTATACTTCTTTCAAGTTCTTCAACCTAGTCTTGTGATCTGAGAACTACTAGGTATGATCATCTCATTTAATTAGAGACAGATTTAAAGAACCTTTCTAATACTTATCTCAAGTTCTTCAACCTAGGTGATCTAAATAGAAGACTAAATAGCAACTAAACATGTAGCCCTTCCATCCAATCACATAGAAATTTAAGGAGAGAAAATTAGTAGAATTTTTTGGGTTCACCATGGATGTATAAGTGCTAGATTTGGTGAAAGAATACATTAAGAGATATAACTACGAGACAAAGGGAATTTTGATACCTGAGTAATCTATTCTACTTTTTTTGAATAAAAAATGATGTAAATTTCCTTAGAATTCTAGTAAAGGAGGAGAACTGTGACTTTTATTTTTCATCATATGCATCAATGGTTAATGAGAAGAAGACTCTAAGGAGATAAGATATATAGAAAACATGGCTTTAAAATCCTTGAGGAAAAAAGTACAAAATGTTGAGGACTCTTTTTGGAACCAATGTGAAGAAGGAAATCATGGATATCTTGGCTCTATTGCTGAGATTTAAAGAAAGGAGGAGATCCTAGATTTCATTTAACACCACTTCTACTTGGTTCAAGTCATCTATGGTAAAGGACTACAAAGAAATTTAAGTAGTTCCTTATGTCATCATATTTAATATATGCCTTAGCCACACATCATCTTTGGCTTGGTCTTCCCTCTATTAAAGAATTTTATGAGAACAAAAAGGTATACAGATTCTACCCACACTTATAATTGTAGAGGAGGTTTGAAGAATATGTAAAGGTAAATGATGCCTTCACAATGGGGCTATGTTGTGAATCACAAGGGCATCATGAGTGAAGGTTTCCACAAGAATCTATATGATCAGATAACTAGTTTGGATGTTGTTTCATTCAATTTCCATCATTCCTCTAGTTGAGAATTGGTGCATTTGATGGATTTCTAAAGAGGCTTCCCAAATATCCCAAAGATAAGGTAGTTCGTGTTGAGTTGTGCAGACAAATATTAGAAGTGAATATCCTATGTTGTAACATGAAGAAGATAGTCAAGATTTCATTTCTAGTTGTGGTAAGACCTTATTCTTGTGCCTCAAGGTTTGATGCCTAAAATTTAGTCAAAGCATTTGAGAACTAAATTAATTTGATTGATTATGAGTTATAAGACCACAATATGATCTTGTTAGCTTTGTCAATGATCTTGTTATGCTTATAGACATGTTATAGATATTGAAGATTATTGGGTCAAATTTAATAATGAGTACAGAAAAACATAGAGGTAATGGTCTAGGTTGATATTTGATGAGATAAATTTATATAATGACACTATTGATGTTAGTGATCTCACTAATGATGACTCTTATATGAGGCCCTTAACTTATGAGAGAATAAAGGACACTCCTATAGTCTCAATTGTACTTGATGGTCCTACTATTGATATAATGGAGGTGCTCACGAGTGGTATCATCAAGAGGATAGACAAATGGGTTTAGTGGACTAGAGTAATAAGAAATAGAATTGGAACCACAAGTTCTACTAGTTGAGTAGCATCCTAAACAACTCAATCATCAACCAATACTTCCACTACTATTGCTACATCAACATCAATTGGACTGACAATTTTTTTATGGATGGGGAGACCAACTAATGAAAGTAGTACAAGGACTCACAAATCACATAATCATAACTTTAGTACTTATCAATATTGCACACTTTTGCAAACTTTTAACTGAATCAACAAACAAGGATAGATTTAGACCTGAAGTCACCAAAATGACCATAAATTCTGCAAAACTTAATGGAATTTGACCAAACCAAATCCAAAAGAAAGAAACTCAAACAAATTTCTGAAATATAAGTTGAAGTTTTGTATCTATTCATATGTTCTCATACCAACACAAGAAATAGTCAGATTTTTGGAAAAGTAACTCGAGAATTTGTCATAAAATTCACAAAAATAAACTTCTCTTTATTTTTCCTATTCTTTCAACTTCTCTGGCCATTACATTCTAAAAATCACAACCAATACATGATACTTTAAATACTTTTCAATTTCTTTAACTAATTAGTTACCTCCTCTGAGCTTTCATCTTTTCTATTACATCAACTTTTTCATATTGTCACATTTATGACAATATTTATTACATATTTGAAAACTTTTATACTTTTTAAGAAATGACCTCTAAAATTAATGAAATACCTACAAACATATCAAAATAGACTATATTTGAAATTTTATGATATTTTACAGTTCCATGAGGGTATGTGCAGGATCATGGTGTGCCAAAAAGTGGCGATGTGAAAAAAAGAGTTTGAAGACGCCTAAAAGCGCTTCAAAATTCGCTTTGACTTTTTTTCACCTATCCAGGAACCAAACCTAGAAGGTAAGGCCAAGCCTTATTGGATATCTAATATGATATTAGATATCCAATTTGACATCGAATATCCGATTTTAAATTGAATATCAGACATGTGATTGGATATCTGATAATTAGAGTAATAATATTATACCGCTATTATTATTATTTAATATTATTATAATTATATTTATTATTATCATATAATAGTATGATATATTATTTAATATAATATTATTATTAAATAATAATAAGATATAATAATAATAATATATTAAATAATAAAAATATCATATTAAATATTATTATTATATTATAATCGTATAATATTATACTATAATAATAATATTATAATGTATTATATTATAATAATGTATTATATTATAATAATATATTATATTATAATAATATAATATAATATTTAATATATTATAATATATAGTAATGTAATATTATATATATATATATAAAAGATATAATATAATAATAAAAAGTAATATCTTATAATATAATATATAATAAAAAAATATAATATATTATAAATTATAATAATATAATATAATAATAATATTTTATATTATAATATATTGTAAATTAATATAATATATATAAATATAATATAAAAATATATAAAATGTAATATAATGTAATATATAATACATGTTATATGTTATATTATATATATTATACTCATTATATGTTATTGGGCCATATCGGATATCCGATACCTGTGCATTGGATTAAATAAAATCACAGACCCACGAGCCCTCATTTTACTCGAATTTGGGGCCAGTATTACCATTGTCGATCAGATATCAGATATTTAGGTTTTTTTTTTTTCCCAACTCATTTTAAACCTAAATTTAATAGATTTTAGGATGATTTTGTTTGCTTTAGTTGAATCTAGGGTTTTTTTGACAAAAATGGTTAAAATTTAGATTTTTTTTAATATATATTATGTTTTACAATTCAATAGGAATGGCTGATCAAAATGATGACATTGAGGCAGGGAATAATATTCCTCATAACCCACCACCAAACAATCCAATATGCCCACAAAACCCTCCACCAAATGATCCTCTACCTCCTCAAAACCCTCCTCGAATCGAGGATTTGATAAATGAAAATCTCATCAAGTTGAGAGGTTTGCATAGAACATATAATAATGTACTTGCACTAGCTCCTATGTTATCCACGATAAACAACATAGTGGATAACATTGAAACCCTTACGAATCGACAAAATGCCGCTCTTTGTTGGCGTGATGAAATGCACCAGATGTTTGATGATGGTTTGGATTATGATGAGGTCGCGGCCCTCAACATAACCAAAGACAATTTGGCTAGCCTTTTTGCTAACCCAAAAATGGGTATACCAGTTGACCCAAAAAAAAAAAAACTATTGATTAAATGGTGCACAAATGATGCCATATGTGCAAATTTTTGGGATCGTTGGTGGATGGTCTTTGATATCCCTCCACATGGAAATTTAGACATACCATTTTATTTCCTTAGAAAATTATATGCAGAATTTGTGTTGAAAATTAAAGTGAACTATTGGAGCATGAAGCCCAACATGGGCTTAGGACTAGGAGCTCCTCAGGATAGAACCTCTTCTCAGTGGAAGAAACTTGGCACTTTTGTCCCCCCCCGGGATATCTCCCCCCCTCCTCGAGTGCAGCATCTAGATATTATGGTAGAGGCTAGCTCTCATACCATCAGAGCCATTCATAGGCTGAGTAGCCTAATGATATCTCAAGCTAGGTCAGTCCTGCCTCCTCGTGTTGATGATGTTGGTGCAAGTTCATCATCGGCTAGCTCATCACATGTTTGTGTGCCTCACACTTGAATTACATGCAAGAATATTTTCCTGGGTCCCATAGGTGATCTTCTTGAGTATCATTTTGTATTAGACCAGGATACACCAAAAGCACATGGAGAGGCTACAAACCCTGATGCGAGAGAGGAGGGGAATGAAGAGGCATGGACTCCTTCGGTGTTGGTATGTGTATACATTTTTTTTTAATGACATATGCGATTTAAAGTTAATTTTTATAATAGAGTAATTTTAATTTTTAAGCCATACCGACTTTTACATGTATGTGATTCATTCATGTTTAGTTGATGACCGAGGAGGAGCTCAGATAGATAGACGATGCTACACTCTCAGCCATTTCATTTGGCCTTGAGACATCTATGGTACATTATGCTGTGTTTGCATTTTTTTTTCTATTTGATATTGTAGCATATATGGTTGCTAATCTTTCTTTTATCTTGCAGATACCACCTGCCCTGGGGGGACAAAGTGCGGGGGGTGAGCCAACATGCACTGACAAAGGAAAGGTAATTAGATGTTTTCTAATTGATTAAATATTGATGCATTCTTGTAAAATGTTTGTGGTAATCTCATTTAATTACATTCTTTATTGTATATAGGGTGTGGCTACTAGTGTTGAGCCTATACAGATTCGGCATCCTAGATCATCAAGGATTTCCATTCGAATAGAGAGCCCCATTGTATGTATAAGTATCATTTATTTTTTATTTTTCTTATTGATGCAGAGGAAAGTATGATTGTTTTTCCATACAATTTTTGTGATTTTTTTTCGTACCAATAATGATTTATGTCTTGCATATGTTCATTACAACTTAAATAGGCTTATATGCACCTGTCCAACTGACCAAGTTGGTTACAAAGGTTTATTTAATCAAACAAATACCAAATTACTACTTTCCCTCCAAAACTAATATGACCATTTGAATTTGAAATTCAAATTTCAAACTATAGTTTTTATGCATTCCTTAACTTTATAAACTATTCCATTGACTCAAAATTGGTCATATGGATTTATTAAATGCAACTAAGTATGAAACTATCCTAAGACTACCCCATATGGCTCTTTTGGCCATTTTACATCATGTTGCCCTTAGGTCCTTACTAGGACTTTTATGACTTTTGTCTTTCAAAGTACATTGTTTATTACATAATTCCATTATTGGTTTTAATATATCCCAATTTACAATCAATGATGTCTTTGATCCTCTATCTTCATCTGGTACCAAGGCTCTCTTAGATGATTTAATAGGTGCCCCTGCACCAAACACCCCACCTTCGAAGCAACTCTTGTCCCAAGAGTTAAGGGGTACTATATTCTTTCCTCCCATCCTTCTAGAGGGATGTTTGCAAATTTGCACCTGCAATGTATTACCCTACACACCTGCATACAAATCATTAGAAACAAAAAGCATTGGATCCTTGTTACCAGTCATGGTAACCTTACTACTTGCTGATTGTGAACAGTCATGTTTTATCGTTGACAAAGGCTGAATAACTTGTTGTCTGAGGTCATGCTGACCCTGTCTCTTATCCTCCATGGATATGTTCACTTCTTTGTTCACTCTTGTCACCAAAGGACACCATATTATTCCTATCATCACTCCTTTTGCTGTCACTGTCTGCTTGTAAGCAAAATTTTGAGTTTTGTCTTGAACAATCTCATCCTTCATAACCAAAAGAGATGGCTTCAGTGGCAGATCTGTCATATCATGTTTACTCTCCCTCTACTCCTACAAGTCCACAAACTCTTTCTTTCCAAAATAAATAACTCTTTCCTCATCATGACTAGTGAAAGGATTTAGCTTAAACTTCACACCATCTTTGTGTACTATATAAACATTTGATGAGCCAAAATGAATAGTGTTCCTTGAGGCTTGCCAAGGCCTTCCAAGGATTCCATGGCAGTATGTCATTAGAATGACATCACATATAACTTGATTTTTATATTCTCCTATAGAGAAATCCACTATTGCTTGCTCCCTTACAACAATATTTTGTGCATCAGTGACCCAAGATGCCCTATATGGTTTATCAATAGGATACTTCTTCAATCCTAGTTTATTTACCATTTCATAAGACACTAAATCATCAAAGGAACCATAGTCTATTATCATCTTACAAATCTTACCATGGCTCATGCAATTTATCCTGAAAAAGGGATGGTTTGGGCTCCTTCTGCTGCTACATTTGTGGTCCTCTTCTCACCATCAAAGATTCTCCTTCAAGTTTAGGGTCTGCATTATCATACTTCTTTTCTTCCTCTTCTCCTTGGGTCAAGGTGACTCTCCTCTCCTCCTTCCTGAAATCCACACCTTTCTTAGCGCACTTGTAGGATTGATTGTCTACTCCTCCACATGTGAAGCATTTACCTGTGAAAACACTATTACCTCTTCCACTTCCAAATCTTCCTCCCCTAAAACTTCCTCTTGTCTTAGATGTAATCTCTTTTCCTTTATCTTTGTCTTTATTGTTTGAAGTGTCAAACTGACTTCTTACACCTCTTCCTCTCATTGTTCCACCTCCTCTCTAATTTTCTTGCCTCTCATTCTTTCTTTTCAACTTCTCCTCTACCCAGATTGCCAACTGAAAACATTCTCCAAGTGTCCTTGGTACATTCAATCCTATTTCATCTTGAATATTTTACTTGAGGCCATTAATGTATCTAGCCACCTTCTCATCTTCATCTTCTAGTCCTCCCCTAATACTCAGGGTATGGAATTGCTCAATATAGGACATGACATCCATATCCCTCTATTTCAAATTGTTCCTTCTTATCTTTATTTGGATTGCTAAATCATATGGAAAGAATTGATTTCTCACCATGGTCTTCATTCTCTCACAATCTGAAATCTTATTCAATCCCCTTTTGATGCAGAGTCTACAACAACTACCTTCCACAAGTCAATAAATGGCTGTCACAATCCAACTAAGCATTCTAGGACTTCTCACAAGTCCTCTTACCCACTTCGAGTATACTCAACCTCCAATCCAAACAAGGCAATCCCACTTCAAAAGCCTCAGCAAATGTCACCAGAAATGGAGACAATCATGGACATACTGTTCCAACCCAAAATCATCAATTTGTTTGGTTCCACCAAACTCTCAACACACCTTTGCACTTTTAGGCCTACAAACCTTGTAGCCTTCCAATTAGCTTCTTTGCACTTTTATCCTAGTATCCCTTAATAGCATAGGGACTTCTCCATAGGTCCAAACACCCTTCTTTGAACCTACTAAGAATCCAAAAGCTTTTGGGCTGATCTTGCTCCAACACCCTCCAAACTGCTTCTGGGTACCTAGGCCTAGTTGATCAAGTTAGGCTAGGGCTTCAAGGAAGAATGGGCAAGGTGGGTTCCCAAGACCCAAAATAGTCAATGCATCAAACTTCAACACTCAAACTGATCAGAAGTGCTTGCAACCATGACTGTCACCAATTACCTTGCAAAAACTGGTCAAGCACATGGCCTTACTTGACCTAGGGCCAACTTGGAAAAATAGTTGCCCTTATCTCTAGGCCTCCAACCTTTGGCATTATGTTTCCTAGTCTCCTAACTTTCATATGCCTCAGTTTTAGAGGGTGCCAGTGGTGGGAATGCAGGTTAGGGATGCATTTGTGGAAGGGTCTAGGAAACAAGGCTTTTCAGACCACCTTCTACTAAAATGCAGATAACTTTAAAACCCCAACTCTTTTTTGAGTCAAACCAAAACCAAAAGTTTCCTAACTCACCCCTAAAAGTATTTCATACACTTAGCAATCATAAAAGTTCTATACGGATTTATACCAGCGTAAAAACCAAGTGATTACCAGTAAATTTCCAAAAAATTGAAGTTTTTATTATTTTTTCTCCAAACCACTGTACACTCTGATCTCCCCCTTTTAACTAAGATCACATATGACATATATAGAGGTCTATATGACCATTGGAACAACCATATAGGCGTTCCCAACCATAAATAAACAAGAAACCACTTTTTGCTAATATTGTTTAGACTCTAAATACCCTATTATAAGGCCTTTTGGTCCCATGGAGTCACTTGGTTTATAACCACACCAAAATTCTCATGGGCCTTACATGTGCCTTTATTACAAAACATAGAACAACTTGTAAAATATCGACCAAACCTTTATTCCAACTTCCTAATCTACTTGAATCCTCGCTTTCATGGAGTGGCAAGGTGTCCAGCAACATAGATACTTGTTTCCCCCTACCACATAGGTTAGGTTCCCTGCACCACCTTTCCTCTCTCTCATTCTGAACACTAGTCCACCAAGTGAGTGTTGTTCCTCTCAGTCTTGTTTTTGCTACTTTTACCTTCTTATCTACCTCTATTTCTTCAAGATCAAAGTAGTTCTCAAGGGCCTCTATCCACCCTAGCACTTCTTCACTATCCATTTTACCCTGGATTGGAAAATCAATATGGTTCTTCCCACCATTACCTTGTACTACCTTAATGATTCTCATAAATCTCCTTTCTTCAGAATCATCTGTTGTCTCATGCTCTTGCCTTGCATTACCAACCTCTTCTTCTTCATGGTTCTCTCCATGATTTCTTCCTCTAACCTCTTCTCCTTTAGGTTCTTGCCTTTCCTTTTCTAAGGATTCTATCCTTGCAATAAGCTTCAGCCTCTCTCTTCTCATCTATCTTTCTGCCCTCACCCTAGATGCTTGAAGTTCTCTCATCTCTCTTTTCTCTCTTGCCAACTCTTCTCTCAATTCTTCAAGTTCTCTAGCCATTTGATTTTTAGGAGGCATTTTCACAACAAGTTTTCTTCCTTCCCAAGGGCCAACTCACCGATTCTCTTTCTTTCCTCACCAATAAATCTTTGTACACCACTTATGTACCTTTCAACTCTAGGACACACAAGGAGGAATTAGACATGCCAAGGCTTCAACAAAGGGACCATCACACTAAGGATGACAGAGACTCCTATGATGACAAAACCTACAAATTATCTACTCCCAAAATACCTTGTTTATTCTCTAATACCATTTTATGTAGAGGATGGAGGATCTAACCACAAACTTGCAAATTCAAGCACAATATGGACCCAACCCCTATGTTTCAATGGTGTTCCCAAATGCACACAATGCAACCAAAGAATCCAAACTTGGATTTACATTCACCAAGTGTTCCCTCCACCTCTACACACCTTAAAAAACTTCAACCAAAATGTTTCTAAGGTTTACAAACTCACAAATCTTTAGTAGATACAAAATAGACCAGTTTTGCCCTTTACTAGGCTATTCTCTTCTTTGGATCAGTAGACCCTGTTTTCTTTATTTTTCTCCCAAAATTTCCAAAACACTGAGAAAATAAACTAGCTTTTAAGATACCCTTTTTTGAGTTTTATAACATATCCAAAAATCAGATATCACTCCTTTGGAAAGATTGTACGAAATAGGGTAGTTTGTCTTAGAATTAGGCCTAATTAGACCACTTTTACAAAGAAAGTACCCTTCAAACTTGAAATCTGACTTAATACTTTTTCATAGTCTCTATTAATGATCTATATCAAAGTATTCTCAAGATTATAGGTCTTGGTCACTCTCTTAAACACCCAAACTTCAAAACCCTCCTTTAAATGGCTTAAAAACCAAGGCCTGCTTGTTCAAACCCCAAAACTCAATTCTAGAACTTCTCCTTCAGCATTCACCATGAATTTACATATCTAAGAAGATATTACCACTCATTCCAATATCAGAAAGCACTTACAAAACAAAGGATTCTTCAAGTTGCTCTTGAAAACCAACCACTTTCATTCAATTTTCTGAGACAGTCCATACAAATCTGACCCTCCAGGCCATACAATCACAATTTATAAGTTTCAAGGGATGGTTAGTAACCCCCTCAACCACCTCCAATTGGTTTCATTTGTTAACTCTTCATAAAATTTTAATTATGGAGTTTCCCTCCAAAAAACACATAACCATTACTATTCAATTTTCTAACTATCAAACTATGCTTTTAATTGGCTTATTGAATGTTTTGACTTGTCTAATGACAAGATATGATCATGAAAACCTAAATGAACCTATGAAATGACTCATCTACCATATGAAATCCTAAAATCCTATCTCATGCCCAATTACAACTTTTTTCCACATATGAGTCCAACATTATAACTTTGTATGCTTCCATGAGCCATAATTGGTGCAAGGATTGCCCAATTGACTTCAAGAGATGCTCCATGACCTCTGTAATGTCTTGGATCTTCAATGTTCCCCTGATGATCATGGGATGCTCCTGCATCACTTATCTTCATAAATAAATTCAAAACTAATTTTCGTGATATTAACAATTACTATTTTGTATCTCATAGGAGACTCGTAGTGCACATGAGGTCCGACAGGACAGTTATGTAGATTTGATGATGTAGCCACTCACTCCTGAGGAGGAGCCTACAATAGTAAGTTGTAGTTTGAATTCATGATTAAATATGTTATAAATTTAGCATGCTATGAATTATAATGTTATAGTTTAAATTGTAGATTCATTTGACAAAAGTATTTGAACATATACAACTCACAATCAGAGAGGTACCAGCATTGTCGAGGGCATAGGAGAGGACTCCTAACTGGTGTAGGAGGTCAATGAGAGAGGTATTTACTATGAAATTTTGATAGTATTAATCTCCATTACAAAAAATACCATTATGCATTTGAGTAATTCAATGTTAGATACGTAGAATCATATAAATTTAGTAGTCTAACTTTGGGTTTTCCTTTTTTGTTTATGTAGGAGGCATCTGATCCACCTAGTGCCGTGAAGAGGCTACATTTTGATCACCCAATAGCACCCTAGGATAGTATAGTTTTTGTAGGATGCATCATGGGACATTTTGAGATGGCATATGCCACATTGTATACAGAAACATTGATATTATACACATTCTGATGGCATGATCAACCGCATTTTGTATATGGATCTATGTATTTTGATATATATTTGAGTACTTTGTCTATGGATACATGATCTTTCATATATATTTGTGTAAAATTTTGTCTATGGATACATGTATTTTGATATATATTTTTGTCATTTATGTGCACAATGATATACATATTAATTTAGTATCTAGTATTGTTCAATTTATCGTGGATCATGTGTCATGCCCTAAATTTTACTAGTAAAAACACAACAATTTTTTATTTTTTTTGTAGCTTATAAAGTCACATAAGAAATTACATATTGTAAAACAAGGTTTTCATTGAATATGAGTTCAAGACTCATGTGGATAGTGTCATCCGGTTGTAACATTTTAGTCACAGGTGGTTTTCAAATAGATTCGATGACAGTCTAGTTCAAGTTAGTGTCATGAGTCAAACGAGCAAGTTCAAGATACAACACTCATAAATTAGTGAGGTAATTCATATCCTAACAAGCCTCTGATACTAATATTCTATTAGGGTCTATCGATTGTATCATATGGACTAGGTCATGATTCTAGCATGTAAGGGAAGGGGATCATAATTACTTATTATCCTCATTACCAATGTACACACATTCATTAATCATTACAATATATATTAATGTGACAATTACTATATGGTGTGGAAGTGTAGTATATCTTAATCGATTAAACACATGTATCTAGAGAATTTAGATTTAGTACTCATCACATGAGCACCCTTAGTCAAATAAGAAAATGTGCACTTATCTACCACACTATATCGGATCTAACTATTGGAAATTAGAAAAGATATGCCCCAAAGGTAGCTTCAAAGTCTACATGATGGAGAAGGGGCCACTTGCATTGACAGTATCCATCATTCAACACATAGTTACACAACTTATGAAATAAACAATTTTTTTTATGTGCCAAACGTGTATCATGTGCTTGCATCCATATCTTACTAGTTACAGGTCCTCTCGAAGATTGGACCAATACTGAGTCATTTTCTCCCTCTTTACTCTATTTAGTCATCCTTATGCATTCTATCAACATTGCTTCCTCACCAAACTAGCACTCACTACAATTTCCTAAACACAAAAATTACTATTTCAATACATAAATTAAACTCACTCTAACAAAAGACAGTTACTAACTATATCTAGCTCATCAACTACTAACTAATCTAGCTACATTGCCATGCTTTTACATTTACTATTTTAATTACTATAATTACTATACTATTACATTTACTTTTTACATTATTACATCTAATTATTCACCATAAGCTCACTTTCTCACTATCAATATTATTATTATCAAAGCATGTTAAGATTCAAAGTAGTTTCATAGTACAAATTAGTAAGCACATAAAATGAGGAAATCTTAGTAAGTCTAAGGGCCAATTCAAAGTACTTAACTCAATAATAGTTCATGATCTATATTTAAACACATCCTACTACACCATCGTATTGAGTGTGTCAATTTAAATTTGTTAGATGAATTGTTTATGCAAGGATTAGGTGCAAGCGTATAAATAAGGTTTGTATATACCATACCTTGTCATTCTGACATATATGCATTCATCATTTCATGCAACTAACATAGTAAAATGTGGTGTACATGAATCATATTATCATTAATTATACATGGGGTACATGAGCTGACGAGCTACCTCTAATGACATGCCTATTGACCCTTATTACATACTAGCTAACTAATGCTTTATTCTACACTATATTTTCAAATTGGTATATATATTCTATCGACTTTGATATTCTACTAATATCTTCAATCGAATCCACAACATTCATTATCTAACTAAAATTCCCTCAAGCCAAATACAAAATTCACTTGACATTAAATCCAACATCTACACAAGTTTGTCATGCATTCAATTCTATCTAGTAACTCTTATCTATCAATGTGCTTTATTGACTAGATAGAACTAGATTTGAGTTATTATTTTAATCCACCATCCATCCTTATCCTTGATTCTCCAATCCCATCATTTCGACAACTTACTTCATATTAACCCTATTATATGTACATCCAACTATCCTAATTTATAGTCTTAACACTAATTTAATTAAACCCTTCGTACTTAACATCATGTTCAATTATATATGCTTTCTTGTAAACTTATTTATTTCATTTAATTTATTTTCTTATATTGAGCTTTTCCATTACCATATGGTTTAATTGTTACATGTTTCTAAATGAGCCCCTTGATATAAACATTATCCTTAAACTAAGGTCAAATACACTTATCTTTCATATAGTTAAAAATGCTCTTAAAATTGTCCTTATAGCCTTGTATCACATGCAAATATGATTTGCAAGAACTTGTTCAATATCTTCCTCTTATAATTCCTTACAAAGAACCTACCAAAATACAAAAACCATATACAAAAAAAGTACACATTTTACATCATAATACATCATAAATTTTAGAAATTCTCCCCAATACCATCCCCCTCCAACTCTTCATGATGTACCTACATTCCAATATCATAAAAAAATTAGTAACTTATTGTATTAAACAAGATAATCATCAATTCATTAAATCATTATGAAGAAAGTAACATAAGAAGTATATATACCTAGTCGAGTATTCCAATAGGGTCCTCTCTCTATTTTAGGGTCTCCAAAAGGGCTTCATGATCAGCATTAGCAATAGTAAAAAGTTCTTTTAGTTTTGGTCTTCCTTGATGCTTCAATAACTTTACATTTGTTGCTATAATAAGATGCGAATATATGAGAATTACTTTGTGCTTCTGATAGTCTTTGAATGCAGAAATTCTGTTCCTTCTAAGCATGTATGTCCGCAACCATGTTCCAGCAACAACAACTGAATCAGTAGGATATGTGAATCCATCATCATCTGTAATCGGTTGTGCAAGTTTTTTTTTGCCTCTTACACAACGTGATAACCAATAATCGGATTTCTCATCATTCTCCTGTGGTGCAACCAATGCAAAGACATGTCCTGGCTAAAGTAGATCTAATAGATGGTTATGCTCAAGTGAACTTTCCATGTCATCATTTTTGATAGAGGGTATGATAGACAATGAAGTAAGATAATGTGGAGCCCATGTTTCCACCAACTCACTTGACTCATAGTGATCCCAATCACACTAAAAACAAGTACGACAAAAACAAGCTAGTTGTCGTGTCCAAATGGTCCATGTACTAGAATCAGAGCTTTGAAATGAATGCATTTTTGATGAGTCTCTCACTGTAGCACAATCTAATCTATCACCTATGGACCATTCCTCAACCAACCAAAAGAACCTACGTACCACTGAATCAAGAGTCCCCCCCTGTGATAATGCTAAACTACACCAATCAACAATGCTACGAGCATCAAGAAGCTCTATTGTTGAAATCTTCAATTGCTCCTTCACTAGAGCTCTCTTCACACATGCCTCCGCTCCATCATGTTCCCCTTTTCCATGGCCAAACTCAAAAAAACTCCAAATATGAGGCACCCCTCTCTCTATGTGCATCCTACACAACCAATAAAACATGCGAGCATTCTTGAATTGACCTGTATAGTTATCTGACCAAATGATATGTCTATCCATAGCAATTGCATACTCATGTAAGAAATCAAAATAATTCTCAAAACAATGTTGCACAAACTCGTGAGAGTGAGATCTATCATCACTCATAAAAAAATGATACTCTCTAATAATTTTCGGTTATCTTTCGGGCTATCAGGGGCATGTCTATATTTTATGTGAACAAAAATTACAATCTGAATGGAGTTGTAATACTTAGATTGTGTCTCATTTTGAAGTTGCAATGTGTAGTTCTCAGCAAAATCAACAACTGATATAATAGTGCCAATGGGAAAAGTCTACTTACACGTTCTAAATTGTTGATCCAACCACTGAAACCTGTGACTATGTCTTGCATACTTGTATAAAAGATTTTCCTTGAAATCTGAGATAAAATTAGCCACACTAATATCTTTTCCAACCAATTCACATCTAGAGCTGTCACTCCCACTCTTCAATGCATATTTAACCGTTTCATATACCCTTTTTTTCAGTATTATCTTTCCAAGATCTTGTTTGCACCCATTATGGAAACATGTGTCAAACTTGGATAAGCCACCACATTCTGAACACTTCTCATTTAAGCAAGCATTTCTATAAAAGGAACAACCATCAACTCTACGACATAAGAGTTGATATAGCAAGTCTCTTGATGATTTTGGAAGCCCACTAGCCCCATAATCCTCCAACATTTCTTTACTATGAAAAGTAGAATGGATGGAGCGTAATAGTTCATGGTGGATAGAAAACTCAACATGATATTTGCAACAACATGTATTTTGAATTTTGAGTGGCACACAATAAAATGACTTCAAAGATTCAAAAGCCCTTTGTGATATATGACGACTTGGATGACTCTCTCTAAATTGTTTGAACAACATAGTTTGACTTACCTCTAAATGGTGTTTAGGATGTGGCATGTGGTCTCTGATGCCAATTCTCAACTTTAAGATGTCTTTAGCATTGGGTGATACTCGTGAGTTAGAGTGCCAAAATTGTATAATTTCTTCCTTCACATCATCGGATAACTTCTTATCAAAATGTGGAAGTCTCCCACCAAATGCCCATGTTTCATTTTGAAGAGGATCATCAATTTTCTCTCGTCGAGTAAGTGCTCTTCTCAAAGTAGTACTATTTAGATTCAAATCAATATAAGTTTGTCTCATATATCTACCCTTTCTCAAATGATGACTTACCAAAGAGGTTGCAATGACCCTTCGAGCAGCTCTATTATCCTTCTCTCTACTATTTTTTTCAATTCTATTGAGAGCACTGAAAAGATTCTTCACAATAATGGTATTTCTTTCCAACTTTTAATTGACACGAATCTTCAATTTGGAAAGCATAGGTCTCATCTTTTGGATCTTCAATAAGTGCATGAAAAGCTGACATTGCTCTACCATTGTCTTGTTGCTAAAAAACATCTGATATAATCTTGAAGCCAATAACTGAATGGTTCTTTCTGATTTTTTTCCTTCCAAACTAGTAATAATCATTTCATCAATTTCAATTATCCATTTTGATGTTTTAGAACCTTCATGTCGATTATAATTAGGAGATATGTAAGGTTCTTGTGCATTAGGTTCATGTGCATTGTCATCTTCGACATGGTCAATTATGCAATTTGGATTATGACTTGGTGGCATTTTTTCTTCAAAATTTTCATTCTCCAAATTTTCAATTTCTGTATTATCATTTTCAGTAGGTACATTTTCATTCCCCAGCTATACATATTCATTATCTAACTCTATGATTTTACCTTCGATTAATTCATCATCAACTTGACTAATATTTAGCATACCTTGTCTTTTTCTTCAGTGTTCCATTTTGTCCCTTTCCCTATATGATGCAATGTCTTCATTGGATATCTTCCTTTTGCGTTTAT
This sequence comes from Cupressus sempervirens, assembly GCA_028749045.1. Lineage (NCBI taxonomy): Eukaryota > Viridiplantae > Streptophyta > Pinopsida > Cupressales > Cupressaceae > Cupressus > Cupressus sempervirens. The sequence goes on along the minus strand of CM053786.1, from coordinate 204,810,576 downwards.
CCTTTCGATGACTACTACTCCCTATTCAGATGACAAATTCAAACACCTAAGGTTATATTTTTGAAATTTTTTTTGATTAGTTGGGCCCCAAAATGCGACTTTTTTTAGAACCCATGAAAAAAGAAGTGAAAAAGTGATGTTGTCGGGTTTGCAGGGACAGGGAATTATTGAGAATTGGTGCTAGTAAAATTAGATATCCAATTTTGTAAAGTGAATTTTTGGGGAGAAAATATGCTATAATTTGCCTGCTTTTCCATAATTATATTAATATTATGAAAATCATTGGAGGGAAACCGACTTTGGTTTATTACTAAGCTAATAGTATAGTAGTATTAATATATAATAGTATTAATAGTATAATAGTATTAATATAAATTATCAATAGTATTAATATATAATAGGATTAATATATAGTATTAATATAGCTATAGTATCAATATCATTATTATACTCATAATAGTATTAATATTATTACTATAGATATTAGTGTAAATATTTAGTGTTTATTTATATTATTATTATTATTATGCTACAATATAGTATTAATATATATATTATTATTATAGCTATAATAGTATTATTATTATTACTATAGATATAATAATATTAATATTTAATATTTATTTATATTATTATTATTATTATTATCATAAAATAGTATAAATAGTATATATATATATATATCCTTTCATTTTTTAACCCATATACATACGAACAATTCGAATGTCCCTAGGCGTCCTAAGACCCCTAGGGACATATGTCATTGTTTAATCGGTCAAAAGGGGGTCATAGGTCACCCTATGACCCTCTTTGATCCATATGCACGATTTGAATATGTCCCTATGGGTCATAGGACCCCTAGGGACATATGTCATCATTTAATGGGTCAAAAGGGGTCATAAGTCACCCTATGACCCCCTTTGACCAATATGAATGATTCAAATATGTCTTTAGGGGTCCTAGGACCCCTAGGGACATATGTCATCATTTAATGGGTCAAAGGGGTCATAAGTCACCCTATGACCCCCTTTGACCCATATGAATGATTCAAATATGTCCTTAGAGGTCCTAGGACCCCTAGGGACATATGTCATCGTTTAATAGGTCAAAGGGTGTCATAGGTCACCCTATGACCCCCTTTGACCCATATCCAATATTTGAATATTTCCCTAGGGGTCCTAGGACCCCTAGGGACATATGTCATTGTTTAATGGGTCAAAGGGGGTCATAAGTCACCCTATGACCCCTTTGACCCATATGCATGATTTGAATATGTCCCTATGGGTCCTAGGACGCCTAGGGACATATGTCATCGTTTAATAGGTCAAAGGGTGTCATAAGGCACCCTATGACCCCCTTTGACCCATATGAATGATACAAATATGTTTTTAGGTGTCCTAGGACCCGTAGGCACATATGTCGTCATTTAATGGATCAAATGGGGTCATAGGGTGAGGGCCATTCGAATATGTTCGTAGGACCCCTAGGGACATATGTCATCATTTAACGGGTCAAAAGGGATCATAGGGCACCCTATGACCTCATTTGACCCATATGAACGATTCAAATATGTCATTAGGGGTCTCAGGACCCCTAGAGACATATGTCATTGTTTAATGGGTCAAAGGGGGTCATAGGTGCCCTTTGATCCATATGAACGATTCAAATATGTCCCTAGGGGTTATAGGACCCCTAGGGACATATTTAATCATTTAATGGGTCAAAGGGTGTCATAGGTCACCCTATGACCTCCTTTGACCCATATGAATGATTCAAATATGTCCCTCGGGATTATAGGACCCCTAGAGACATATGTCATCGTTTAATGGGTCAAAGACCTATGGCCCCCTTTGACCCATATGAACAATAAGAGTATGTCCCTAGCGGTTCTAAGACCCCTAGAGACATATGTCATTGTTTAATGGGCCAAAGGGGGTCATAGGTCACCCTATGACCTCCTTTGACCCATATGACCCATTCAAATATGTTCTTAGGGGTCCAAGGACTCTTAGCGACATATGTCATCGTTTAATAGGTCAAAGAGGGTCATAGGTCACCCTATGACCCCCTTTGACCCATATGAACGATTCGAATATGTCCGTAGGAGTCTTAGGACCCCTAGGGACATATGTCATCGTTTAATAGATCAAAGAGGGTTATAGGTCACCCTATGACCCCATTTAACTCATATGAATGATTCAAATATGTCCCTATGGGTCCTAGGAACCCTAAAGACATATGTCATCATTTAATGGGTCAAAGGACATCATAAGGCACCCTATGACCTCCTTTGACCCATATGAACGATTCAAATATGTCCCTATGGGTCCTAGGACCCCTATGGACATATGTCATCGTTTAAAGGGTCAAAGGGGGTCATAGGTCACCCTATCACCCCCTTTGACCCATATGAACGGTTCGAATATGTCCCTAGGGATCCTAAGGACATATGTCATTATTTAATGGTTCAAAGGGGGTTGTAGGTCACCCTATGACCCCTTTTGACATATATGAATGATTTGAATATGTCGTTAGGGGTCCTAGGACCCCTAGGGATATATGTCATCATTTAATGGGTCAAAGGGGGTTATAGGTCACCTTACGACCCCCTTTGACCTATATGCACAATTTGAATATGTTCCTATGGGTCCTAGGACCCCTAGGGACATATGTGGTCGTTTAATGGGTCAAAGAGGGTCATAAGTTACCCTATGAATCCTTTTGACCAATATGAACGATTCGAATATGACATTAGGGGTCCTATGACCCCTAAGGACCTATGTCGTCATTTAATGGGTCAAAGGGGGTCATAGGTCACCCTATGACCCCCTTTGACCCATATGAATGATTCGAATATGTCCTTATGGGTCCTAGGACCCCTAGGTATATATGTCGTTGTTTAATGGGTCAAAGAGGGTCGTATGTTACTCTAGGACCCACTTTGACCCATATGAATGATTCGAATATATGTCATCGTTTAATGGGTCAAAGGGGCTCATAAGGCACCCTATGACATTGTTTGACCCATATGAATGATTCGAATAACTCCCTATGGGTCCTAGGACACCTAGGGACATATGTCATCATTTAATGGGTCAAAGGGGGTCATAGGTCACCCTATGACCCCCTTTGACCCATATGGCCCATTCGAATATGTCTCTAGGGGTCCTAAGACCACTAGGGACATATGTTGTCGTTTAATGGGTCAGAGGGTGTCATAGATCACCTTATGACCCCCTTTGACCCATACGAATGATTTGAATATGTCCCTAGAGGTCCTAGGGACATATGTCATCGTCTAATAGGTCAAAGGGGGTCATAGGTCACCCTATGACCCCCTTTGATCCATATGAATGATTTGAATATGTTCCTAGGGGTCCTAGGACCCCTAGGGACATATGTTGTCATTTAATGGATCAAAAAGAGGTCATAGGTCACCCTATGAACCATATGCATGATTCGAATATGTCCCTATGGGTCCTAGGACCCCTAGGGACATATGTCGACGTTTAATGGGTCAAAAGGGGTCATAAGTCACCCTATGACCCCTTTTGACCAATATGAATGATTCGAATATGTCCTTAGGTGTCCTATGACCCCTAGGGACATATGTCATCTTTTAATGGGTCAAAGGGAGTCATAAGTCACCCTATGACCCCCTTTGACCCATATGAACGATTCGAATATGTCCCTAGGGGTTATAGGACCCTGAGAGACATATTTCATTGTTTAATGGGTCAAAGGGGGTCATAGGTCACCCTATGACCCCTTTTGACCTATATGAACAATTCGAATATGTCCTTAGGAGTTCTAGTACGCCTAGAGACATATGTCATCATTTAATGGGTCAAAAGGGGTCATAGGTTACCTATGACCTCCTTGACCCATATGAACGATTCGAATATGTGTCTAGGGGACCTAGGACCTCTAAAGACATATTTGAATCGTTCATATGGGTCAAAGGGGGTCATAGGTCACCTTATAACTCTCTTTGACCCATATGACCCATTCGAATATGTTCCTAGGGGTTCGAGAATTCCTAGTGACATATGTCATCATTTAATAGGTCAAAGAGGGTCATAAGTCACTTTATGACCCCTTTTGACCTATATTACCCATTCGAATATGTTCCTAGGGGTTCTATGACCTCTAGAGACATATGTCGTTATTTAATGAGTTAAAGAGATTCATAGGTCACCCTATGACCCCCTTTGACCCATATTACCCTTTCGAATATGTCCCTAGGGGTCCTAAGACCCCTAGGGACTTATGTCATAATTTAATGGGTGAAAGGGACCTATGGCCCCCTTTGACCCATATTACTCATTCAAATATTTTCTTAGAGGTTCGAGGACCCCTAGAGACATATGTCATTGTTTAATGGGTCAAAGGGGGTCAAAGGTCACCCTATGAACCCCTTTGACCCATATGAACTATTCAAATATGTCTTTAGGGGTCCTACGACCCCTATGAACATATGTCGTCATTTAATGGGTCAAAGGGGGTCATAGGTCACCCTATGACCCCTTTTAACCCATATGAACAATTCGAATATGTCTTTATGGGTCTTAGAACCCCTAAAGACATATGTCGTCATTTAATGGGTTAAAGGGGGTCATAAGGCACTCTATGACCACCTTTGAGCCATATGAATGATTTGAATATGTCCCTAAGGGTCTTAGGACCCCTAAGGACATATGTCATCGTCTAATAGGTCAAAGGGGGCCATAGGTCACCCTATGACCCCCTTTAACCCATATGGCCTATTTGAATATGTCCCTAGGGGTGCTAGGACCCCTAGGGATATATGTCGTCATTTAATGGGTCAAAGGGGATCAAGGGTCACCCTATAACTCCCTTTGACCTATATGAACGATTTGAATATGTTCTTAGGGGTTCCATGACCCTTAGGGACATATGTCATCGTTTAATGGGTCAAAGGGGGTCATAAGTCACCCTATGACCCCTTTTGACCCATATGAATGATTTGAATATGTCCCTAGGGGTCTTAGGACCCCTAGGGATATATGTCTTTGTTTAATGGGTCAAAGGATGTCATAGGTCACCCTATGACCCCCTTTGACCCATATAAATGATTTGAATATCTCCTTAAGGGTTATAGGAATCCCTAAAATTAATCTTGTCGTTTAATGGGTCAAAGGGGGTCATAGGTCACCCTATGACCCCCTTTGACCCATATGAACAATTCGAAATGTCCCTAGGGGTTCTAGAACTCCTAGAGACATATGTCATCATTTAATGGGTCAAAGGGGGTCATAGGTCACCCTATGACCCCCTTTGACCCATATGACCCATTCGAATATGTTCCTAGGGGTCCGAGGACCCCTAGCGACATATGTCATCATTTAATGGGTCAAAGAGAGTTATAGCTCACCCTATGACCCCCTTTGACTCATATTACATATTCGAATATGTCTCTAGAGGTTCTAAGACCCCTAAAGACATATGTCATCATTTAATGGGTCAAAGAGAGTCATAGGTCACCTTATGACCCCCTTTGACCCATATGGGCTATTCGAATATGTCTCTAGGACCCCTAGGGACATATGTCATCGTTTAATGGGTCAAAGGGACCTATGACCCCCTTTGACCCATATTACCCTTTTGAATATGTCCCTAGGGGTCCTATGACCCCTAGAGACATATGTCATTATTTAATGGATCAAAGGGGGTCATAGGTCACACTATGACCCCCTTTGACCCATATGAACGATTCAAATATGTCCCTCAGGGACGTAGGACCTGTAGAGACATATATCATCATTTAATGGGTCAAAAGGGTTCATAGGTCACCCTATGACTCCCTTTGACCTATATTAACCATTGTAATATGTCCCTAGGGCTCTTAAGACCCCTAAGGACATATGTTGTCATTTAATGCGTCAAAGATGGTCAGTGGTTGACCTATGACCCCCTTTGACTCATATATATTAATAATATACATATCTATTAATAACATACATATTAATATAATAAGATATATATATATATATATATATATATATATATATATATATATATATATGTTTGTATTACTTTATTATATTTAATGAAAATATTATGTTATTATATATATATATATTAATAACATACATATTAATATAATAATATATATAATACATATTATATATTTATATTTAATATATTACGTTATTATATATATAATATTATAATACATATTAATATAATAATATATAATACATATTATATTTAATGAAAATATTACGTTATTATATGTATATTAATAGCATACATATTAATATAATAATATATAATACGTATTATATATATAGATATATATATATATATATAAATTACGTTATTATTTTTAGTAAAAATAATAATAATATAAATTATATTTATAGATTGTAATAAGATTAACATAATATATTATTATATATTGCTAGATTATATCTTATATCTTTACATTACATTATTATGTATATATAATATATTAAAATACGTCTTTACATAGTAATATAAGTGAAATAATTTATAAATAATAAGCTATGACATTTAAACCCAATTTTCCCTCCAAAATGGGTTGGGATTTTAAATTTTCCACCCACAACATATCGGATATCGAATTTAAAATAGGATATCCGATTAGGCTTGGTATTTACCAAGTCTACTCGGTCAACCCAAAAGACGTGTTTGAAGAGCGTTTTAGTGATACTCAGACTTCAGGTAGCCGTCTGACAATGTTATTTTGATCGAAATTGAATAAAACGAAAAAAGTTTTTTAATATCGGTCTCTAGGTTCCATCAATATAATTTTTGTCAAATTTTGAGTTCGATAAGTATTTATTAGTTAATTATCAATAAAGATAATTGTAAAGTGCTGATTGACATACTGAATAAAAATAGCTATAACTTTCAAACAGTATAACATTTTTTAAATCTAAAAGTTGTGTCACATTCTATACTTCGGCTAGTATAAGAAAAAAAATTAAATTTAAATTTGGTCAAAGTTTCTATTAGTTAGGGTGGTCAGACATGAGACTTTTTTTTTTCGAAAAAGTTTTGGTAGAAAATTTATATTTAATTAATTATTTGGTATAAAAATACCAAAAAATATGCGTCACATCCGAGCACGAGTCTACTTTTCATATCTATAATTATATTAAAAAAATATTATGATTTGATTTTGATTAAGGTAGTTAGACATACACCTACTTTTTATTTTCGACCTGAAATTTTCTTAGTACTGCATTAAAATTCAAACTTTTGATCAATTAATTATTTTTTTCTCCTGATAAGGCCTAGTAGTTTAGAAACTACATTCAATTTCTTACAGATTATTTTTTAACAATTTTTTAATATAAAGTCTGTAACCACTTCAAAATTATGTGTCAAGTTGACATAAACCTGATTTGCTGATTTTTCACTACCACTTAAGGCCATAGTTTGGTACACCATGATCCTGCACATACCCATGAGTCTATATAAATAGTTTGACTATACTAGACAACTTGGACAATCTATTACAAATGACTTTATTTAGTCTAACACATTGGCTCAAACAGATTCAAAATACATTCGAAAGATCATGATGAGTAATTAAATGTCTTTGATACTTATGAAGGCTCTTATTGTGCCTTTTTGCTAATGGATACTACTACATCATACTCCCAAGGACTAAAAAATCCAAGTCCCTTGGATTTTCCTCTCTCTTTCTTATCTTCCAAATTTTTGATATTTGTTGGCTGTACTCTTGCGAAGTACCCAAGTTAATTTTCATATCTTCATAAACCTCTTCCACATAATAAGTCATGTAAAAATTATAAAATTCTACAATAAATGGATTAGATAAAATAAATGGTACCTAATCATATATCAATTCATCAATTTGGTTCACTATAGGAACCTTTGCATCTTTTTTAACAATGTCTTTATGCTGCGATATCTCCATTCTTGGAGACAAATTCATCACTATTTGAGTCTTCTCTATCCTCTTGGCTACATCACAAGTCTTCTTGCTTTTTGTAATTGTTGACCTTTTGACAAGCCATAACACCTTCTTTCTTAACTTCAAATTTCATCTCTTTGTTCCATTAAGAACCATCACATCCATCTCTTTTCGATTTTTTTGAACCTTTTCATCACAAGGCTCATTAAAACCTACCACTTCAACCTCTTTCCCATATTCAAGAACCTTTTTATGATAAGGTTCATCAATAATTATATGCTACAAACTTTTTACATCAACACCAATTTTCTCACTTTGTCCTTTCAATGGACAACTCTTCTCTTCATTAGTAGCCAAAATCTCTATTCCATCTTCACATACCTTTGTATCCTCTATGAATGGCTGCTCCAAATTACTATTTTCCTTGTACATATTTTTCTTCAATTCTTCTTTTAGTATCTCTATATTTCCTTCCCCATTTTAAAGTTTCCTTATTAGGAATCTTATTTCCTATTCTATATCATGTTTTATTCTAGCTTCCTCTTCTCTCTCTCTTTTTTTTTTTTCTACTCTCTTTTCTTGGCCTCTTCCTTTTTTTTTTTTTTTTGAAAATACCAATATGAAACCCATACATCTAATGGTATCCTCTTATCATAAGATAAATCTCCTAGTGTGGCCATTTTCTCCTATGTGGGCTCTCTCCACTCAACCTAGACTTTTTGTCACTCTTTAGGTTCTCTCCTTAACCTCTCACAATAGACACTAATCCACAAATCACATTTTCCCAAACATTTTGCTGATATTTGATACTAATTTTATGCAAGTAGTACAAAGAATCAAAAATCACATAATCATAACTTAACAACTTATCAATATTGCACACTTTTGTAAACTTTTAATTGAATCAACAAACTAGGATAGATTCAGACCTACAGTCACCAAAATAGCCATAAAATTTGTAAAAATTAATGGAATTCTACCAAACGAAAAACCAAAGAAAGATAACTTAAGTACCTTTCCAAAATATAAGTTTCAGGTCTTTATCTATTCGTAAATTTTTGTACCAAAACAAATAATAGTCAGATTTTTGGAAAATAAACTGAGAAATTTATCATAGACCTCACGAAATTAAAGTTCTCTTTATTTCACCTCTTCTTTCCACTTCTCATGCCATTACATTCTGAAAATCACAACCAACACATGATACTTTAAACAATTTTAAATTTCTACAACTAATTAATTACGTCCTATGATCTTTCATCTTCTCTTTTACATCAACATTTTCATATTGTCACATTTATGACAATATTTTACTAAATATTTGACAACTTTTGTACTTTTTACAAATGACCTCTAAAATTAATAAAATCCTTACTAGCATATCAAGATAGACTATATATGAAATTTTATGATAAATAATTTCACTATACTAGAGAACTTGGACAATCTATTACAAATGGCTTTATTCAGCCTTACACATTGACTTAAATAGGTTCAAAATACATTTGAAAGATTGTGACGAGTAATTAAATGTCTTTGGTTCTCATAGAGCCTCTGATTGTGCCTTTTTTTAATGGGTGCTACTACACCACCAACCTCCTAAGAAGAATGTACAAGTCACTCATGCTGAAAATAATTGATTAATTGTGTATTATCTTTGATGTTACACAAAAATGTCATATCATTACTAGTCAATGTATATTGAGATCACTTGAGTGTTGAAGATGATTTCATATATTTATTGAGCCTTCTAGAGTTTTCCAAGTTCAAAAGACAATTTCTATTAAGTTCACTTAGGCAACAAATGAAATCTTATAGAAGTTGAGTTGTAACCGAGCTCACTCAGTGAATGAAGGAAATGTTGGATGGAACTAGTGTTAATTAAGCTCACTTGGTTAGGAAAGGAACTTTATGAATTTGTAGTGTTAACCAAGTTAACTTGGTTAACACAAGAAAATCATTTTGATTTAGTGTCTACTAACAAGGGTCGGCTAATAAAGAATTTTCTTGTTTTGGCATATTGAGTTCAAGTGATTTAGTTGTTTGTTCTAGCTGATTGAGGAGATGAATATTAGTTATTCTAAGTTGATTTCAAGCTGACTTGACAATGTGATATACATACATACATACATACATACATAAGGTCAAGTTGAGGATTGAATGTGTGGAACATAATAGAAGATTTGATGATACTTAGAGGGAAAATGGAAGGATAAGAAGAATATCCTTGTTGAGATGTAAAGATACATTTGATTAGGAAGGATCAAGTATACAAGCCAAAATTGAGATTTTTAGTTAGCAATTGTGTTCCATCAAAAATCAGGTGATCTCATTGTTGCTTTCTAACCATTGTAAAAGTGGTCTAAATCTCTTAACCAAGTTGTCTTAACAACTAATTGTAAATCCCTAACAAGGTGGTATATCTATTTGAAGTGTCCAAATACCTCTAACAAGCCCAATCCTAATAGGGTGATTAAATCCGATAATAGTGTCACACCTAATGGTGTGTTTTGTAACCTTTAACAAAGTTGGCTCCTAATAGGGATTAGTTTAGAAGAGTGAAAATCAGTAACTAGTTACAATTGATGGTTTTTCTCAAATTGTGTTTCCACATTACATCTTGGTTTCAATTGTGTTTGTGCTATTTTTTTTATGTGTATGCAACTAAGTTAAGTAAGATTAATCACTGATAATATCTTAAATATTTTCATGTTAAGCAGTTACTTAGTTATTTTAGTGTTTACCTAGTTACTACATTTTCTAGTGTAAACCAAGTACATGTCTATTTTCTATGTTACAACAGAATATAGTTTAGTTAGTATTTTTATATTTATTGACATCGAAGGGATCTAGGATTTATTTTAGTGGTAAATAATTGTAACTAATTCAGCCCTCCCCTCTCAGTTACTCCTCTTATATTTCTAACAATTGATATCAGAGCTCTTTGGTGCTTGCAGAAAAGGTTTCAAGGACCTAAGCTAGAGATGGAGATGTCTTATAGAAGAGAGATTCCCAAGTTGAACAAAAAAAAAATCGTAGAATGACAGGAACTTATGATGCTACATCTAGCAACCATAAGTTATTCAACTCTTAACTACGCTAAATTTGATGAAGTCAAAGGATGTGCTACTACTCATAAAAAATGGACCGAATTGAAGGATATCTACTAAGGTGATGATAATTTAAAAAGAACCAAGGCATAAAGATTGATTGAGAGGCTAGTTTGATCAGATCAAAATTAGTAAGGATGAAAACATTGCAAAATATGTTGATAGAATCAAAGCCAATGTCAGTGCTATACAATTATTTAGAGGAAAAATTGATGATTAACAATGCTAAGCAAGGTACTTACAACCCTTCTTCTTATCTATGCAATCAAAGTGCCTATTATTCAAGAAATGAGATGTCACCCAAATAACAAGATAACTTTGGATGCACTAGTTGGAAGGTTGACAACATTTGAACTAGATAATTATGATAATTATATTTCTAGTTCTAGCAATCTTGAGTTAGGATTTGAAGCCAAGGTATCACTCAAGAAGAAAGTTTAAAAGTCTAAAAGAAAATAGTTTAAAAGTGAAAAGGAAGACATCTTTGACAGTAATCTTGAAAATATTGAACCATTACTCGCAAGAGTGATAGGGACACAACCCAAGCACCAAATGGACACAACAAGAAAGGGAAAATTTTATTAACTATAAAAATATGCTAGTACACTTAGTGCAGAGAAACAGACTCCAAAACATGCCCTATGGGCTTACAATAGCATAAATATGGAGATAAATTCTTCTCCCAATACCTTCTCTCAAACTCCACTCAGAACTACCTTTTATAATGCTAGAAATGTTCTTAAATAGACCTCGGAGGGTTAAGGATTAGTAATACATTCTAGAAAGTGCTAGTTAGCATCCACCGACCAAATAGAAGGCTCTAGAAGTCACATTAGAATTTGGTACAAAATTAGAAGAATCCAAAAATGGTGTTCGAACTTCTGAGAGGCATAACTTTTGAACTATAGCTCTGATTGACGAACTATTTACATTTTTGGAATGCTCTCAAATTTCTCTATAGCTCTATGGTAAAGCCTCACTCATCCCCCATTTTTTGGCCTTGTTCAAGGTCATTTAATGCCCCTAACCTGAATTTGAAGCATTCTTAGGAGGTCTCCAAAAATTGAAAAACTGCAATAACTTTCAAATCGTGGCGCCTTTTGACCTGATTCTTTTTTTAGAATGCTCTAAATTATAATTACAATCATCTGACCAATTTACACCTTCTAGTTCACCAAAATGATGGCTCAATTACATACTCCTATTTTTTTGGCATTTACATGTATCCCAAGGTGATTAAAAACTCTAACCTAGAACACTAATAGTGGAACTATGAGAGTTGGAACCTTTATTTGACTGAAATGGGTATCAAAAAATGAGAACACATGAAACAGAAACTAAGTCTAAGTAAAAATTTTTTTTGGGTGACACAAGATTGCCCTTATACCTCTGGATGCTTTTGCATCAAAGAGAGTATCCCAAAGGTAAAGGAAAGTATAAAGGTAAAATTCCTTTAATTTATTTCTCTTGTGAAGAAGTTGGACATATTGCTACAAGGTGTACAAATAGAGAAGACAAAGATGAAAAGAAACACAACAAGTTCAAAGGTAAGAAGGATTTCAAAAATTACAAAGACTACAAGGAAAAAGGTAAGAAATCTTGTTTCATATCTAAAGATTTAGATAGTAGTGAAGATGATGAAATGTTATTTATTGTTGTAAAAGATGAATTTGATGATGAAGGAGATAAGATATCACTTATCTCTCATGTTAGCAAAAATGATACATGGATTATTTATAGTTGCTATCCACATCATATGACTGGTGATTAAAAAAAATTTGAACACATGGGACATTATGATGGTGGTATTGTGAGATTTGGAAACAATGAACCTTGTTGCATAAAGGAAAGAGGTTTCATCTCACTAATTAATGAACTTGGATGTGACAATGCTTACTAGGTTGAATGACTAAAGCATAATCTACTAAGTGTGGCATAGTTGAATAACATTGGATTCAAGGTGATATTCATGAATGGGAAGGCCAAATGACTAGATGGAAAATGAAATCTAGTTGGGTCTGGCAAACAAACAAAAGGTAATCTATTCTACCTAGATCTTAGTTAACATTCATGTTTTATTGCTCAAGTGGAAGAAATATTGGATATGACACAGAAGGTTATATCATGTAAACATTGATAATCTAGTCAAGATAAGAAAAAACATAAGAATAAGAGGTATTCCTAGTCTGAGGAAACCTGATCTGGGTCTATGCAAAAACTGTTAAATTGGAAAGATGAGAAAGACTACTTTCAAAAGAAAGAACTATCAATTAGAAGAAGTCTTGGAGTTGGTTCCTACAAACCTATGTGGAACTATTGGAATAGAGAGTTATAGTAGAGATAAGTATTTTATTCTATTTATTAATGATTATTTTAGAATGATGACTATAATGTATCTAAAAGAGAAATCTGAAGCTTTTCAAAAATTTAAGTGGTATCTCACAAGAGTAGAGAAGGAAATTGGAAAGAATATAAAATGTTTACGCTCAAATAGAGGTGATGAATTAATTTCCAATGAGTTCTGAAAAAGGAATTAAGAGACAAGTATTAGCTTCTAGCACACCTAAGGAGAATGGTATAGCTGAAAGAAGGAATAGATCCATAATGGATTGTGCAAGAACCTTATTGATAGAAAATAGTGTTGCAATCAAATACTAGAAGGAAGCAATCAATACTACAATGCATACCTTGAGAAAAGTATAGTTGAAGAAAGACTCAAATCAAACTCCTTGTGAAATATGGTATGGCTACAAACCTAATCTAAGTTACTTGAAAGTATCTAGTAGAAAATGTTGTATCTTGAAGGAATCTAGGAAAGGTAAATTTGATGTCAAAGGTGATGAAGTCATGTTCCTAGGATACTCCTATAGAAGTAAAGCATACAAGTGTTTGAATCTAACTACTTATAAGATCATAGAAAGTGTACATGTGAGAATTGATGAGTTTGAAGAAAATGTGAAGAAAAAAGTAGTAGAGAACCAAAGGATTTTAAAAGATTCAAGTTTAGTATCAACCTGATACAATGCAAAATCTATTTGGAAGTTAGGAGACCTCACCTCTTGAGTCCCCAAAATCTCCAAAATCTACTCAGTTTCATCTAGTGCAACCCGAGTGATAGTGTGAAGGAATCCAGTCACAGTCAAATGCTATCGAGTGAGTGCCAAAGAAAATTGAGTTTCATTGACCTAAATCATAGACAATGAGACCTAAGCTTAATATAGAAGATCTTGAAGAGGTTAATGGAACATGTTCTAAATCTAAAGTACCATTAGGAAGATACGTCAAAAAGCACCATGCACCTGATTAGATCATAGGAGACAAATCAAATGGAAACATGACAAGAAACAAATTGAAATGTACATGTTTGCTTGCTGAATTTGAACCTAGAAATGTTGAAGATGCTTTGGATAATGAAAGTTGGATTGAATCTGTGAATGAATAAATAAAATAGATATCAAAGAATAAGACTTGGACTCTTGTTCCTAGAACCAAGGATAAAAATGTAATTGGTACAAAGTGGGTATTCATAAATAAGCTAAATGATGATGGAAAAGTTTCAAAAAACAAAGCAAGGTTAGTGTGTAAAGGTTATTCATAAGAAGAAGGTACTGATTATGGTGAAACTTTTTCTCGTTTTTCAAGATTAGATGGTGTTAGAAATTTACTAGTATATAAAGCACATAGAAGATTTAAAGTATATCAAATGGAAGTAAAATCTAAATTCTTAAATGGAATTCTTGATGATGAAGTCTACATAAATCAACTTTATGGCTTTATAGGTCTTAGAAAAAGAGATAGAGTCTACAAATTAAAAAAAGGTATTGTATGGTCTTAAGCAAGCTCCCAGAGTTTGGTATAAAATACTTCATAACTACTTGGTAAAGATTGGATTTCAAAGAACAAATGATAACAACAATTTGTATATCAAAGAAGGACCATACAAGAAAATTGTGTTGGCATAAATATTTGTTGATGACACTTTATTTATAGGAAATGATGACTTATGCAAGGCATTTTAGAAGAGATGAGTAAATAATTTGAGATGTCAATGTTTGGAGAGATAAAATTATTTGTTGGATTGCAAATCAAACAAAGGAAAGATGGTATCTACATTAGTCAATCCAATTATATCAAGGAGATACTAAAAAGTTTGGAATAGAAGATTAAAAACCTATTGGAACACCTATGTCCACTGGACATTACCTTTCCAAAAATGATGATTCCAAGGAAGCAAATAAGACCACAAATAGATCAATGATTGGAAAGTTGCAATATGTAATTCCTACAAGGAAAAATATTACATTAGTAGTTGGTATGGTGGAAATATTTTTAGAAAATCCCAAAGAAAATCACATGATGGAAATCAAGAGAATCATGAGGTATCTAAAAGGTACTGAAGACTATGGATTATGGTACAAAAGAGGAGGCAATTTTGATCTAAAAGCATTCATACATGTTGATAGGGTAGGAAGTATTGATGACAGAAAAAACATAAGTGGTGGAGCATTATTTCTTGGTAAAAGACTAGTATCTTGGATAAGAAAGAAGCAAAATTGTATGTCTTAGTCTACATTAGAGGAAAAATATATAGCAACAACAATTAAATGCTCAAATCTTGTGTGGTTCAAGAAATTGTTGGTAGGTATGAAGATAGAGAACATAGACCCAATGGTTATCTTTTGTGATAACACCAGTGCAATTAATATATACAAGAATCCTACTATGTAGACCAAAACTAAACACATTTCTATAAAATATCATTTTTTGAGAGAATTGGTACAAGCTAAAGAGGTAAGATTGGAATATGTGAATACTAACTAGAAAATTGTAGATATATTCACTAAGAGATTACCTAAGGATGCATTTTTGTGTCTAAGAGGCAATTTATGGATCATTTCCTTATCTAAAGCTCACTAAATGTATTTTAGTGATGCATCAACCAGAGCATGTTGAAGATCAACCAATTGATGTAGTATTGAAAAAATACATTACATATGAATCTATACATGAGGTACATTGACATTCACTGGATATTGTCTTTGGCATGAGATGTCAAAGAGGGAGAGTTTTTCTATCATATCTCATAGAAATTTTATCACTTCAAGAGATGACAACGAGGGAGATGTCAAAGAAGGAGAACCTGGTATGATATCAAAGAAGGAACATGTGCTATAACAAGATGATGTTGAAGATGGAGTTTTGCTAATAGAAGGAGAAACTAAAGGCAGAGGGAGTTCACATTGATAAAGGGAGCTCTCATGGATGAGAATCAAGATGAAACTAAGGATATGTTTCTTACTTTATTATTTCTCTAAAATTTCATTGTATTATGACATGTTATGTTGTTATAATGTTAAAGAGGGAGATTGTTCAAAATAATTGATTATTTGTGTATTGTCTTTGATATTAAAAAAAATGTCATATTATTTCCAATCAATGTATGCTAAGCTAACTCAAGCATTGAAGACAATTTCCTATATCTATCAAGCATTCCAGAGTTTTTCAAGTTCAAAAGATAGTGTCTATGAAGTTCACTCATGTGACAAAGGAAAGTTTATAGATGTTGAGTGTTAACTAAGCTCACTTAGTTAATGAAGGAAACATTGGATGGAACCAATGTTAACTAAGCTCACTTGTTTACCAAAGGAACTTTGTGAGTATTTAGTGTTAACTAAGTTCACTTGGTTAACATAGGAAAACAATTTTTAGTTAGTGTCTACTGAGAAGGGTTGACTAATGAAGGATTTTCTTCTCTTGGCATATTGATTTCAAGTGATTTAGTTGTTGGTTTTAGTTGACTTGATAGTGTGTAAGATTTGATGATGCTTAGAGGAAGTGAATTGGAAGGATATGAAGAATATACTTGTTGAGCTGCAAAGATACATTTGGTCAAGAAAGATCAAGTATACAAGCCAAATTTCAGATATGTAATCAACAATTCAATTGCATCAAAAATCAGGTGATCTCATTGTTACTTTCTAATGATTGTAGTAGTGTTTTAAATTTCTTAACTGAGTTGGCTTAACAACTATTTGTAAATCCTTGAACAAGGTGTCAATTCTATTTGAAGTGTCCAAAGACTTCTAACAAGGATACTCCTAACAATGTGATTAAATCCTCTAATAGGATCACACCTAATAGTGTATTTTGTAACCTTTAATAGGGTTGGATCCTAATAGGGCTCACTTTAGAAGAGTGAACATCAGTAACTAGTTACAATTGGTGATTTTTCTTAAATTGGGTTTCCACATTAAATCTTGGTGTCAATTGTGTTCATGTTATTTATTTTATGTGTATAAAACTAATTTAAGTAATATTAATCACATATAGTATCTTAAATATTTTCACGTTAAGTAGTTGTTGAGTTATTTGAGTGTTTATTGAGTTACAACATTTTCTAGTGTAAACTGAGTGCATGTGTGTTTATCGAGTTACAATAGAATATAGTTTAATCAAAGTTTTGATTTGTATTGACATTTAAGGGAAAAGGGATTTATTTTAGTGGTAAGTGATTGTAACTAATTCACCCCTCCCCTCTTAGTTACTCCTCTTATATTTCCAACACCTCTAGCATTTGGGGAATTTCCCTACCAAATAGTAGAAAAATTGAAGATAAAGAGGTAGAGAAAGATAAAGAAAAGAAGAAGGAGAAATTAGTAGTCATGGACACCTACCCTATGCTAGTCATTAACCATGATGATGAAAATAAGCCTTTGGATAGTCAAGAGAAAGATAATCTTATCAAGGTGATAGTTTATCCCTCTCTATTACTAAATAAAATTCCTTTCCATTTGGTAGCCATATAAAGGTGACACCGCCAATTGCAAGGAAGCTTTTTGATCTAATATCCTTACAATCAACACTTAATTTCCTTTCAAAAAAGTATTGGTTGGCAAAGACTAATGATAGAAAGATGAGGAGATGTGCAAAACGTGCTCCATGTAAAGACATCATTATACAAGAAAATCAATCTCAACTAGTGTCAAAGAAGATGAAGAAGAAGAATACCCTAGAAAAATTAAAAATAGATTCTTCTATTAGTCACATGATAGTGGAGATTGTAGAACCTTAGAAGGAGGGAAAATTTCATGAGTTAACTTCTAATCATTTTCAGATTAGAATGGTTGACATGGGAATTCTAGTGCAAGATTCTATGGTGAACATCTAGAAATCAACAAATGCAAAGATTGAAGAAAAATTGAAGGATTTAAGGTTGGACAAAGAAGTACTAAAATCCTTGAATGGAGAATTAATGGAATACATTAGAGCTAAATTTGGTAGCACCTCTACAAGCAATTTGATGCAAGTGCAAATGATAACAAGAATTTATTGCTCAAGCTATAGAAAGAGAGGTAGTTTGGTCAAGTTGGTTATGCTTGGATAGACTAATTATGTTGGAAATATAAGATAGGCTAAGTTAATGAGAGGGAACTGTGAATCAGTAACCAATAAAACTTAATCTTAATTCACCAATAAATCCTTCATAAGTATTCTAATCTAACTACATAAATTAAAAATTGAAAGTATTAAAATGCTCATAACACTTTGACACACAATATGGTGACCCAAAAACCTTCCAAATAGAAAGTAAAACTAGGGTGGTGATGATACCTACAAGCTTTTGTAGTGAAATATAAAGTTGGCCTATTAAGGGTTACAATGATCACTTTTGATGATCTATGCTATTAGGAGCAATAAGAATTGCTAGGTCTACCTTGTAAAATAATTTACAAACATAAAGTAAAGTATGCACTTAGTAAAGAGATTTACAAAAGATTGTTAAGTCTACCTTGTGAAAATATTTAACTATTTCACCTATTAGGATGAACCATTTTCTGATCTCTAATTTGTGACCTTGATTTGTTGAATGAGGTTCCATTGAGTGTAATACTCACATTGTTGTGATAGAAAAATCTTTTCTACTCCTTATACTGTTGTAACATTTTTACTTTGCACTTTCTTCTCTTAGTATCTTCTTACTATTCCATTAGTGATAAAATACATTACATATATACCAATCCAACTTACAATTCATCAAAGTTGGATACAATACAAGTTTCACCAAAATACACAAAATTGGTCCAACTACTGGTACTTGGGTTCTGAGGACAAACTCAGTGAGGTTTTGACACTAGGTAACCATTTTCAACACTTGACAACATCATGCACTCGATAGACATAGGAGCTTGGCTCATACTAATCACTTCCAAGTAGTTTGAACTTAGTATGCACTAGTGACTTAGTGAATACTATGAAACTTGACATATAAACTAAATGACTTGATTCACATTGCATAGCTTGGTCAACACTATCAATGCGAGCTCGATACAGACTAAATCACTTGTTTGACACTCCATAGCTTGGTCAAAACTAGATTCACATTGTTGAGGTTACAAACTTGGTAAGCACTAGAGAACTCAGTTTACATTGATAAACTTGTTAAACACTATGAATCTTGGTTTACACTGATAATCACCAACGTAGTAGATTGTACTCAGTGCATACTGAATATTGTTCCTTGAACTTGGTAGCAACTATGGAACTTAGTAGGGATTGAATTACTTGGTTAACATTGTTAACTATACTATAAGATCAATAGCTACTAATCATCTGAATATGTGTGTGTGTCACTAATACACAATTTTTACTAAAATGTGAACAATCTTGCCATTTTGCATTAGTGACAAAAACACTTATCAATCAAAAACTGAATCCTCAAAAAATTTCCAAACAATATTTAGTCTACATCTTGTGTCTTCAACTTAGTAAGATAGTTTGTTTTTGAGATTTTTTAAAATTACTTTTGTAAGAGATATCTTATCTGAATATCTATACATGTATATGTATAATATCATGATTCTTCCCCATACATATATATTCAATGTACTTTACATATTATATATATCTCCTCATCTTCTCTCCTTTTATTGTATCATTGTGCATATTCTCCTTTTTATATATTCTTCCCCTTTATATATCACATATTATATTACATATTCTTTCCCTTTTTGACATAAATGCCAAAGGTGTATGCTATACAATTATTCCAAAATGTGACAAGAAGTTAGAATGTACCTTTAAAATTAGTGACAATGTCTTGTCCTAATTTTCTTTCCACACCTTGCTTACATGTAATGCTATTTGAACTTCTACTAATAATTCTACCATCTGATTAGCTACAGAAATTTTTTAATCATGGATGAGAGTTTTGGCATGTGCAATATGTTTCTATAATGCATCCATGTTTCGAAGAATCATCCCTTGTATATCTACAAGTATAGTCCTTATCCTAGCTTCTTCCCTTAGTAATTCTACTTGCATATCAATTAGAAATCTAATCTTTGTATAGTGAGTAGAACTATAGCTTGTGTCAAGTGATAGCTAGTGTGCACTTGCCTTTAGATCTTCATCTATCTTGGAGAGTTCATCTTTGATTTCTTACATGAAGATAGATGTACCACATAATATACCGAATAAAGAAGTGATATTATTATCAGAGGTTTTTAGTGAGCCCATAATAGTAGACAAGTCTACTTGATATATTGTAATTTTCTATGCAACTAGCTCCAATGCTTGGTTTTCAAATTTCTTCTCTACTCTTTGCAATAATTTCTCTTGTCCATTCAAATCTTCATTGAATTTATAGACCACTTTTGCTAATCAAGCCAAAATAGGTTGAGAAGTATCAACCTAAGTGCTAAGTGCATCTATGTAATAATATTCTTTACATCTCAATCACTTGATTTTCTCCATTTATTTCTTCTCTAATCCTCTCTTGCTTAGCTCTCTTCTACAAAAGCTCACCTACTATATGCATTTGATCAAGATTCAGAGTAGACATATCCCAATTTGGAATAACTATTTCCTCATCAAGATCAATGTCTTTTGCCTTATCTTTTCCTTTGCTAGAAACTTTTGTTCTCATTTGAGGCTTTCTCTCAACTATCTCTGTACTTATTATTTGCATACTTGGAATAGTAATAATAGTATAAGTGGATGGATGAGCAAAAAAAGTAGATATAGCACTAATTGATGAAGTACGTTATTGCTAAGTAGCCAAAATTGATGAAGGATGAAACACTGACTGCTCAGTAGATGAAGTGTTCATCACTTCAGTCAATGAAGTATTGAGCTAGATAGGTGTAGAGATTGGTTGAGTGCTTTTGTTTGTAGAGTTTGTCACAACCAACTCAACAATAGCTTTCTTTGATCTTGATGGCTTTATAGCTTTTCTTAGAGAGTGAGGAAGTGAGGCTATTACCACTACTATAATCTTTTCAAAGTCTATTTCCTCAATACTCTGAATCTTAAGAAGATTCTCCTTGTTGGCTTCCTACTCTTGTTCCTCATCATCATTTTCCTCTTCCTTGTCATTTCCACCATCATCTTCTTTATCACTGACATGAAAAAAAACATCACTCTTCTTATGAAGATTGTAGATATTTTTCAATGTGTTGGTTGCATTCCTTACCACATGTTCAATGTCATTGACTCTAGTATCAAGTAGGTGTTAAATTTTAAAGTGAGTTTTACTTCATTTTGCTTGATGAACTCTTTTGCCTCTTTGTCATTAAGACTCAACATGATTTTCCTCAAAGTCAACTCATATATGTCATTAGGATTTTTATTGAAATGTTCCCATCTTGGCTTTATTTTCTCCATTAATTCATTGGGAATGTGATGTACAAGTTGTTTTGGTGAATAATTCCATTTACCTAGTTTAGACATAACCATGTCTTCAACTTGCTTCTTCTCTTCTTCATTTTTGGTTTCATATCTTAATGACTTAAAATTTTCCGTGCTAGCTCAAGAATCAATCTCTTTTAGTTTCTCTTTAAATGTGGGTGGAGGGTTTTTGAAAATCACATCCTCAACTTCTTTACCCAATTTTAATTTCTTTTTGTATGTTCTTCTAGTAAACACTATAGTAGATGACTTTGTAGGTTTGGTTATGATAGCCTTACCTTTCTTCTTGACTATCTTTTATTGTTCTGATTTTTCTTCATCTTCTGCATCATCATCAATCACATCATCTCCTTTACCTTCTATTAATAGGAGAGTAGAACTAGTTTGTTTTAATTTTTCTATTCTTTTCTTCCCCTTGCTGATGACTTAAGGAAGTTTTATTTCTAGTTCTATTTTGGCCTTAGCTTCATCATATGTACCAAAATATATGGCCATTGGATCCATAGGTTCATTCAATAATGCCTCAATAATGTCTCCGGTGTCATCAATATTGACCTCAGCCTAGAGGCTTGACCAATACTATTCTAGGATGGATTGCTTGTATATATACTTTGTCGCAATCTACCATAAAACAAATATCATCCTTATAGTCTTCTACAAGTTTCTTTGGAATCCTAAATTTGTTATTCATCTTTTCTTTGAAGGAATCAAAATAATTGTCCATGATATTAATATAATTTTTACCCATTTTTGCTATATATTCATTGATTTGATAAAGAACAAGCACATCAATTTTCCATACAACTATTTCTTTTGAGGGGAAAATTTTTGCACAAAGGAAAATAAATAGGTTAAAAGTGAACTAAACTTATACAGATTATTCTTTGATGACCTAATGCTCTCCATGTTTTTCTTGAACTAGTTCAACATCAACTCATCAAGGTCAAAGGATATGTTGTTCTTCACCACCTTGTAAGAAAGATCCACTACTTCACATGATACACTATTGAGATGACTAGAGATATATATTTTGTGTGCAATTATATGAATTCCAAACCTTAGCTCCATGTCAACTACATAGTTGATCTTTATACCTCTTCCATCCCATTTAGAAAGAGTTTTCTCTTCCATTTCTACCCAACTTAGGGTTTTGGTAGTCTTTCCTTAGCCAACATTGGGAGCCTCATGATTTGATGAATCATTCCTTCTAGCTAACTAGAATTATTATAGGATGTTTACTTTAGAATCTTAGTTCCATTTCTCCTTGTGGGAGATCAAGTAGAAATGCTTAAGTCACCCAATTATTGAGTGACATTTGGTTCATTTCTCAAATTTGCATTCTCAAAAGATTTCAGAATCCATTGCAGTCTCATCCTTTTTCTGATATTATCATCCTTCGCTTTCTTTTCATCTTCAATTCTTCTAGTATTCATATAGTTCTTGGAAAAACATCTAAGTTATGTATAAATAAAACATCTTTAAGTGGTGTCACTTTTCCTCATGTTATATTTTACACAATTCATTCCAATGTGTCCAAATTCTCCACAGTAGTGACATCTGCACCAAGTGTTGTAGACCCAACCAAATATAGCTTTTACAATATGTTTTGCTAGATTTAATAACTTAGTTTTGCATTTAAATTATTTGTGCCCATGCTTCTTGTATTTGTGACATTTTCCTTCAAATTTAGGTTTCTCTTTACATTCATTAGCTCTATGACCATGCTGATTATAATTGTAGCATTTTCCATTGAATTTAGCTTTACCATTACTCCAACATTTGTTTGGTGTGTGACCTAGCTTACCAAAATTATTTCAAGTAGGTTTGTGATTCTGTTGAGCTCCTTTCTTGGATGGTTCACCTTCTTTTGTATGTCCAATTCATTCTTTTCCTTTTTGTCTATATTGTATTTGTTCATGTTTACTTGATATTTCATCATCCTCTCATTGGTTTTTTTTTAGTGTTTATATCATTCTTCAATCTTTCATTCTCTACTCTTAGATTCATGAGCTAATTAATAAGTCTTCCTATTTAAGGGATAGATGTTGAATTTCATTGTTCTTTTCTTCAAATTCTTCTTTTATCTTGTTTTTTGCTTCCATGACTTAACAAAATCTTACTAACTAAATTTCTTATTCTATTTTCAAATTTCTTGGTTCTTCTTGAAGTGTACCATTATTTTCTAATAGTTCTCTAATTGCTTCATTAGCTTCATCTAAATTACTTTCTGAATAGATATCTTGAATTCTTTCCTTAGTGTAGAGTTTTTCATTCATATATTATGCAAGATCTTTTCTTCCTTTAGGGATTGAGAGAGATCCTTCTTTTCTTTCTTAGGTTGTCTAATAGCCAATTCCAAATGTATCTTTTCATTTTTAATAGCCTTATCAATTCTAAATACTTCCATTGCCTCTGATATTTGCTCAAGCTATTAAACTTCTTCTTTGAGAACCACAAGCTCTAATAGAAATTGTTGGAAATATAAGATAGGTTAAGCTACTGAGAGGGGAAGGTTAAATCATTAACCAATAAAAGTTAATCTTAATTCACCAATTAATTCTTCATATGTATTCTAATCTAATTGTATACATGAAAAATTGAAAGCATTAAAATATTCATAACACTTTGACACACAATATCATGATCTTGAAACCTTCCAAATAGAAAGTGAAATTGAGGTGGGGATGATACCCATAAGCTTTAGTACTGTAGTATAAAGTTAGCCTATTAAGGCTTATAATGATCACTTCTAATGATCTTCCCTATTAGGAGCAATAAAGACTTCTAGGTCTACCCTCCAAAAGGATTTACAAGCATATAGTGAAGTATGCACTCATTAAAGATATTTATAATACACTGTTAAATCTACCTTGTGAAAGAATTTAACTATTTCACTTGTTAGGATGAACCAACATATGATCTTTGATCTGCAACCTTGATTTGTTGAAAGATATTCCTTTAAGTTTAATAATCACCTTGCTATGATAGATAAATCTTTGTTGCTCCTTATACTGCTCTAGCCTTTTTACTTCACACTTTATGCTCTTAGTGTCTTCTTAATATTCTATTACATTATATTATTAGGATGTGATACAATACATTCCATATATACCAATTCAATTTACAATTCATCAAACTTGGCTATTGTACAACTTTCACCAAAATACACAAAGTCTATCCAACTGTTGGTACTTGGTTTCTAAAGACAAACTTGATGAGGATCTAACACTCAACAACCATTGTTAATGCTTGACATCATCATGCACTTGGTAGACATAGAATTTTGGCTCATACTATCACTTCCAATTAGTTTAAACTTGGTCTGCATTAGTGACTCAATGAATACTGCAAAAGTTGACATATAAACTAAATTACTTGATTCACACTACATAGCTCAGTCAACACTATCATTGTGATTTTGGTATAAACTTAATCACTTGGTTGATAGTTCATAGCTCAATCAACACTAGATTCAGATTGCTGAAGCTATAAATTTATTAAGCACTGGAGAACTTGGTTTACACTGAGAAACTTGGTAAACACTGTGAAGCTTGATTTACACTGATAATCACCAACCTGGTAGATGTTTCTCTATGTGAACTAAATATTTTTCCTTGAACTCAGTAGAAACTGTGGAATTTTCTAGAGCCTAAATTACTTTGTTAATACTATTAACTATACTATAAGCTTAGTAGTTACTAATCATTTAAATAAGTATGTGTGTCATTAATAAACAAACTTGACTAAAATGTCAATAGAATTAAAGGCACAAGGCCCCCTCTCATTGATAACCTTGGAAATATGTTGCTAGATATAGTTATATTGAGAAAAGAAAGGTCAAATCACTAGACCTTAATGAAGAATGAATCTGAAATCCTAAGAGACAAATTGACCCTATTACAAGAGGTGATTGACATGAGTATAAATGTTGTCATAACACATGGAATACTTAAATTAGTCCAAGAACCATTGCTTCATTGCAAGCAATGATTAGGATTCAAATTTGAGAGTTCAATGAGATTAGAGCATGAACTAAAATATATCTATGATTTAGTGAAGAAAGTAATGGATAAGATATTTGAATACTTAAAAGTTTTTCATATTGAATCATATGTCACCAAAAATGGCCACCTAGTAGATATTGAACAAATGAAGAATAAGTTTTTGACATTCATTAGAGAAGCTATTGGCCTAAAAAAATTCCAAGTGGAAAAAATTCTAGAACTCACATCAGTGGATTGCATTCTAAAGCATGCAATGAGAAAGATCCAATCAAGTATATCTAGAGTTGAGGAATTGATAGAAATGCATTAATATTGGATGATTAGAGTTGACAATATCCTCATCCCAAGTGTCCTAGAGCTAAAGAATGTAACTAATGCAATGAAAGCCTACAGGGTTAAATCTATAACTCCATAGAAAAATTGAAGGTCTATCAAAATTGTTATAGCCTCTCTCTCTCTCTCTCTCTCTCTCTCTCTCTCTCTCTCTCTCTCTCTCTTCTCTCTCTCTCTCTCTCTCTCTCTCTCTGATATTATAGACACATATGGCATTCTACTCATAGGCTAAGGATTTTTAATGGATGATTGACCAGTCAATGCTATTTTTAGAATACATCTATTCAAAGATGCTCTCTGTGGTAATCATGAAAAGTAACTAGCTAATTCTAAAGGACCTATAATTTCCAAATTTTGAGAAGTGAATAAGATTGCTGGAATTTCTATGTCAGAAAACCCTTATAGCAGGGACTACTATGTGAGACTTTACATCTACATTTTGATTTTGTTGTTCATGATAATGTAGTCTTTAGTTCTTGCAGGGTCTTTGGAATTAAAAATGTTGTTAATGTGATCCATGAGACTCAAAATAACCTATGTTTTGTTGCTTTTCCTTTAGTATTTATGTGACATATTATCATCATTCATAGTATTTCCTCATTTCCTCAATTTTATACAAGCTAGTTTCATGTGCATTTTCATTGCCATATGAGAAGTTTTGGATTTGGTTAATGTAAAGTGTCAAGTAGGTAGATAATGCTTGCTGTGAAATATTAGTAGCTTAGGCAATCTAGGTATTTTGTAGCTAATAACATTTTCTCTTCCTATGTAGTATGTATCAGTAGATAGTCTTGCATTTTTATATCCTACATTTAGTAAATAGAATAGACTGCATTTAGGTGTTAGAAGAGCTTAAAAATGATTCATATGTGTTCATAGTTATGGAAGTTATGAGTCATCATCTGAAATCCATTTGGATTGCTTGAAGTGTTGTGCAATCTAGTTATACATCATTTTCTCTCTAGTTAAGAGAGCAAGCCTAAATTTACTAATCTACTAAAAAAAAAATCATTATAAATATTTTTATATAAGGGAGTTGTACGTTTCAATTTAGGTGTCCTTGAAAGAACACCTACATTGACACATTTTTTTGTCAACCACTTTATCTTTCACCACATTGGTCACATTAAGAGTCAGGGTATGAACCAAAATCTAAGGAAGACAAATTGGTAACCAATGTACTATGAGCTCAGTTAACACAATATACTTTCATCTTCTTTGGCTACACTAAAATCCTCTCCCTCATGGAAATCTCGGTTGCATTATTAGCCAACCTTCTTGGATAGTTTAAATGATTTGTCACTAGTTGACAATATATCTTACCATAATCTCAACAATCCTCCTATTTGGCATTAGTTTAAAAAACAATTATCTTGAGTATTTTTATTAGTAATACAAAAATCTCTTAATTAAAAATTTCTACCAAAATCCCCATTTGCAGGTGCTTGGTTTTGTAACTCGATTTCAACTGGAAACTGGAACTTGGTTACAACTTGCCTGGATTTGGATTTTTTAGAATTATATTTATTGTTCAATTGAACATCTAATCTATATCATATACACATTCCTCTATACATTTCCTGATATACATATTTCCTCCTTGATTATATACATACTATGTGTTCCCCCTTGTTTTTTATTACAACTACCAAAAACATATACCTATAAAGTAATACCAAAATGTGTAAGGAAATCATTATTCACTTTCAAAATTAAAAACATAGTTTTGTCCCAATTTTCTTGTAGTACCTTCAAAATGTGCAATTCAATATGGGCTTCGGCTAATAGATCTATCATGAGATCTACAATTAAGAAATTTGTTTCATGTACTAATGTATTTGCATGTGCCAAATGCTTCTACATCACATCCATAAGAGAAAAAATTATACTCAGGATTTACACAATAGTTTTCCTTATTCTAGCTTCCTCTCTCTATAACTTTGCCTACAAATCTATCAAAAATATGAGATTCACAAAATGATCTGAGCTAGTACTCGAGTCAAGTGCTAACTGACTAGAACTTCTCCTTAAATATTCATCAATTTTTGTTAGTTTTTCTTTTATTTCCTTAGTGAAAAATGATGTGTCATACAATTTTGTGAACAATGAAAAACACTCTTTACAACTCCTTCAAGAGTTCCAATAAGAGTAGGTAGTTCCATTTGATTAGTAGCAATTTTCTTTGCTACATTCTCTGGGACTTTATCTTGAAACTTGCTTTCTACTCTTTGAAAATGTTTTTCCTACCTATTTATATCCTTATTAAATTTATTTACAATATCTACTAATTTCTCAATACCTAAATTTTTACTACATCAAAAAATACATCCTTGATGCCTTCAAGAACTTTTCCTCCATTTCTTTCTAATCTCAACTTCCTTTATTGTGCCATTTTCCTCCATAGATCACTAAGGATATCCATTTGATCAATAGTCAGATTGGATTTATCCCAATTTAGAATCACAATCTTAGTGTCCATTTATATTTCATCAAAGATATTTACCTTATCTTTATCTTTTGCACTATTGAGAGATAAGGATTTCTTTATCTTTTTCCTCATCTTTCTTCTCCTATACACTTAGATGAGTCTTAGGTTTCTATTTTCCTTCTTTTTCAACATTTTCTTCATCCTTTGGTTTCTACTGGATAAATTTTTTCCTAGAGATAGATTGAGCCTATAACTCAATTTCTACTTGGATGGATGAAAGACTTTGTTCCTTCTTCTGTCATTGTTCTACAATGGGTGTACCAATTAACATCAAGTTTTGTTCAGAGTGTATAGTAGAAATCCAATCATAGTTTCTGTCATCATCTTTGTATTAGACTTTTGTATAGTATACACCTCTTACTCTTCATCCTTATTCATTTTATCCTTCTTCCTCAAATATGGATTCCAAAACTTTTTTGTGGAAGGCTTTGAATCTTGGAGTTTGTTCATTTTCATGTTTTTCCATTGTTTCCCTAATCTCTACATTTGAGAGGTTAGACAAGATGCTTTTACATGTTTTCTCTTTGATGTCCCTTTATGTTTTAATATTATTTTTCCATCTATGTATGAATTCCTTCAATAGGACATTAGTTTCTTGGCCTTTTAATTCATTCAAATCATATTTCCATTTTTTTAATCTTCTCCACTAGAGCATCTTCAATTTGATGTTTCTCTTCTTGGCCTTTGGGTTCAAACTTTGTATTTGAAAGCTATCATGCCACTTCCTTCTCTTAATATTTTAAATTGTTTCTCAAAGGATAGTGGAGGCTTCTTCAACTCGATGATAGGAGTTTTTTCCTCTTCACCATCTTCATCTTCTATCTTTAGCTTCCTCTTCGATTTCCTAGAAGTTGTGGATATAGGGGTAGCTATCTTCTTGGATACCCTTGCAAATACTTTTCCTTGTTCTTAGAAGCTTCTTTCTCCTCTTCTTTCTCTTATTGTTCCTTTTCTCCCTCTTCTCCTTCCTCTTCATCATCACATTTACCCTCAATTACCATGAGAGAGTCACCTTTCAATTGTTTCTTCAATGTTTCCATCCTCTTCTTCCATCTTTTCAAGACTTGAGGAATCTTTATATCTAGAGATATCCTAGTCTTTTTTTCATGATAGGTGCCAAAATATATTACCTTTGGGTTAGTAGTTTCATTAAGAAGAGCCTCTATAATATCCCTTATATCATCTATGCTAACTTCATATCCCAAAGTTTTAACCCATGTAGTTCTAGGAATGATTGCCTTAATGTGAGTGTTATCACAATCAACCAAGCAAAAAATATCTTGAGCTTATTTCTCCACCAACTGCTAAGGTATCCTATACCTTTTTTTATTTTCTCCTTGAAATTATCAAAATATTCTTTCGTTATGCCATTAAAATTTTCTCCCAACTCTTATATGTAATCATTGATTTGGTAAATTACACGTTTGTCCTAACTCCATAAAACACTACCTTTGGATTAAAAGAAATTTTGAACATAGAAGAATAAGAAAACAAGGAGGAATTTAAAATTACATATATTCTTCTTTGAATCTTAGGTTCCCTCCATGTTCTTTCTATGTTGATAGAGATGCAACTTGGCAAAGTCAAATGATCAGTTGTTCTTCACCACCATGTAAGCCAAGTCAATAGCTTCACATGGGACACTATTTGGTCTACTCAAGCAATAGATCTTTTCAAAAATAAAATGGATCATAAATTTAATCTCCATGTTAGTGACATTGCTTGCTTCATTCCCCTACCATCCCATTCTACTAGGGTTTTCATCATTTTGGGTTTATCAAGCATAGGGTAACCTGTAACATGGTGTACCATATTTCTCCTAATCTTCATAGGTTTTGTTGAACAAAAAGGACATCTCATGAACTCTACTCAAAATGAATTTGATCCACTTTATTTTGAAAATCTTTTCCATGTATAGGGCATGTGTTAAATCCTTGATCTCCAAGTGTCTATGTTTAGTCTTTAGTACAACATTGTCACATAGGGAATTGCATGCCTTGTTCATCTCAAATGCGCCTAATTCTTCAATAGTGCAGTTGTAGAGTAACCTAATATCAATTAATAGTACTTTTGGTGGTAAAGATAAATGCACTCTCATAGGATCTTTTTTTATCTATAATTGTTGGATGAAGCTTGAAATTGGGTGCCTCACAAACCACTTTCTTTACCAACATCTATGAACCCTTCTTTGTCTTTGTGTTGGAGATGGATACCAAAAATTCTTGCTCAGAGATGAATTTACAACAAATAATTTTTTTACTACAACTTCTTTTCAACATCAATTCTCCTGAAGATCTCTTTGGGCTCAAAATTTCTCTAAAACCTAAATGTAAGGTGAAAATAAAACCCTTAATTTCATCTATTATAAAAAAACTTAAAATTTAGGGCCTCATAAATGTATTTTATAGTGGTAGGTGGGTAAAAATACAAAGCTTTGTCATCTTTTAGGCTGACTAAATTTGAGTATTTCTATCTATTGTTTGTTTTCAAACATGCGATCTTGATAAAACTATTCTAGCTAAGTTGTATATGATCTCACACTTTTCCAATTGGAAATGTCTATTAAATGCATGTTTTATACTAGTTAGTATCCAATTACTGAAAAAATATAATTATTTCAGAAAATTGACATTTCAATAACTCCTTCTATTTACTGTGATATTTTTTAAATAACATATAAACACCATTTTATAGAGCTCAAAGTCTAGAGTATTCTAATATAGAGTTCATAGTGTTTTAGTTAGATATAGTATATTGTAATTAAAATGTTCTACAAGTACATATTTTAACACTTGAGAAGATGTTGATTTTGAGGAAAAAAAAAAAAATATATCAAAAAAATTTAAAAAATTATATGTCATTCTAGAGGAGAAAGTCCTTTTCCAAAATCTATAATTTTTCTTTTGGTTTGAATAGATTTATTTCAAAAAATGTGGTGGGAGATGAAAACTATCGATATGAGTTTAAGCTAAAATTTAAATCATTATAAAAGAGAAAATATAGGTCTAATGCCCATTTTTATTTTTGATTGTTCTATCTAAATATATTATTGGTAACATAATCTAAGATCAAAGGGAATTTTTTTTATTTCCATATAGTTTTGTGGTGTGAACTAGACCCCTAATTTCAACCATTTTTCAACAACTAAAATTTATCTTTAAAAAAAAAGGAAAATATATAAATTCTTATCACAAATAATTATCTAAAATTATAATCCTAATATTTCATCCATTTCTACACATTTCAATAGTTTACTTCATTTTAAAATTCTAACTAATAAAACCAGTTTTATCTCATTAAATGTGAACTACACTTTTGTTAGCCTTTTTCCTTGTAAGAGGTTGACACAAGTTTGTGATTTTACCCAAGTAGAGTAGATTGGTTAAGCCATTCCATCTTGGCATGATGACTCATCCTTTCACAACTTGCTTAGAACTAGGTTCTAACATGTCTCTACTTAGTGATAACATGTTACTTGATTGCAACTAAATTATAACTCGGTTAAAACATAAATTTGTTCTTTTTTCTTATGCATCTTCCTATGTTTATTTAAATTTCTCCTTCTTGCACATCTAGAACTGATGTAAGATATTCTTGATTTCTTTATTCTAGCCATCTCCTTGACTGCCTAGTTTGATGTAGATACTTCACCCAACTCATTAGATTAGATGATGATAGCTTCTTGATTTGGGCTTTCTTTTGACTTTATTACCCATTTTGGATTCCTTTGAGTTTTGATTTCTTCAATATTTGACATGCCAATAGTTTTCTATATCTCTATTCATATAGTTTCTTGCCAAGTGACCTATCTTCTTGCATACATAACATCTTATCTTGGTTTTTCTTATCCTTACGTGATTTTCTACACAATTTATACCAATGTGCCTATATTCAGCACAATAATGACATCTTCCCCATATATTTTAGTCTCAACAAATAAATTCTCTTTGTCTAACTTCATTGTGTTGAATGTTTGGATTTGTGACCTTGTTTATGACATGTAAAAAAATTCCCTTCAAATTTGGATTTTGATCTACATACATTTTCCTTGTGAACATACTTGTTGCAATTGTAACAGTGACTTTTGAACTTGGGTTGCATTGTATTACTCCAACAAACATTTGAATAATGACATATTTTTCCACATGTGTTACATTTAGGCCTTTTATTCTTTCGTACTCCTCAATTAGTATACCCCAAGCTAGTAGTGCCTTTTGGTCTATTCTAATTTTTATCATTTAGTTATTTTTCATCTCTTAGCTCATTTTGGAGTCTCTCATTTTTTGCTTTTGGATTGGTGATTCCTTGATTTGCATAATATAGTTGATCTTTCATGTTTGATTGATTTTGAGATAGTTGTTAAACTCCACTCATCTTTTCATCTAGCCTTCTAGAAAGTAGTCTTTAGTCATCATCTACCATTTATTTATCATTTATTTCTTTTTTATTTTTCTCCATGAACTCACATTTCTTGATCGAGTGACTTTCATATTCCCTTTTCAAAATTTTCACTTATTCTTGTAGAGTAGTATTCCTCACCAATAGATCTTCTATAGTTATATCTACTTCCTTTGAAATTATTTCTTTATATATATCTTCTATTCTTTCTTTTGTGTAGAGATTTTCATTCAACTATATAGCCAATAATTTTCTTCTCTTCAAAAAGTGAGTATATTATCATTGAGTTTCTTGACTTGCTCCATAGCCATGTGTAAACCTAGTTTTTCATTGTCAATAGCTTTCTCTAACTTGTACACTTCCATTTCCTTAGATCTTTACTCTCTAGACATTGAGAATATGATAGAAGTACCTTTGTTTGATACAAATAGTTGGAAATATAATGACAAGTATGTGACTAGGAGGTTGGGGGTGAGGGGGTGGGGGTAAGGGGTGAATCTTGAACCAATAGAACTTTTCATACTTAAATTACTTCAGCTTTATCTTTTTAGATTATCTAGTCTACTTCCATGCATGAATATAAAGCAATAAAAAAATAAACACCATAAAACTTTGACATAATATATCGTAACCCAAAAACTCTTCAAGGAGAAGGTAAAACTAGGGTGAGGATGTCACCCAAAAGATTTACTATTATAGTAATAAATTTGGACTATTAGGGCTTATAACTAATTACTATTTGTGATCTACTCTGTGAGGAGTATGAAGGATTGTTAGGTCCACCTTGTAAAAAGGATTTTACAATACAATTAAGTATGTACTCTATTAAGAAACTTTACAAAGGACTATTAGATCTACTTGGTTAAAGGATTTTTACTAATACACCCATTAGGATGAATGAGAAGGTCAATCTCTACTTTGATTTTTTTTTTTCTAAAATAGACCTTTTAAATAAAATGATCATTTGAATGTGATGGATGATTCTCTACTCTGCTATTTATACTATCTTGTAGCCTAGTTACATTTTTTGCTCCATATTCACTTCTTGTCTCCAAATAATCATTTATCTTATATTCTTACTATGTTAGACACATTAAAAAAATCAATTTGTTTTCCCTATATACCCTTAAAATTATAACTCTATACTAAGTCATCTTCTGCAATGGATATCTTCATAATAAGCAATTTATGCCTTTAGGTCATCACATATATTGATTATATGATTATATGTTGTCACTTAGGCCATATGTTCTCACATGTATTATTTGCGCCTTTAGGGAATACATTTTTTATGATTATATGTTGTCACTCAGGCCATACAGTGAGCTTGGGTAACACTATTATATAGATAACTCAGTTTACATAGAGAGCTCAATTAACTCTATGAACTCAGTTAACATATGAAGCTTGTTTCCCACTAATAATACTAAACAACTTAGTTTATAATTTGAGATTGGTTAATACAATATACCTTCATCTTCTTAGGTTACACTAAGATCTTCTCCCTAGTGGAAAGCTTGGTTGTAGTATTAAATAACCTTCTTTGATAGCTTAAGTGGTTTGTCACTAATTGACAATATGTCTTACCATAGGGTCAACACTTGTCTCAAGAATAAAATGATTCTAATTTCCAATATTCTCCTCACATGAATAGTTCACACTTAATAGGGTTAGTTATATCATTAATATCATAATAATTATCAAAAAAATGTGCAAAAGAATACAACCATGACATATGATCAATGACTTGCATAGCTATGACATCTCTAGTCTCCATGTCCATAATGTAGACATAATCAAGAGCAAACCCAACCATTTTACCTTTTTCCCCATGAGTAATTTGGTAAATAGAAACAATATTAGTGGTCAAGGATGGTACACAAAGAACAACATTAAATGTCCCCTCTCCTATAGGAACAAAACCTCTTCCACAAACCTTCATGGATGTATTATTACCCATTAATTTATTTGGATAATTATAAGGCTCAATAGAAAAAAATATATCCATAGACGATGCCATATGATGTGATGCACTTGAATGAAAAAGTCATTTACCTTATTGAGATGTATGAAAGAATTGAGTGATAGTACTTTTCCTTTGGATATGAATGAGCTCATTAATGTTCCTATGGAAACATTAATTCTCATCATGTCCTAGCTTTTTACAATATGTATATTTATCTCTCTTTGTTTTAGATTATTCCTCTCTTAAAGAGGAGTTGGATTTGATATGATGTTGTGAAAGAGAATCTTCATCTTTGTCATGTTTTATAGAACACTTTTGTTGATTTTTTTTCTTTTGGAATATTATGGAGAGAAGACATTTCCAATCAACACTTGATACTTTGAAGGATTCAAATGACCCATGTGTGCTAAATTTTCAAGTTTCCTTGTGCGATTAGTTGTAAATTCATAAAGAGAAGGCATTTTCAATGCAGTACCAAGTGCATCCATAGTAGTACATAATGTGGAAATAGAGATTGAATATTTAAGACCTAACATAGAAAGAATATATATTATCAATTTCTCATCATATTTAATAAAACCACAATTAAAAAGATCCAAACTAATGGAATTTAACTTAGTGATAAAGTATTGAATGTTTTCAAAATCACATGGACTTAGATTTATAAGCTCAATGTATAATTTGAATTTTACCATTTTTTTATGTTTACCAAAGATTCCCTCCAATTTTTTCCAAGTATGATGGGGATGTGTGCAAGGTGAAATTTGATAAATAGAATCATGAGAGATGGTAGATCTAAGAAAGCCAAGTTCTTTATCCCTTTGATGAAATAATTTCATTCGTTGTGCAACAACTACAGCTGATTCTAGATCCTATTAGAGAATCATTCTAGTGATTGAATACTCATCAATTGATTAGAAATTGTTTGTTTTCATTCATGAAAATTATAGGGAGTAAGTAATGGAACTTTTGAAAAATCCATATTTAAATTGACTCAATACAAGCTATTCTAAGGGTTGATTTGTTAGCTACCTCTTCATCCCTTCCATTACTTTATCCAAAATTGAAAGAAATATAATACAAGGTTAAAGTCCTCGTTAGACCTAAAGTACCTGATAATGCTAAATCATGGAAATTATTTAACGATGATAAGAAAATCTATTGCTTTGTTGAAGGAGTCAAGCCTTTTACCAAGCAATACTTTGAATGAAGTGAAACAACCTATGTAGAGTTCCCTCCTGATTAAAAAAAAAAGATAATTTGGAGCTAGGTGCAAAATAATTAAAAGGTAACAAAATGCCTAGACACCTAATCTCTTTAGAATTTTTTTTTAATAGACATGATGCATATATCAAAAGAGAAAGAGGTAGGAAAGGTGGAACCTCTGATGATTATGAGGGAATAAATGTAGGCACTAAGTTTAAGACTAAAATGATTAACATTGGTAATAGTTATTCAACTAAAGAAATACCTAGAGCTAAAGCACTACTTTGTTAATATCAAGATGTTTTTGCATGGGACTATGAAGATTTAAATTTTTTTAGGAATGGTGAGTTTAAGCATAGGATTGCCCATAATCTCAATGCAATTTCTTTTAGGAAAAAACAATGCAACTACAACCGAATGATCTCAAATGCCATCTTCAAAGAAATTCATAAAATATTAGAAGGTAGGATCATTTATGCTATACACCATTCAACATGGGAAACTAATGTTGTCCCTACTAGGAATAAGAGTGAGGAGATTGGAATTTATGTGAATTTTACAAATCTAAATCAAGCATCTCTCAAAGATAACTATGCTCTCCCCAACATGGATCACTTACTACAAATAGTGACATGATCTAAAATAATGTGTATTTTGGATGGCTTCTTAGGATTTAACTAGATTGAAGTAGATTTAGATGATTAATTTAAGACATCATTCATCATTCCATAGGGAACATTTTCTTACGATAGAATGCCCTTTGGGCTAATTAATGTTGGAACTAATTTTGAGAGAGCCATGAATATGTCCTTTGCAGAATTAAAGAAAAAAATCACTGTCATCTATTTGAATGATTTGATAGTACTATCCAAG
Organism: Cupressus sempervirens; assembly: GCA_028749045.1. Lineage (NCBI taxonomy): Eukaryota > Viridiplantae > Streptophyta > Pinopsida > Cupressales > Cupressaceae > Cupressus > Cupressus sempervirens. The sequence goes on along the minus strand of CM053786.1, from coordinate 204,773,582 downwards.
AGAAGAGAAGACCATTTGAAGTACTTGGAGAAAGTGTTGAAGAGATGTATAGAACATGGAATCTCCCTTAACCCCAAGAGGTCAGTTTTTTCATTTCAGAGGAAAAGTTGTTGGGTCATATAGTTTCTCAAGAAGGCATTAAGATTGATCCTCAATGTGTCAAAGCTATCTAATAGATCAACCTACCAAAAAGAAAAATTGGAGTTAAATCTTTTTTTTGGTCAGGTAAATTTCTTTAGATGTTTTGTTCCTGATTTCTCTAAAATCACAAAGTGTATAATTGGCATGATGAAACGTTGTCACATTTTTAAGTGGAGCGACTCTTGAATAAAGGCCTTTAATGAAATCAAAACTACTATAGCTCATGCCCCTATATTAGTTCATCCATATTATACCAAAGAATTTATTTTATATTTCTATGCATCAACCTATACATTGCCTTCCATACTCATGCAAGAAAACAAGGAAGACATCCAAGCACCTATTTCTTTTATGACCACCCCCATCAAGGACCATGGAATGAAGTATTCCCAAATGGAAAAGAATACCTATGTTTTTGTTAGAGCCCTTAAGAACTTCATATTTTATGTTCTATATTCACATTCAATTATTTATGTTCCTTATTCAAAAGTCTAAATTATTTTAAATCAGTAAGAAATAGTATGAAAATCAAAAAGATCTTGGATAGAAAAAGTCCAAGGGTATGAAATTGAGTTAAAGCCTATTAACACAATTCTTGGAAATGGTTTGTGTAGAGAAATCACAAAAAACTAGGAGGTAACTAAAGAAGAAGAAATCTCAAAAGTTCTAATGGTGAGCCTCCAAGATCCTTAGTTTTCAAATATTGCCTATTTACTTACCTATGGGGAGTGACCCAATGGATTGACCTATAAGTAGAGAAGAGATATTAGGGCCAAGTCTCCCAAGTATGTCATTTATGATGATCAATTTAATAAAAGAGAAATTGATGGCACATTTCTAAGATCTACAGATAAACCTTAGTAGGAGAGACTGCTCAAACTATTTCATGATGAAGTGTGTGGTGGGAACTAATATTCTATAGTAATAGCATATAAAATTTTGAGTTAGTGTTATTACTAGCTAGGTATGTTAAAAAATGCTTATAAATGGGTAGCCCAATGCGAAAAGTGAAAAATGTTTGGTGGTAAACCTTAATTGGTTGCCTTTCTATTAAGGCCACTAGTAATAGAAGGCCCCTTTCAGCAATGGGGAATTTATTTTATTGGCCCAATTAACCCCTTCTCTTCTTCTAGAGATTTATATATCATTACTACTACAATCAAATTTACTAAGTAGGTGGAAGAAAAACCTACTAAGAGAACCAACTCTGTAGTTGTTTGTGCATTTGTTAAAGAAAACAACCTTGTGAGATTTGGTGTCCAACTAAAGCTATTATTGATAATACTACGTATTTTTATTTAGTAGAAATTATTGAATTCTTCTATTATAATGGTATCCATATGAGTCATTCTTTGGACTATTTCCCTCAAGAAACTAGTGAAGAAAAATCAAGAAAAAAAATGGTCAATGTCATTAGTAAAATTTTCTCCAACAACCAGAAGAGTTGGCACAAGAAGATACATATAGCTCTTTGAGAAAATAGGGTGACACCTAAAGGGCCATTGATATATCCCTATTTCTACTAGTATATATGGAGCTAAGGCTAGTCTATCCCTTCCCTTAGAGCTATCAATCTACAAGTTACAAAAAAAAATTAAAGATCCTATATTTCATAGTGGTTTGGAAAAGAAAATAGTGTACCTAAACATTCTAGAAGAGGAGCATGAAAAACTGGTTGACCACATCACAGAGTATCAGAAGTGCATGAAGATCTTCTTTGATAAAAGATAAAATCCAAGAAGATCTTCTAGATCTAGTTGCTAGTGCTCAGCAGATGTTGATTTGGTAGCTTCTATTTGTGACTTGGGTTCTTACAGCTCAGTAGGCATTAGCTCAATTTGAACTTCCAGTGACTCGGTTACTAAAGAACCTAGAGTTGAGGATTCCTGATTAATAGGTATGCTTGGCATTGTATCAGGTTCAATCTAAACAAATCTCATATAGTCTTCAAGTTCCCTTTTGCTTTCTTCTTCTATTCTTTCTACAAACTCATCAACTTTAACATGTGAACTTTCTATGACTTTGTGAGTAGATAAGTTCAAACATTTGTATGGTTTGCTTTTGCAAGAGTATCCCAAAAATATTCCTTCATCACCTTTTACATCAAATTTACCTTTTCTAGATTCTTTCAAAATGTAACATTTGCTTCCAAATACTTTTAGGTAACTTACATTGGGTTTGTAGCCATACCATAACTCATAGGGGGTCTTGAATGAGTCCTTTTTTAGCTATACTTGATTCAAGGTATGAACTATAGTGCTAATAGCTTCCTTCCAATATTTTATAGCAATGATTTTCTCAATCATTAAGATTCTTGCACAATCTGTGATAGATCTATTCCTTCTTTTTGCTATTCCATTTTGTTTTGGAGTTCTAGGTGTTGAAACCTATCTTTTGATTCCCCTTTCAATGCAAAATTTATTGAATTCACATGAAATAAATTCACCACCTTTGTTAGACCTTACGGATTTTAGTCTTTTACCTATTTCCTTTTCTACTCTGGCCAAATACCATTTAAATTTTTCAAATGCTTCTAATTTCTCTCTTAGGTACATGACAGTCATCATTCTTGAATAATCATCAACAAAAAGAATGAAAGATTTCTCACCAATATAACCTTTAATGCAAATTGGTCCACACAAATCAGTATGCACAATTTCTAACATTTTTTCAGACCGATAGTTCTTGCTTTTCAAAATATATTTTTTCATTTTATCAACTTGACAATTCCTGCATAGACCAACCTTGGGTTTCTTTATGCTAGGAATGCTTCTTACTTTCTTGAATTTAATTATCTTTACCAAGTTGTCAAAGTTTACATGACATAACCTCCTATGCCATAACCAACTTTCTTCAACTTGAGCAATAAAACATGAACATTCACCAAGTTCAAGATAAAACAAGTTACCTTTTATTTGAGTGCCTGATCCAATTGGCATTCCTTTTCCATCTAGTAATCTTTCTTTTCCATGCATAAATTCCACTTTGAATCCATTATTGAGTAGTTGTGCCACACTCAAAAAATTATGGTTTAGTCCTTCTACCCAATATTTGTTATCACGTACAAGTTCCTTGGTCAATGAGATTCTTCCTTTTCCTCTTATACAACAAGGTTCATTGTTACCAAATCTTACATTGCCACCATCATAGTCTTCAAAGTGTTCAAACTTAGTTTTATCACTAGTCATGTGATGAGAACAACCATTATCTATGGTCCATATATCATTTTTTCTCACATGAGAAATGAGTGTCATTTATTATTCGTTCTCAGAGTCATCTTTTATAGCTATGTAAACAATTTCATCTACTTCTTCATCATCAAAACCATTAGAAGCTTTTGCCATGAAACATGTTTTCTTGCCTTTATCCTTGAATGATTTGAAGTCTTTCTTGCCATTGCATTTGTGACCTTTCTTCTCATCCTTGTTTTGCTTATTTTGGCACATAGCAGTAATATGTCCAATTTCTTCACAAGAAAAATAGATTAGAGGAACCTTACCTTTGTATTTTCCTTTTCCTCTTGAATATTTCCTTTCTAGCAGAGCTTCAACCACTTCAAGATCATTATCTAAACTCTGTTCTAATTCTTCATCACTATCTGATTGAGGATCCTTTAACTTTTTATCTTTTTTTTTGAGTGAAAGCTTGGCTTAAAATGCTGATTCAATGTTCTTGGTAGTAGGAACATAATTATCATAGTTGTCTAGCTCAAATGCAGTCAATCTTCAAACTATGGTGTCTAAATTTATTTTATGATTTGCCTCACATCATCTTTCTTGAATTACAAAGACTCTGATTGCATAAATGGGAAGTAGAGTTCTAAGAACTTTACTTATAACTGTCTCCTCATTGATATGTCCTCTAAATGCTTTGATTACACTGACATATGCTTTAACTCTTTCAACATACTTTGTCATATTTTCATCCTCTCTCATCCTCATATGATCAAATTTTCCTCTCAAACTTTCTACTTTGGCTCTTCTCACATTATCATCTCCTCCATAGATCTCTCTCAGCTTGTTCCACATTTCAAAGGTTGTTTTGCAATCCTTGATGTCATCAAATTCTTCATAACTCAGAGCAGATGCTATATCTATCATCATGTTGTTTGAGTCTTCTTTTCAGCAATATCATTGATAGATAATGTACCAAAAGGTTCTTCATATTTTTCATCAAGGTACTTCAGCCCTATATCACCAATAGAAGCTAGATGAAGTCTCATCAATCCCTTCCATGCTGGGAAGTTATCCCTATTAAGTCTTGGAATTTCCTTGTTATAATACAGCTTGACCTTTTGCTAAGATCTTTGAAATCTTTTTCTACAAGCACCAAAAGCTCTAATACCAATTATTGGAATTATAGATTGAGTAACTAAGAGTGGGTGGGGGTGAATCAATTACCACAAAAAAAAACTACAAATCCCTTAGATGTCTTTAATACTTATTTACTACTGATACTTGATAAATACTATAAGAATGTTGTAACATGGTAGATTAAGTAGTTACTGATCATCTAGCATTCATAATTATTAATATGCATCCAAAAGTTAAATAAAATGAACACAAGAGACACCAGATTTAACGTAGAAATTCAATATGGAAAAAACCACCAAATAACTAGCTACCAATTTTTCACTCTTCTAAAGTGAGCCCTGTTAGGAGCCAACCTTGTTAAAGGCTATAATACACACTATAAGGTGTGACCCTATTAGAGGATTTAGTCACTCTGTTAGGAGTGGCCTAGCTAGAGGTATTTAGAATAATTCAACTGAGTTATCACCTTGTTAGAGGATTTACAAAATGGCTATTAAACCAAATCTATTAAGAGATTTGAAATCACTACTATAATTATTAGAAAGCAACAATGAATTGTCCTGATTTAAGATGCAACTAGTTTTGCTGATTACAGGTCTTTATTCATCATCATTAGATCCTCTTTGATCAAGTATAGCTTTGTTGTTCCTCAAAGATCTTTGATCATTCTTTAAAATTCTCTTCCACAATAATCAATCTTCATATCACATCAAATCCATCTCTCACACTTAGAATTCACAACTTGACTTCTTATTTATACCATTCAGATTATCAAGTTGGCCCATTCACATGTTACTTTTACCAATAAACTATACATCAGTTGGCTACAAATATTACTTTAAACAAATGGACATTACTTCAAAAAATTAATAAAATCCGTCACTGGCTGACCTTGCTTGGTAAATACTACTTCTAGAAATTTCCTAAGTTAACCATCCTAACTCGATTAACATTACAACATCTACAAAATCCTTTGGCTACTGAGTTTACTTGATAAGAACTAAATTCCTTCACTTTCTGTGAGAGCTCAGTAAGACCTATTTCTTCTATATTTCCCTTTGATGATTGAGTGAGCGCAGTAACAACTAAATTTCTTGAAAGCTTAGTAACAATTGTCTACTTGATAGACACTAAAAATTTTCTTTTCTAACCTTCTGAGCTTAGTAGACTATATCCTTTACCTTGCTGATCAAATGAGCTTGGTAGAATCTTTCTTTTTCTTTGTTGACCAACTGAGCTTGGTAGACTCTATCTAATGACTGATATGACATTTGTGTGACATCAAAGACAATACACAATTGAGCAATTGTATCCAACAATCTCTCTCTTGGGCATTGATGACAACACAACATGTCATAGTAGAATGAAATTTGAAAACAAGTCTTTACTGACAAAATACTTCACTTTCTTCTTCGAACACAACAAACTCCCTCTTTCATAATAATCTCTCCCTCTTACACAAACTCTTATTATATTGCAAATTTTAGAAAGATATGATAGTATATTCTCCCTCTTTGACAACACATGCCAAAGATAACATAAATCAACTAAATAGCATTGTACCTGATGTACTGATTCATATGCAATGTCTTCATAGGTTTGTTGCATCAATTGATAGATCTTCAATTCTGTTCCTATTAATGCATCACTAAAACTATATTTTAGTGAGCTTTAGATAGGGGAATGACCCCTAACTTACCACTAAGATACACGAATGCATCCTTAGCTAAAGGGTTTGTGAATATGTCAGCAACTTGTTCCTTTATATGGACATATTCCAATCTAATTTCCTTTTCTTGGACCAATTCTCTAACAAAGTGATACTTTATGGCAATATGCTTGATTTTTGAATGCATCATTGGATTCTTGGAGATATTAATTGCACTTTTGTTATCACAAAATATAACAACAAGTTATTTGATTTCTTGCTTCATACCTTCCAATAATTGTTTGAACCACACAATGTTTGAGCAGTTTACTACTGCTACAACATATTTAGCCTTTGCTATGGATTGGGATGTACAAATCTACTTTTTAATTGTCCAAGAAACCAACCTTTTTCCATGAAAGAAAGCTCCTCCACTTTTTCTCTTTCTGTCATCAACATTCCTTGCCCAATCTATGTTAGTGAACACTTTTTAATTCAAATTTTCTCCAAGTTTACACCATAATCCATAATCTTCAGTTCTTTTTAAGCATCTCATGATCTTTTTGATTGCCATCATGTGATTTTCTCTTGGTTTTGCTGAGAATCTTGCTATAATTTCTACTACAAGGGAAATGTCTAGTCTTGTATGCACTACATACTGCAACTTTTCAATCATAGATCTATACATTGTCTGATCCACTTCCTTTGATTCATCATCTTTGGTAAGTTTCAATCCAGTACACATATGAGTCCCTACTAGTTTGCAGTCTTCCATACCAAACTTTTTCAGTATCTCCTTGATGTATTTAGATTGAGTGATGTAGATGCCATTCTTACTCTATTGAATTTGAAGAGTAACAAAGAATTTGAATCCACCAAACATTAACATTTCAAATTCCTTATTCATTTGTTCTAAAAATTCTTTGCAAAGATCATCATTTCCTGTGAACAAAGTATCATTTACAAATATCTCTGATAAAACAATCTCATTATCTGATCCTTCCTTTATGTACAAACTACTATTGTCATTAGTTCTTTGAAAACCAATCTGAATAAGATAGCTATGCAATCTTTCATACCATGCTCTAGGGGCTTGTTTCAAACCATATAATGCTTTATGCAATTTGTAGATCATGTCCTTTTTGTTTCTATCAACAAAACCTTTAACCTGTTCAATGTAAACCTTTTCATCCAATATGCCATTGAGAAATGTTGACTTGATATCCATCTGATAAAATTTGAATCCTTTTAATGCAGCATATGCAAGTAAGGTTTTGACACCTTCCAATCTTGCAAGACGAGCAAAAGTTTCTCCATAGTCTACACCTTCTTCTTGAGAGTATCCTTTGCATACCAGTCTAGCTTTGTTCCTTGATACCTTACCATCTTCATTTAGGTTGTTTCTAAATACCCACTTAGTTCCAATTACATTCTTGTTTTTGGGTCTAGGTACAAGAGTCTATGTTTTGTTTTTCTTTGTCTATTCTATCTCTTTATTAATAGCTTCAATCCAACATTCATTGTCTAGTGCATCTTTGACATTTCTAGGTCCAAAATCAACAAGTAAACAAGTGTTTCTCAACTTACTTCTTGTCATTGTTTCTTCTAATTTATTTCCAATGATTTGATTTAGTGCATGATTTTTCTTGACATACTTGGCTAACAATGGCTCCTTGCCTTTTGAATGACTTATATTGTTATCCTTCTGTGTCTCAACTTTTGGTTGTGGATCTAGTTGCTCGGGCTTGTTAGATGTTGATTCGATAGCTTCTGTTTGTGACTCAAGTTCTTGTAGCTCGATAGGCATTAGCTCAGTTTGAACTTCCTACGACTCAATTAGTAGTTGAGGATTCTTGATTAATAGGTATACCTTGCATCATATCAGGTTCAATGTAAACAAATCTCCTATAGTCTTCAGGTTCCCTTTTTCTTTTTTCTTTTGTTCTTTCTACAAACTCATCAACTTTCACATGTGCACTTTCTATTACTTTGAGAGTAGATAAGTTCAAACATCTATATGCTTTGCTTTTGCAAGAGTATCCCAAAAATATTCCTTCATCACTTTTTACATCAAATTTACCTTTTCTAGATTCTTTCCAAATGTAACATTTGCTTCCAAATACTTTTAAGTAACTTACATTGGGTTTGTAGCCATACTATAACTCATAGGGGGTCTTAAATGAGTCTTATTTTAGTTTTACTCAATTCAAGGTATGAACTGTAGTTCTGATAGCTTCCTTCCATTATTTGATAGCAGTTCTTTTCTCAATGATTAAGGTTCGTGTACAATCCATGATAGATCTGTTAGAGTAAATAATTAATAATTATTTATTTATTCTATTTAATTAAGCTTACTTAGGTTAATGCATTTATTTAGTATTTAATAGTTGTAGTAGTTAGTTGTTGACAACACGGGAGTTTGTTCCCTTCTAGCATGTTCCACTTTTTTGTGGAAGAGTGCTTAGTTGTCAACCTTATCTTCTACCTCCTTCCAGCTTATTCTACAAGTGGTCTCTCTCTCATTGTAAATTCATCAATTCACATAGCAATTTCATTTTTCCTATTGTGAAATATTTTCTCTTGCTTTATTTTCTTCAAGCTCTTGTTCCTTTGGTTTCTCTTCAGCAAGCTATTTGCACGTAGGTGATCTTGGCAACTATGGAGTTGAATTTCATCAACTCCTACAAGATCTATTCCTTATTTCTACTATTCCATTTTGTTCTAGAGTTCCAAGTGCTGAAACCTATCTTTTGATTTTCCTTTCAATGTAAAAGTTCTTAAATTCATGTGAAATAAATTCACCACCTCTATTAGACCTTAAGCATTTTAGTCTTTTACCTATTTCCTTTTCTACTCTGGCCAAATACCATTTGAATTTTTTAAATGTTTCTGATTTCTCTCTTAAGTACATGACAGCCATCATTCTTGAATAATCATCAACAAAAATAATTAAATTTTTTTCACCAGTATAACTTTTAATGCCAATAGGTCCAAACAAATCAGTATGCACAATTTCTAGAATTTCTTTAGACTGATAGTTCTTTCTTTTAAAACTAGTTTTTCCCATTTTATCAATTTGACAATTCTTGCATAGACCAACCTCAAGTTTTTTTATGTTGGGAATGCCTCTTACTTTCTTGAATTTACTTATCTTTACCATGTTGTCAAAGTTTACATGACATAACCTCCTATGCCATAACCAGCTTTCTTCAACTTGAAGAATAAAATATGAACATTCACCAAGTTCAAGATAAAACAAGTTACCTTTTCTTTGGGTGCCTGATCCAATTAGCTTTCCTTTGCCATCTAGTAATCTTTCTTTTACATACATAAATTCCACTTTGAATCCATTATTGAGTAGTTGTACCACACTCAAAAAATTATGCTTTAGTCCTTCTACCCAATATGCATTATCACATAAAAGTTCCTTGGTCAGTGAGATTCTTCCTTTTCCTCTTATATTACAAGGTTCATTGTTACCAAATCTTACACTTCCACCATCATAGTCTTCAAAGTGTTCATACTTAGTTTTATCATCAGTCATGTGATGAGAAAAACTACTATCTATGATCCATGTATCATTTTTACTCACATGAGAAATGAGTGCCATTTCTTTTTCATAATCAGATTCATCTTTTATAGCTATCTAAACAATTTCATCTTCTTCTTCATCGTCAGAATCATTAGAATCTTTTTCCATGAAACATGTTTTCTTACCTTTATCCTTGAATGATTTGAAGTCTTTTTTGCCATTGCATTTGTGACCTTTCTTCTCATACAATTTCATCTACTTCTTCATCATCATAACCATTAGAAGCTTTTTCCATGAAACATGTTTCCTTACCTTTATCCTTGAATGATTTGAAGTCTTTCTTGCCATTGCATTTGCAATGTTTCTTCTCATCCTTGTTATACTTATTTCGGCACATAGCAGTAATATGTCCAATTTCTTCACAAGAAAAATAGATTAGAGGAACCTTACCTTTGTATTTTCCTTTTCCTCTTGAATATTTCCTTGCTAGCAGAGCTTCAACCACGTCAAGATCACTATCTAAACTCTGTTCTAATTCTTCATCACTATCTTATTGAGGATCCTTTAACATTTTGTCTTTTTTTTGGAGTGAAAGCTTGGCTTCAAATGTTGATTCAATGTTCTTGGCAGCAGGAACATAATTATCATAGTTGTCTAGATCAAATACAGTCAATCTTCCAACTATGACATCTAAATTTATTTTAGGATTTGCCTCACATCTTCTTTCTTGAATTGCAAAGGCTTTGATTGCATAAATGGGAAGTAGAGTTCTAAGAACTTCACTTATAATTCTCTCCTCATTGATATCTCCTTCAGATGCTTTGATTACACTAACACATGCTTTAACTCTTTCAACATACTTTGCAATATTTTCAACCTCTCTCATCCTCATTTGATCAAATTATCCTCTCAAACTTGTTGCTTTGGCTCTTCTCACATTATCATCTCCTCCATAGATCTCTCTCAGCTTGTTCCATATTTCAAAGGTGGGTTTGCAATCCTTGATGTCATCAAATTCTTCATAACTCAGAGAAAATGCTATGTCTATAATCATGTTGTTGTGAGTCTTCTTTTCAGCAATATCATTGACAGATAATGTACTAGAAGTTTCCTCATATTTTTCATCTAGGTACTTCAGCCTTGTATCACCAATAGAAGTCAGATGAAGTCTCATCAATCCCTACAATGCTGAGAAGTTGTCCCTATTAAGTCTTGGAATTTCCATCTTATAAGACATCTTGACTTTGACTTAGATCCTTGAAATCTTTTGCTGCAAGCACCAAAAGCTTTGATACCAATTGCTGGGATTATAGATGGAGTAACTAAGAGGCAAGGGTGAATCGGTTACCAACAAAAGAAATCCATAGATTCCTTAGATGTCTTTAATATTTATTTACTACTGATACTCTGTAAACACTATAAGAAATCTATAACTTGGTAGATTAACTAGTTACCTATCATCTAGCATTCATAATTATTAATATGTATGCAAAAGTTAAATAAAATGAACACAAGAGACACCTAGTTTAATGTGGAAATCCAATATGGAAAAAACCACCAAGTAACTAGCTACCAATTTTTCACTCTTCTGAAGTAAGCCTTGTTAGGAGACAACCCTATTAAATGTTACAATACACACTTTTAGGTGTGACCCTATTAGAGGATTTAGTCACCCTATTAGGAGTGGCCTTACTAGAGGTCTTTAAAACAATTCAACTGAACTGTCACCTTGTTAGAGGATTTACAAAATGGCTATTGAACCAACTTTATTAAAAGATTTGAAATCACTACTATAATTGTTAGAAAGAAATAATGAATTGACTTGAATTAAGATGCAATTGATTTTGCTGATTATAGGTCTCTATTCATCATCATTAGATCCTCCTTGATCAAGTATAGCTTTGTTGTTCCTCAATGATCTTTGATCATTCTTCAAAATTTGCTTCCACAATAATCAGTCTTCATATCACATCAAATCCATTTCTCACACTTAGAATTCACAACTTGACTTCTTATGTATACCATTTAGATCATCAAGTTGGCCCATTCACATGTTACATTTATGAATAAACCATACATCAATTAGCTACAAATATTACTTTAAACAAATGGACATTATTTCAAAAAATCAATGAAATCCTTCACTGGCTGACCCTTCTCGGTAAATACTTCTTCCAAAAATTTCCCGAGTTAATCATCCTAACTTGGCTAACATTACAAAATTTGTAAAATCCTTTGGCTACCGAGTTTACTTGGTAAGAACTAAATTCCTTCACTATCTGTGAGAGCTTAGTAAGAACTATTTCTTCCATATTTCCCTTTAATGACCGAGTGAGCTCGATAACAACTAAATTTCTTGAAAGCTTGGTAACAAATTTCTACTCGATAGACACTACAAATTTTCTTTACTAACCTTCTGAGCTTGGTAGTCTTTGTCCTTTACCTTTCTAACCAACTGAGATCGGTAGACTTTGTCCTTTTCTTTGCTGACCAACTAAGCTCAGTAGACTCTTTCTAAATATTGATATGACATTTGTGTGACATCAAAGACAATACACAATTGAGCAATTCTATCCAACAAACCAATGATGGTTTCCTACTCTTTAGGCTCTGCAAAACCAAAAAGGTATATCTATGGGATGATTTAGAATAAATGTCAAAATATGAGGATTTAGTTAGTTTCATCTTGATTCTCATCTACTATCTCTACCACATGCATAATTCTATCCATTTCTTGACACTTTTAGATGATATACATCCCTATAAATAGATGTGGTCACAAATCTCGTTTAGTTTACAAATATTTCTGGAAATAACAGCTACCTAAGACTTAGAAATTAGATTTAAATGAGTGCTAACCAACATTTACCATTTTGAGAAAATTGAAATAAATTTGATTTGATTTTAGACTTGATGCTTATTCATGATCTATCTATCTACAAATGGGATTAATTAGATCAGTGCCTATTCAATTGGGATTTAGGGTCTACTTCAATTTATGGATTTGATTTGTTTCTTTACAAAAAAAATTATTAGAAATTCTTACTAGAATTTATTCTACAGACATCCTTTCTACTACCATAGTAATCCCATCAAATCCATTAAAGCCTTTAGTTAACTCATTGAATTAATAGAAATAATCAATTGACATAAAACCTAAATGAATTGCATTCAATTGGACAAGGTTTACTCACACAATATCAAAATAACCAAGTAATAACAAAGGAGACAAACTTCAGTGTGAACAAATATGGGGATAGCTCAATTTTGTATTAATTTTCTTTGAAAATTATATACAATTGAAGTGAACTCAAAATATCTTCTCAAAAGACAGAATGATCATATGATATCAATGTATTCTTAGAGAAATTTATAGAGAAAATACATCATGAAGCTTTGCTATCACAAAAAGATTAAAACATACTTAGTATAATACTATAATTGCATTAGAAATCAGACCCTTCTCAAGCCTTGGAATCTAACTTATATAGTGTGAGATGCAACAAGCTTCATCCATAAAGAACTGATAGTTGTCCTAAAAAGAATTTTATATACAAATTTCACAAAAAGAAAAAATTGTATGTAACAAAAAAACTTATACATCAAAATATTCTTTTGGTAGGTAACCCTTCTATTACATCCTTTCGTGTTGTTGATTTCTTAATTGGCTATTACTTTGAATCATTTTTGTATGTAATTGCTAGACCAAACAATGATGTAGTGTGTTCTAGTGATTACAAATCAATTTTAACCTAAGGGTTTTCACCATCTTCATCCTGGACTGACAAAGTTACTTTTACTCTTCTCTCCTCCTTGGTCATGTCAACATCTTGGACCTCCAGGGCTGCAACTAAAACTGACTGATCACCTTTATTTTCTTCTTCCAATTGGTCTTGTGTGATTATGTCAATGATTTGTATTTCATCATCCTACAACTCATCACTATTAGTCTCAACTTATTCAAACTTTTCATTAGGAGAAATGTCTACCATCAACTTCTGAAAAAGTGTGTCATCTGGCCAATCATATTATAGAATATTCTATTGCTTCTTGATGACATATTCACCTTCTTTGTCAATATTAATAAAATCTTGTTTCAAAGAATCAAAGAATATTTGGGATTTTACCATTTATTCTATTCTGGCCCACCATGCATGCACTGTCTCATGTATGATTTTATTCATCCTCAAATAGAATTAATCATCTAGTTCTTTAGCCCATTCATCTTTACTTTTCAATTTAGTCTTTTAGTCTAGGGCATTAGGGAATAAATCAAACTTTTGGCTCTTATACTTATTCAAGTAGCCAACTATTATTCTTTGTAGGTGAATCTTTCATCAAATTCTAGAAGATCATTAACAATATCATAGGTTTTTACAATGTGATCATGTGAAGACCTTATGATAGAATAGCACAAAAATGTCATATCTTTCCTACTTTTTCTCTTTCCCCACTTATTGAAAATAGGCTTCAAAGCCTCTTCATTTTCTTTTCTTTCATCCCATATGTTTATTACCTTTGCCAATTGATCATAAAATAATGGCCATTCAATTTTATCTCCTAAATAGATGAGAACCTTCCTTAATTTTTCTTCATACTATACATTTAGGCTACATGCAATTCCCACAACTTGCTCCTTTCCTCTTCAAAATCTTTAGTTGCATAATACTCAGGCCTCTATGGTGTATTTGGGATTTCTATAAGTGGAGTGGATTTAAAAGATTCCACTAGAGGGTGAGGATATGTAATTCTCAGTCTGGAAGACCTTCCCAACACCTTATTCTCTAGCTCAATCCTCTTTTGGGCCTCTTTATTGTATACTTCAAAAATTGTCTCATATTTACTCTATAATTCAAAAAGTGTTTTTCCTTCTTTTCAGCAGTAGCCAAGACAAACTGAGATGTTCCTACACCCATATGTGCAGCTTATACATGGGAAGTGTCAGTTACTCTTCTTATAATAATATTTCCCATCAATCCAAAAACATCTGGCTATGACAAGGTAGCTCATGACCCTTTTCTTAATGACTAGATGACAAAAACAGCCTAGTCTTCACTTAATGCAGTACCAATAAATTCTTTCTTCTTTGGGTCTTGCAAATCTAATTCATTTGAAACAAAATTGAAAACTAAAACATCAACTATGTCCTAATTGGGTAGCAACAAAATGTTTGATGCTTCCATTTTCCTACCCTCTTCAAGTCTTATATTCTTATTTTTTTCATCATTTCCTCCTTTACCTAATTTTGTAAGGAAATTTCATACATTCCTAGATGCTCTATTCTCAACTTGTTACACCTTTCTTCAAATTTTCCCATAGTGGTCCACCATGCAAGTTGGTGCGAAGCTCTAGATTTAACAAAGCTATCATCTAATAAAAATTGATGACTAGCTTTCTCTATGATAGGGTCCAATTCCCTATATTTTTAATTTGCTACTATCAATTCAAGGCTTGGCATAGGAGGCTCATGAGGGTTCCCACATCCATTTCTGCCTGAGTAATAAACACACCACCCTATGACCCTATTTGTTCAATTTTCTCTCCAGTGAGTTACTCCTCTCCAATCCTCAAAGGGGATTGAGTAGGTGAATATTCCTCAACATGAGGATCAGGTTCCTTTATTATTCTCTGCTTCTTGGGAGAAAGGTCATTAGGTCTATCTTCTAGGACAACACTAGTGGATCCCATTATTTATTTTCCCTTATCCATGGTGGCCTTTTTATTTTGAATTATGGTATAACCTAGCCTCTATTGGATGATCAGATGTCTTGCTCCTACATTAGGAGTAAATGCCAACCTCCTCATGACCTCTATGGCCTTATCTAGGTATGAATTAATAAAAAATTGGTTCTTTTCATTCATGGCCTCCATTATCTCAGGAAAAGTACCCATAAGTTTATTTATTTTATATGCCTCTGTTATGGCATTATCTAGAGGACTACAATCCTTATCAAAACAATGTATGAATTCAAAAACCCTTGAGTAAACTCTCCCTTTTCTTTCTTAGTTTCTTGTTCCTACAATGATAACTCATTTGTTATGATGTCCTCTAGATAATATGAATCATGTTTTACTTTTCCCAATTTACTTCTATGCATGAAGGTCAAATTGTAAAATCCCTTAGTATCACAAAAAAGGGATGGGAAATAACCATTTTTTATTGATTCAAAATTCTATATAAGAAGAGCAAACTAGTTTTAGTAATTATGAATTGATGGGCTACAATATAGATAGGGAAAATTGACCCTCTCTTCCTTTTCAATAGATAAGTTTCTTCCAGTCCTCCTAACTTCCATAAAACTTCAGCCATTCCTACTTTTAAAGGTACCTAGTAAGATAACACATGAGGGATTCCTTTCAAACCATAAATTCTAATGACAGTAGAAACAAAGTATGGGATGATATCCCCCCAATTGTGTGAAAATTTCAAACAACTAGGATTATCCATAGGCCTAATGAGACACATTAGTGCCTTAGGGACTCTGGGATTGTCACTTAATATGAGGCATCTCAACTTGGAAGTTAAATACCTATCAAACCTAACAAAGCTAGCATTCTCAGCATTCCAATTCTTATCTGCACTCCATAACTTGATTGGAAATGCTTCTCCATCCTACTCTCTATTCAGCTCCATCTCCTTATCAAAATATGTCACTCCTTTAAACAAAAACATGTGCATCAATAAAGAATAATGGCCATAAGTCTTCTCCACTTTTCCCTTTGTAATTCCAACTAGGCTAGTATGAATTTATTTTGCTAAATAAGAGGCAAAATAAAAAATAATGTCTACACCAAAAGAAACAATTTGAACCATCATATACATAAAATTAATGGGCATGACATTCTACTCATCCTCACTAAAAACTTGGCATAAAGTCTTGTATGCCTCTATAGCCTAGGAAGTGAAAAACTCTTTCTTAAAAGGTTCCCTAGAGGTAGTAGTGATTACTAGAAAATTCCCAATTGTGCCAATATGGGCCCTCAATTTACTTCCCCTAATAAAATCCCTTTTTGATATGTACTTCTTTTCTAATTCTTAAAAATTAATAGGCAAATGATAATCTATTGAAGGCTCTAGATAGAAAACTTCTCTAATCTCTTCAGAATTAACTGTAACCAAAAGCACACCATCAGTTCTCCTTATTACCTTAACTACTTGATCATAATTTTTTGTAATAGCTTTAGGAAGGTCATAATCCATGAAAATAATGGGAACCACTAACTTTCCAAACTCAAAACTCCAAATATTGGGGTTTGGGAAGAATAGATTCCTTTCTGAAAACCATTTAAAAAATAAAATAAGACTAGTTTGGGAGGTTTTGATGTCCCTAACTCAATTCCCCTTATCATATAGGCCATCTACAATTTTTATCCTAGGGTTTAAGGAAGTTAACTTCTTAACTTGCATAGTCTCAGTGGTGGATTCAGAGAGTAATTCTAGCAAGTAATCATGAATATTTCTAGCTAAATAGTCCTCTTGCCCTAAGAAAACCTTCTTTCAAGAAATTTTAACTATAATTCATAGAAATTATAATGCTACAAAGATTTTGGTATATAGGAACTTACTTGATCTTCTACTTATTTTCTCTATAACTCTGCAATATCTCAAGAACAATGGGGAAACTGCTTCACTTTTACTCAAGCTCGACACAATATTCTCAATAATTTCTCCTACTCAAAACTCTTGAAGTCTTGTTCATGTAAGATGAAAATGGTGCAATCTTCTACAATATACTTTTATTTTTTCTTGCATGCAACGCCTTCATATCTCATAAATGAACTATAAGGGAAATAGAGTGGCATTACCTTCACTTTTCAAATTTGTGTCATCAATCTCAAAAAATCCTATGATATAGGAGTTAAAATAGGGATGACTCATCTTCTTCTTGACATGTTGATGATCAAACCAATGAAATGTCTCCACATGCTATTGGCATTTAAAACTGGGTCCACTTTTCCTTGAGGACATGTGTCACTATGTCACTATCTCACTATGCATAAAGAGTGAGCATATCACATATGTAAGATATCAACAACCATTGATTTCATCTTGATCGAGTGGAAGACATTTAATTGATTACTTAATACAAGTAATGGGTCCACTATCCATTTTCTCTTATCACTATGTCACTACTCTTAAACTTTGATCACTTCTCCATACTGACTATGTGATATTTGTAGATCTTACTTGATATAAAGGTGAGGAAATTGCACTTCAGTCACATAAACTATAGTGGGTCCCCCAGTCGCCAAGTTGTATTGGGTAAATAGAGTGCAACTTCTTATAATGACATGGAGATGGTCATTGATATGATCTTCATCCAATGACCATGGTTGTTCCTTTGACATTTGACTTGGGCATGGGTTGATATTCTTGATAATGTGGGAAACTCTTATCAAGCTAGCACATATATTAATATTTTAATCTTTATTGTGACACTTGTCTTTTAGGACTTGTTGTATTTCTTATTTTTAGGTGAGTTGCTATATCACTATTGGCAAAGTGCAAAGCTTTTCTAGTCATGACATAGAAACCTCTAGTGGATTCAGAGCTATTGGTGCATACATTCTTTGCAAGATGCCACCATGGAATAGGATTGCATGATTCATTTCTGACAAAGCTTTCATTGGGACCCACCTTTTGGAACTATTACTGCATTATTGTTTTTTGATGAATTGTTATGTCTCTACCAACAAAAGTCATTAACTTTTTGGTTGTGACATAGTGGCCTTTGATGATTCATTAAAATTTGGTGCCAAGGGAAAATCCTCAAGCATGGTAATAGTAATCAATACCACTAACACAAAAATAAAGGCATACTTTCCACAATATATTTCTTGGGATCCTCATAGTCACTGCCCATTTCAAAAGAGTGAAATCTTTTACCTTATCTGACCAGTCACTATGTTGCTATTAGCAAGGTGTGATGATTTTTTGGTCATGACATAGTGACCTCTGGTGAAAACTATATTTTGGTGATAGAAAAAAAATGACATGGCAGTTACGATAATATTAATTGGGACTTTTGTTAGAACAATGATCATACACTTTTATGATAACGCATGGGAATCCCTTGGTCACTATTAATTTCAAAGGCTACCACTTTCTTCATTCTCTAAAAAGTCACTATATTGCTACCGATAGGGTGCATAGGTTTTTCGATCAGGACATAGCAACTTGCTAGAAAATCTAAAGTCTGGTGAAGCTAGCTGCAACTGGTTCCACATGCATCCATTTCATTCACTGATTACTTCTAACATGAATTAATGATTGAATCCCCTTCAGAACAAAATAGCTTTTTGGTGCCAATTTTCACTTTACAATAGTAAACTTCAAATTCTTGGTAGTCACTATGTCATTATAGCTAAAAGTCTTGCACCTTTTCAGAGCAATGACATGACAATTATTGATCTTGCCAAGATCAGGTGGTGGGAAATAATTTGAAAAATGTACTCAACATTACAAAAAATTAAGTGGACAAGGGATATTCAAAATTTAAAAGTAACCAGACCTAGGGTTTTGACAAAGATTTTCAAAGCGTACCAAAAATGCAAGACCAAAACCAAAAGCCCTAGCCTCCAATAATATACTTAATTCTAATTTTTTAAACCTAGATTGGGAAAAATTTATCATGCAAAAAATTAGACCAACAATAGCTCTATATGGGGATGATAGACTACCTAAGTCAGTGCAAGAATTTAGAATCTATGGTTGAGCAGACCACATACTTGACTCTCTTTGGAAACTGACTAAACAGAGAGAGCACAACAATAGGGAGAACTATGTATAGGAAACTACACAAATTTAAAAGAATTTAAAAATGTACAAAAAAATCCTAGACTATTTTTTATGGAATAAACAAGTATTTTTAGTAAAAATACTTCCCCAAGAACTATCCATGAACTGGTAGTTTAAGAATGTTGTCTAATAAATCTTTGGGAATATAAGAGTCTTCTTCCCATGAATTTTCAATCATATAGGGACCTAACCATATAGTATCAAACTTACCATGTTTTACTTTATCCTTAATTCTAGCATTCAACATAAGGACTAAATCTCCATCTTCAAATTTTTTGCTCACTATCCTTTTATCATATGATGTCTTAACTTATACTTGCAACTTTTGGTTCTTGAGAGATGCTTCTCTCCTAGTCTTTGCTAGTCCTACAAGTTCATCCATTTTTTCTTGCATATCATCAATGACATCCTCATCATATATTTGAATTTAGTTATAAAACCTCATTAGGTTATTCTACGAAATCCTTGCCTTAATTCCATACACCATATCAAATGGGGCTACACCAATGGCTTTCTTCATAGTCATCCTATCTACCTAGATTGCTAACTGCAACTTGGAGTCCCAAGCCTTTTTATTATTGTCTAAGGTCCTCTTAATGACTTTTAACAAGCTCTTATTTATGGACTCAACTTTTTCATTGCCCTATAGATGATAAGGGGAAGAAGTTGATCTCGTAATCCATATTTATCACAAAATTTCATGAACTCCTTAGACCTAAAGCACATTGCATTGTCTATTATAATTTTTTGAGGACAACCAAATCTAGATATAATGTTATTTACCAAGAAATTATTGACAACTTTACTAGTTGTATTTCTTGTAGGGACTACCTCCACCCACTTTTTGAAATAATCAATAGCAACTAAAATCTAGGAATAGCTAGTGCTAGATTTAGGAGAGATTTCACCTATGAAATCTATATCCCACTACTGAAATGGTGCTTGAACCTTAACTGTCTTTAGTGGAGTATTACCTAAAAATTTCAATTTTCTAACAAACCTTTGACAAGGATCATATTTCCTAACCATGATCTTAGCATATTCAAAATGGGATGGCCACCAAAATCTAGCTCTCATTACCTTGTGTGTAGAAGTCTTGTCCATATAATGTCCCCCACACCCTCCAACATGAATTTCATTCAAGATATCTTTAGCCTTTTCTTGATCAACACATTTTAGTAACACTCCCTCAAAAATTTTGCATCATAAACTACCCTTGACAATTATGTACATGATGGCTTGTAATTTAGTGCTCCTTTTCTCAGTTTTAGTGAGATGGGGTGGAGCTTCCATGTGTTGTAGATAATGGATAACATTAGTATACCACTCACAGTGATCTATGTCACACAAATTAGATCTAAGGTCATGTGTTACCATATTTATCTGATTAGCATCCAAATTAGACTGAGCCATAAGTTTAGCTAAACCTTGACCTCTTACTAGTTTTGTTATTTGTATTTCAATGTTAAACACCTAGATCCTTTTAATCCACCTACATCTTCTACCTAATACTTCTTGTTGAGAAAAAATTTCCTTTACAACAACACTAGGAACAAATGCAATGATAATAGCACCTATCAAGTAGCATCTAAAATCCTTAACAACTTTTACTAGAGCATATTCTTGTTTTTAATTTATCTCATACTTTAATTCAGCAGTCTATAGTGACTTACTGAAATAAGAAATGGGTTGTTCATATCCTTCCTCATTCTTTTGCAACAAAACTATAGCTACAATGTGGAAAGATGCGAAAGAAAATATGTGCATTGGCTTTTTATATTCTGGGGTCCTTGGGACTAGAGCATTTTTTTAATGGAAATTTTAATATCTTGAAATTCTTATGAAGGTTCACCATTCCAATTTATAGTGGCTCCTTTCTTGAGCATTTTTGACATAGGTCTACTAATCTCAACATAGTTACAAACCTTCTTAGAAAGTTAACTTTCCCAAAGAAAGATTGCATGCCTTTCATATTATTTGGCTTAGGGATCTTATCAATGGTTGATACTCTCTTAGGATCTATCTTCACTCCATCCTTTGATACTATATGTCCCAATAGCTTGCCTTCAGTTACCCCAAACACACATTTCTTAGGGTTTAATAACAATCCATATTCCAATGCTTTAATAAAAATCTTTTCCAAATGCCTACAGTGCTCTTCGGCCTTTTTGGAATAAGTTGTAAGGTCATCTTGGTACACAAACATAAACTTGTTTATGTACTCATTTAAAGCCACATCCATTGCTCGTTGAAAGGTGGCACCAACATTAATCAATCCAAATGCCATTCTTGCATATACATAAATTCCCTAGGGAGTTGTAAATGCTATCTAAAATGGCTCTTCTTGTTTCACCAAGACCTAGTTATACCCTAGGAATCCATCCATCATAGACATAATTTTAGACCTAGTTACTTTCTACAACATAGCTTCCATGTTTAGCAATCCATAATTATCTTTTAAGGAAGCAATGTTCAAATTTTTGAAATCCACACATAGTCTGATATCTCCATTCTTTTTCCTAACAGGTACTAGATTTGATACGCAAGTCGACTGTCTAATAGGTTTAATTATCCCCCCATCCCTTAACTTCATCAATTCCTCTTGCATTTTGGGGGCTAGGGTGGAATTGATTAGTCTCTATTTTGGCCTACAAGGTTTTATGTTGTCCTTCAATTGTATGACATGTTGAAAGATATCTTCTCTATAAGCTTTTAGGTCATTGTATGACCATGCAAAAACATGTCTATACTTTCTCAGTAGGTCAATCAAAGGCTTTCTTATTTTAGCTAACAAATTTTTACCAATATAGACTTTCTTATGGGCCTCATTATTATCCAAATTTATCTCTTCTAGCTCTTGAGGTTTACAATCTTTATCTCCCAGTCTTACCCTATCTTGGTTACCAAACATGTTCTCCAAAACAACCAGACATTTAGATACTTTGTTAGTCTTTAATTGTATGACCTCTTGACCAAAGATTGTTTCCTTCCCATCTATGGTTTCAACCAAATCACTAAAGTCCAACTATTGACCATGGTATTTATCTTTATTCAACAAGAAATTCACAATGTCTTTGTCATCTTCCAATACTTTCCAATATTCAACATTATGAGTTATTGAGGGTCTATTTTGGACCTCAATCTATGAGATTCCAACAAATGATACCTCCTATGGCTTAATTGCTACATTTTCTAATAAGTTAGCCATTTTTTTCTAAGTCCTATCTTTCTGTGAAGTACCAAATGAATCAAAGAATTCTATTTGATCCCAAACAACATTTCTATACTATTTCAATCTTTTATTTTTAGATGCATATGTCCCCTTTATCTATCAGATGACCAATTGAGAATCACCTATGACATGTAACTTCTTAATTCCATGGTGGGATGCGACCTCAAATCCTAATAGTAGGGCTTTATATTCAGCTATATTGTTAGTGCATGAAAAGTTTAGGGTGAAAGAGTATCTAAAAGTATTATTTTTAAGAGAAACAAAAACTACCCGTACCCCTACACCTTCTTTAGAACTATCCCTATCAAAGAAAATGGTCCATAATAATGGTGAATTAGTACAACACTCAACTTCATGTTTGATCTTAGTAGACAACTTCTCAACTTCTTGGATAATCAACTTAGCTTTGAATGCATTCACACCTATGCCTAAATGGCAAGTAGCATTTTTGTCAATTTCTTCCCCCAAAATATGACTAAACGTTGGCTCTCTATTTACCTTGATAGCCTTATCTCCTATGTGAAAGGTTGCATAGGTTAGGTCACATTGTAGGCTACCTCCCATAGTAACAGTCTATTTTTTAGAGAATAACATTCCGTAATGTAGAGGAATATCAATTATAAGGATCGACATGGTCAACTTGACCTCAAGGTATGAAACTAACTTAAATGATAGAGCATTTATAGTACCTATGACTGGAACTTCTCTAGCATCCATGCTCCTACATCTACCTTGCTTAGTGTCTACTTTCAACTCTAAGGCTTCCATTACTTTGAATGGCATAATGGTGTTGGAAGCTCCTGAATCTATCATGCAATTGTTTATGGTTTTTCCTTTTATAATCAGTTTGAGAAAGAATGTGTCAATGTCTTCTATATATGCTACTGATGAATCATCCCAGAACATTTGGAAAATATGAGACATAATACCACCATCTTCTACTACTGGTGGGGTTTTTTGAATGGCATCTTGTTCTATATTGTTGTTATTACCTATCCCTTCCAACCATGACAAAGCTTTTCTCTTATGCTCTTCAATCCTAAAAAATTCAAACAAGGGTACTTTAATAGTAATTTGTGACAACATGGATATAATGTCAATAGGATCAGACATAGTTGGTTTCACAATCATACCTAGAGTAGGAACCTTTTGATAGTAGGGACTACTATTTGCAGGTAGTATCAAATCCTAGGCCCTTTTCTTGCATAATTTCTTTTGCTATCTCATTTGTTTGAAATTGAACTTTCTTCTTGGGTTCTCATTTCTTGGTTTTGATTTCTTTAATATTAACTATCTCTACATTAGCTTTCTTGTCTTCATATTTCATCTTATGTGTAATATCTTTTATAAATATTCTAGAAAGCTTCCCAACATCATTATTAACTATTTAGTTTCTCAAATTGTAATTACTATGTACTTGGAAGATCATCTCTATAGTGATCCTATCAATTTCCTCTTTAAAGGGCATTCTCAAGTTCACATGACCAACTTTAGAAGATGTAGCACATAACTGATCTTCATAATACCCTTCAATTTTTGAAAACACTTGTTGATGATGTAACTAATAAGAAATTTTCTTATTCTCAAGATCACTTTCTATTTCTTCCAAATCAAAATCCACATAATCATTGCACATGCTCACCATATTAAAACTTACAACATCATGGCTTTTTTCTTCTTCCTGTTCCTCATTTTGTGCACTATGATATGAAACAAATGACTAAGCAACTTCAAAATACTCAGAAGAGTGAGGGAATTGACAAATGATACACCATGGCACATCATCATTCAATTTAATAGAACTTCTCTGTAAAGGATCTAGTGTACTCTTACCTTTTGCATTCTAGGTCTAGTTAGGATTTGGCTTGCCATCCTTCCATTGGTTTGTATAATAGTAGTTATACATTTTGGGTTGTCTATTGAAATTGGAGTTATTTAATAGGGCTTTTTCACCAATATTTGGCTTATGTGTATTGAAGGTAGTTGACTTCATCTTGTTTTAACAAATCTAACACTTGACCTATTGTGGGTTCTTCAAAATTCTTTCCTGTAGGGGTTTTATCCACTTCTCTTTTGTTGTTATTCTTGAAATTAAACAACTTTTTATTATCTCTCCAACCAAGCTTGCTAGATTCTTTCCTATTCTTTTCAATATTCACTGCAATCTTATAAGCACCCCTTAAAGTTTTTGGTTCTTTATCCCTGAACTGGTAAGCCCTCTCGCTATCAAAAGCATTAAAATAAGTTGTAAGGAAAACATCCTCATTCAACCTCATAACCTGGAATAGGTTTTAGATACCTTTTTGGAATCTCACATTGAAATCATATGTAGATTCATTGGGAATCTTCTTGATGTTATTAAAATCATTCAACATAAACCCAACATTACTATTATCCCCATACTATTCTTTGAACAAGTTTTCCATATCACTCCATGAACTAATGCTATCACTAGGTAGTCTTCTGAACCAATCTCTTGCATCTTTGATTAGTGAATGAACAAATAACTTCATCACCACATCCTCATGTTCAACCTATTGGAATATTCAAATGGAAAGAGTACTTCTAAGAGAGGGGGGGTGAATAAGAAGTAACTAGTTTTTATCCTTTTCAAATCCTCATTAACACATAACTAAAAGTAAAGTGCATGCATGAAAACATATAAAAAACATGAAATGAAAAAATCCATCAACCCCATCACAGAAGATATTTGATGACCCAAAAACCCTCCAAGAATAAGAAGGTAAAATTGGGGTGGGGATGACACCTAGAAAAATCATTGCAGCAATATGCTCAACCACTTCTGAAGGTTTTCCCTATTAAAGGCTTTACACTATGTCAATAGTGACTTGGTTAAAGGAGTTACAAACACTTTACAAGAAGTGTCACCCTATTAAAGGATTTACAATAGGTTGTTAAACCCACCTAATTCAATAGGATTTTCATCACCTTCTCCAAAGGTTCTCCTACCTAGCTATTAAGCTAGCCTATCAACGTAGGTTTTTCATCATCTAATACAATGGTAAGAAAGTATTAGAACATTTGACCTAATAGAATGCAATCTCTAATTTTTGGGTTTAGGTAATAGAACTGCTCTTCCTGTCCTAATCCTTGCTTGATCTGATCTCTGTGTGTGTTCCCTGTTCTATTCTGATCAACTAGATGTGTAGATGGTATTCATTTCACTAAGTCCTTAATACCTCTATTGATTTCTCTATTCTTTAACAATTTCTTGGCAACTTTATAACTCCAAAAACCTCTTTAAGAACAATGACATTATGGTGTCCAAGTCTCCTTATAAAGACATTGTGTACTTAGGGTTTCCAATTCAATCAAAAACTTAAAATTCTTGTTCAAATCCTTGAATTTCACCTATTGGTTGCATGTTGTCTCCAATTTTTTGATTGGATACATGTTGATATCATAGGTAAATGCAAAGGCTTGATCTTATCTTCTTATCCCTTCATGAGTCATGTAAAAAAAGGTTTTACATCTTAGTTTGTGTAGGCACAAACTATCATGTTGATTTTGTATTACTCGACACATATTGCATTACTGGTGCTCAACACATGAAAGTTCCTATATTGCTTGACACCTATTACACTTTGTGTTGCTCAATACATGAATATTTCTAAATCATTGGACACATAATATGTTTTGTGTTGCTTGGCATGATCTGTGACTTGGCACCAATATACTACTCAGCATCCATTGCTTACTTGGAACCTAAAGTTACTTGGCACATGCTAAGATTTTGACTTGAAACATACTATGATTCACTTGGCATATATGGTAGAATTAGTTAACTGTGTTGACACTTGAATGTGAAAACCATTCTAAGACCAACAATCCCCCCCTTTGACATGAGTGTTAGAAACACTTAACTAAGCATTAATGAACTAACTTTATTGAGTACATTCTTTATTTTGCTCAGCATACATGACTCAAAAATTGTTCAAAATTTTGTGAGTAACAATATACCTTATGACTCCTGTTGAGCTGATTATGCCTCGTCCATTCTTGAAATGAAAAATTATGTGCTTAAGTGCCTGATTCTCTTCGTCCTTTGTCCTGTTCCTATTCCCTATGCCTGTATGTTGTATCTGATTTGTATGAGCTCCCTATTTCAGATCTATTTTCCTCATGATTGTAAAAATTTTGCATCTCTCCCTCACTTTGTCTTATTACTTCTCTCCCCCTTTTGGATATCTATAGACTTTCCACTTTATTCTCAAAATGAATGAAAGAATGTAATAAAAAATGATCAAAATTTGGTATTCTCCCATATATCTACATATATCTTCATATATCTCCCCATATGCATATCTCCCCCTAATGTATATATCTCCCCCTTTTTGACACTGATGTCAAAGGGTTCTAAGGAGTAATACCATACTTAGCCAAAAAAGTACTATTTACCTCTTGGAATATCTTCAAAGCTCAATCCCAATTCTATAACGCAATGTCCAATGACTTGTGCTAGATGGTAGTCTCTGTAGCAAGGTGTACAAGCTCATCTAGGGTAGAAAGACTTGGATCTTTCTTTAGGACTATCTCTATGTATGCTTTCTCCTTGTGGAGGACCTCTAAGTGTGGTGTTATGGAGGACTAGATTTGCATCAATTTTGCTTTTATGTTTTCCTTCTTTACTATTAATATAGCTGATTCCCTTGGTGTGTGAAGCATCTGTGCAAAATGTTTCTCACTTTGAGCTAGATTTATTGGAAGTTGCATGGAAGATATCTTGATATTTCATTCCAAGCTCATTATTCTTTGGCTAGTCTCTTGTGTGAAGTTGGAAAAATCACATAGTTTTTTGTACAATGAGAAAGTGTTCCCAAGTAAAATTTTCACTCTTTCTAGTTTCTTAGCCAATTCAACTTGTGCTAATGTTATATCATTTGATATTTTCTTGTTTACTTTGTTCTAAATTTTTTTTTTGACCATTCCATTAATTTTAAATTTGTATCGTGGTTTGCATTAGTCACCTGATCGACTATGTTTGATAGTTGTTCTATTATAGGCCTTGTTTCATCCAATAATTGCATGTTGAAGGCATCCATGAAGATGTCCTTTATCTTAATCAATGCTTTCCTATACTTGTATTCTCTCCTCAATACCTCTTCTCTCTTTCTCCTA
Source organism: Cupressus sempervirens (assembly GCA_028749045.1). Classification (NCBI taxonomy): domain Eukaryota; kingdom Viridiplantae; phylum Streptophyta; class Pinopsida; order Cupressales; family Cupressaceae; genus Cupressus; species Cupressus sempervirens. Next base: position 204,745,778 of record CM053786.1, on the reverse strand, counting down.
TCTAGTGCACCTTGTATTTCATTTATCTTTTCTATGGTGAGGGTCCTAGATTCATAGGAGGGAATAAAAATCTCTTCATCAAGTTTAGGATCTCCATAGTTAAGTATCTTGGCTACCTTTTTGGAGCTTGAGCCTGACGTTTGAATTGGAAGTGAAATCATGTCAATGCTTGGCTTCTGAAGAGTCTAAGTGGGAGTACCTATTTTTGGTAATTCAATCAATGTCTATATTAAAATTTTCTCCTCATCTCTTATTTTTTCCTTCTCTTTCTCTTCTTCTAATCTCCTTGTATTAGACACAATGGTTAGGGGTGTACCTATTGATTGTTCTTATTTTCTTATATCTACCCCTATTATTGCACTCGAAGTCTAAAGTGGATTAGTTACTACTCTTGGTGGAGATGGTGGTGGAATTAGTAGGACTTTAGTAGTTTTGATGGCCAAAGGTGGTTCTTTTGTTTTCACCTTAACTCATTTTGGATCTGCTACTACTTTTTGGAACTCATCAGCATTGACCAACACTGCGTTTGACAATAATTGAGCTTGTTTTTTGGATTGATCAAGGATCTTTGAGAGATCTTCTGTAGTTAAAGGATTGATGTTTTGACATGAAGTGTTAATAAAATTCTTTATTTTTATGGTCTTTATAGGTGTGATGGTGGCATGAGGAGGGCTTGGAGGTGGTAGTTGTATCTCTTGCACACTTTGTTCTTCTTGTTAATCTAATGCCATTTCCTCTCCTTCAGCTATTTTCTCCTCTTCTTCCTCCTTATTTTCTTTCTCTTATACTCTTCCTTCCTCACCATTCTTCTCCTCTTCATCTATCTTCTCTTCACCCTTGCTCTCCTCTTCATCTTTCTTTCCTATTTCTTTTCCTTCTTTTCTCTTGGTATTGGATTTTGCCTTGTATTCCTCATCAAATACATCATTAGTTTTCTTGTATATTGACTTCCACAATTTTGTGGATTTACTTAGAACATCCTCAATTTTATTTTGAAGGATACAAAATTCTCTATACTTTGGTAAAAAATTTCTATTGTGCCTCTTATTTGCATTAGCTATTTGACCTTTAGTTAGGTCTGGCAGCATTCTAACAAGGGTTGACTCTCTTATTTCCTTTTCCATTTTTAAGAAAAAATGCCATTTGTCTTCAGCTATCTTGTATAACTCCTTAGGCATTGTACCATCTAATTCTAGAGGTGTGTGTTTGAATTTAGCCATCATGGCATACATTGATTCCTCTATTCTATTCTTCTCTTCTTTAGTGAGCTTATTAAAATCTAGAGTCTTTAAACCATTCAAGTTTTCTTTTCTAATATTTACACATAACTTGTTAATGGTAGACTTATTCTGATTTACCACTTTAAACTAGCTATTGTCATCTGACTCCATTCTATCTTTATCTGAATCTAGTTGGGCAACATATTTCATCCTTTTCCTTGGTTCTTCACCAACTTTCTTTGTGGCTTTCTTCTTCTCTTTGGCTTCATCTTTTTCCTTTTGAGCTGTAGCCCTAGTGGTAGCCCTTGTAGTAGGTTTCTTTGTTCTAACTACAATGGGCTTTGTTCCCTTCTTTGCCTTTGGTTGGGATGCAAGTTGAGTATTGGCCTTATTTTTACTACCTTTGGCTTTGGTGGGTGCTTCCTTAGCTTCTTCTTCCTCAACACCTTCTTCTTTTTCCTCTCCTAGGCCATGTGTTAATTCCAGTGGCCCTTGCCTTAGCTCATCTTCTTCTTCATTTGTTTCTTCTTCTTCCTCTGCTGTAGTGCTTGCTGCTTGTATATCAACTCCAAATCCTTTCTTGAGATTTCTTATTATTTTTTCCTTCTTCTTCACTACAGAGGCTATCTTCAAATCTGTTACCACTCTATATTTGACAATATCATAAGTCCCAAAGGGTTTTACAACCTTGTCTATCTTCTCTACAAGTAAAGTGGTAATTGCAGCTAAAGCTTGGTCTACATCAAGTTCATATCCTAGTGGCCTAAGCCATCTTACTCTAGGTACCACTACTTGGATATATGTGTAATCTATGTCAACCAAGCAAAAAATTTCTTTTACATGTTGCTCAACTAGTGATATTGGTATATTCATCCTTTTTTTCATGGACTTTTTTATGTCCTCAAAGTAGTTTGTCATTTGGGCATCAAAATTGTCACCCATTTGATCAATAAACTCATTGATTTGTGCAACTATTGTCTTATTTGGATCCCAATTCACCTTTCCAATTGAAGGGAATTATTTCATCATATAGAAAAATATACAAACCAATACTAATCCAAATTTGTATTGATCTCCTTTAGATTTCCTTATGGCTCCTAGATTCTCATTGATTTGTTGTAGGATGAGCTCTACTAAATCATATGTGTGGTCCTTCTTTACTAGTTTGTAAGCAACATCAACTACTATACATGGAACACTATTCAATCTAATTGATTGATAAAATTTGTGGGATATGACTCTAATAGTGAAATCTAGTAGGGGTTCAGTGATGGTGTCAATTGTCATTCCCCTATTGTTCCATTTTGTACCAGTGTTTTTCTCAATAGCCTCCCTTTTGTCACTTCAAAGGGTCTTTAGCCAATCTACAGTTGGGAAACTAGTAACCCTATGAACAATTTTCTCTATGATCTTCACTATCCCTATTTCTAACCAAAATGCTCCATCATGGATTCATCTTAGTATAATGTGAATCCATTCATTCTTGAAAAAAAAAGGGAAAACTAGGACATTGGTTAAATCCTTCTTCTCAACTACTGAGAACTCATCCTTTGGTATACCCTTGTCACACAATTTTTCAAAGGTATTGAAAATATCTAAGTCTCCTATGGCTCCAATCTTACAATTATAACATATCCTCACATCTTGGACCATTACAACTTTGTTTGGAATGACTGATAGGGCACTGACTAGGTCATTTTCATATGTGACCTCAGGGATGGGTTTGAATTTTGGTTGGTTTACTTCATTACTAACAAGTTGGACCTCATGACTATCCTTACCCTTGGTGGTTTTAGACCTAGATGCTATTGTAATTGAACTAGGTCTTAATATTCAAAGAAACTTTCAAATACTACATAGCTTGGCACTTGATGAAATACCTTTTGAATCGAAAAACTTGAGTTGAATTGCTGTCGAGATTAGTACAAATCACTATTGAATTGCTATTTGATTTCTTCTTCGCTCTTCTCATTTTTAGTATGTGTTTGAATGACCCAAGAATGAGTGATTTTCAACTTTATTAGGTTCAAAAGCTAGCATTTATTGCATAGTGCTTATAGCTATAAACTTGACATTTGAAGGTTTTATCACAACTTGACATCCATTGAATTCCATTTACTTGGTAGCCACTAACATATCTGAGTCAACATCAACTAGATTTTCCAAATTGGCATATACTAGAGTTTCACTTGGCATCCAAAGGTAGCTTAGTAGTTTCTACAAAATTTTCAAGTTTTGTCTTGGCATCTTTTCTCATGCAAATTTCTTCTTTGCAACACTTCTTTGTTCTTTTGGGCTGATGTATGATATATCTATGTATATCAGCTCCATGTACCTATCTTGTGCTTAATTGGATGAAGTGTGATCACTTGACCTCTTGGGTAAAGTGACCCCTCCATTGGATGTGCTTGATCTATCTCTTCTTTTCCATGTCTTTTTCATTTCTACCCTGATGTGTTCTACATCAATCTTTTCTTTACCTTTATTGACTTCTAACTTGTGTGCCTTGGCCTTTGTTAGAAAATTCTTGCTAACATGTCCTATCTTCAAGCAACTAAAATATGTGGTTTGACTTAACCACCTACTGCAATTCCCTCTAAAGTGTTTTGTTATGCAATTTTGATGAATATGACCATATTCTTGATAGTAATGACAACTTTGTGTGGTATTTTAAACCTAATTGTAGTGGTGTGCATGATTGTTTCTCCTTGAAAGTTGATTAGGTGTCCACATAGGCTTCGATCTACACTCAAAAGCTCTGTGTCCATACTTTTTGCAGTTGTAGTAGTGACCATCAAATCTTGGTGTCCTTGTGACTTTGGTCCTCCAGTCTTGTGTTAAGTGTCCTTGTATGTTAAACTTGTGACAATAACCTTTGTTTTTGGGTGTGTCCCGCTGATTGGTATTTCTACTCCTACAAACATTAGCAGTGTGATCCTTTTTATTATAGAAATGACAAGTGGGTTTAGAGTTCTTACCTTTGTCACTCCTTTGCTTAGCACTTTTTGATGTTTCACCTTCTTCAATACTAATGAATCTTAGTCTTGAAATGTCATTGCTTGACCTTGGTGATTTGAGTAACTGCTCAAAGTGGTTGATGACTTCACTTGACTTGTTGAAGCTCTCTGCTATCTCTTTTTATCATTTCAACTCATTCTAAAAATTTTCATTATACTTTTTGAGGGTGGAGATCTCAATGTCCTTCATGTTTAGTTCATGATGAGCATTCATCATTTGGCTAAGTGTATCTGATTGCATGTTTGAGATCTTTGTGAGTTGTATGGATTTCTCCTCAAGTCTATTTGCAATGTTTCTTTTGTCATCCTCAAGAATGGCTCTATCCTTAATTTCTCTTTTCTTTTGTTCAATTATCTCACATAGCATCATGGCTTGTGATTCTTGTTCCATCTTAAGAGATCTTATCTCTTCTGCTTGAGCTCTATTTTTCTCCATTAATTCTACTATTGCTGCGTCAAACTCCTTGCAATATCCTATTGGAATGTCTTTATGTGAAGAGTACTTCTGAGAAGGGGTGGGGGGTTGAATTAGAAGTATTAACTTTTGACCTTTTCACACACTTAATGACATGTGAATGAAATTAACATGCATGCATATCAACATTTAAATAACAATGAAAAGTAAAAATGCAACACCACACAACACATGAGGTTTTGGTGACCCAAAAATCCCCCAAGAATAAGAAGGTAAAATTGGGGTGGGGATGACACCCACAAAATTTACTACAGATAAAGAGATCAACCACTTCTGATGGTTTTCCCTGTTAAAGGCCTGCCCTATTAAAGGCTTCACACACTGTCAAATGTGACTCGTTGAAAGGATTTACGAACACATTACATGAAGTGTCACTCTGTTAAAGGATTTAAATATAGGCTATTAAACTCACCTAACTTAATAGGACTTTCATGACCTTCTCCAAAGATTCTCCTAGCCTTCTCCTAAGGATCTTCGAGCCTAGTTGTTAAGCTAACCTATCTCAATAGGATTTCAACATGTAATACAATTGTGAGAAAGTATTAGAAAAATACACTTGATTGAATGCAATCTCTTATTGTTTATTTCAGGAACTTGATCTATTCCTTGTTCACTGATATCTTCTAGATCTAATCTTCTGAATGTGTCCTTGTTCTATTCTAATCAACTTGATATGTAAATGCTGTCTTTTCCACTTAATCTCTGACACCTATGTTCTACAAAAACCTTAGTATTAGGCTCTAATCCTTTTCATTCTTTCAATAACTTGTTCTATGGTGTCATGACTTCATTTTAAATATTAGTGGATAGTCATACATCCTTGAATAAAGTGTTCCCACTCAAATGCTTAGTTGTCACCTACTAGCTACTTATTGTCTCCAATTATCTAATTGGTTGAATTTTGATTGCATAGGTGGATGAAATGATTTGATCGTATCTCCTTATCATGTCATGAGTCATGCATAACCATTTCACATCTTGGTTTTTGATGGCACAAACTCTTATGCTGATCTTGTGTTGCTTGGCACATATAGTCTTACTAATGCTTGACACATACTATTCCTAGAATGCTCAACATCTACTATGTTTGTTGGTTTACTTGGCACCTGTTGGATTCTAAAATGCTCGACACATGAACATTTCCCATACTAATTGTCACATGAAGAATTTTGGATTACTTAGCACCTAAAGAATCCTATTATGTGGTACATACTATACTCTGATTTTCTCAGCACCAACTATGACCTGGCACTAACTAAAGTTTTGGCTCGACATGCATTGTGTACTCTACATCTATAGTGAAAATGGTTAAGTGTGTTGATACTCATTTTTCAATACTAAGTATTTGATCAAAAATCTCCCCCTTTGAAATGAGTGTCAAAAACACTTAACTGATCCTATCCTATTGAGTACAATCTCTACTTGCTCATCTTACATGCAAAATTTTGAAAATATTATAAGTACCTTATGACTCCCCCTAAGTTTATTATGCCTTGTCCATTCTTGAAAGTTGTAAATTTGTGCTAGATGTACCCAATTCTACATTCTAAGCATGTATGTTGTGTTTGATCTATGTGATGTACCTATTTCCATATGATTACCAAAATTTTGCATCTCCCCTTCACTCCTTTATTACTAGTCTTCCCTTTTTCTATTTAAAACCATTCAACTTTATTCTCAAAATGAATGAATGAATGGAGAGAAAGAATGTAATCAAAATTTGTCAAAATTTGGGTAACCCATGGCATCTACAATACTTATTACTGCCCCTTTCTTTATTCTATTTTATTCTCCCCCTTTATTTATTCTCCCCATTTTTTGACAATTATGTAAAGGGTCTTATAGGGTGATGCCATGCTTGGCCAAAAAGGTCTTATTTACCTCAAGGAGTATCTTTAGAGCTGTATCCCAATTATTCAATGCAAAATCTAGTAACTTATGTTGGATTGCAAGCTCTGTTGCAAGATCTACTAGTCCTTCATGAGTAGAAAGATTTGGATCTTCCTTCAAGACTGTCTCTATATAAATTTGCTTCTTGTGTAATACTTCCAAGTGAGGGGTTATTGAGGCTTGAATTTGCATTAACTTAGTGTTTATTGTGGCCTCTTCTACTAATAATGTAGCTAGTTCCCTTTGAGTGTGAAGCATCTATGCAAAATGCTACTCACTTTGAGTTGGATTAGTTGGTTACTGCATGCTAGAAATCTTGAGATTTCTCTCCAAGCTCAGTATCTTCTGGTTTGTCTCTTGTGTGAAGTTGGAAAAATCACACAATTTAGTGTAAAAGGAGAAGATGTTCCCTAATACAACCTTTACTCTTTCTAATTTCTTGGCTAGGTCAACTTGTCCCAAAATGATATCATTGGATATCTTCTGGTTGACCTTTTCTTGGAACTTCTTTTTTGACCATTCCATGAGTTTAGCATTTGTATCATGGTCTTCATTATTTACCTGATCAACTATATTTGATAGTTGCTATATGATTTTCCTTGTTCCATCTATTGGCTATAGGCTGAAGGCATCCATGAATATATCTTTGATTTCACTCATTTCCACTTGTCTTTTTCTTCTATCCAATGCACTTTGAATCTCATTCATCTTCTCTTTGGTGACTGTAGTGGATTCATAATAAGGTATTTTTATTTCTTCATCTAGCTTAGGAATTGTATAATGAATGGTCCTGGTTATCCTAGTAGAGCTTGAGCCTAGTGTTATGATTTGCAAGGTTGGCATTTTAGAGCTTGGCTGCTAAAGAGTGTTTGTGGGAGTACCTATTTTTGGTAATTCAATCAAGGTTTGAATTTTAGATTGGTCCTCATCTTGTATTTATTCTTTCTCTTCCTTTTGATTTTTCTCTTCTATTTGTTTCTCTTCCTATGGCACTATGGATGGGGGTGATCGTATTGATTGTACTTATGTTTCTTGATCTGCCCCTACTATTGTACTCAGCTCCTAAAGAGCTTGAGTTACTGACTTTGGTGGAGATGGAGGTGGAAGAAGTAAAAGGCCAGCAGTTTTTGTAGTCTTAGGTGGTTCTTATGGTAACACCTTATCTTCCTTAAGTTTTTCTACTAACTTCTAAAGTTCATCAACACTAACCAATAGAGGGCTTGAGAATAATTGGGCTAGTTGTGTTGATTGGTCAAGGATCTTGGAGAGATCCTTTGTAGTTAATGGATTAATTTTTTGACTAGAGGTGTCAGCAGCATCTCTAATCTTTATGGTTTCTATAGGTGTGATGGTATGAGGAGGGCTAGGGGGTGGTATTTATGTGTCTTGTACACTTTTTTCTTGTTGCTCATTTGTACCCTTGTCTTCATCTTTATTTTCCTCTTCTTTTTATTCCGTATTTTCTTCATCACCTTTCTTCTCCTCTTCCACTTTCTTTTCCTCTTCAACCTTCTTCTCCTCTACTTTCTTTTCCTCTTTCTTCTTTCTTCTTTCTTCTTTTCTTGTCTTTATTTTGGCACTTGCTTTTGCCTTGTATTCCTCATCAAATACATCATCAACCTTTTTATAAACCACTTTCCACAATGTTGTGGATTTTTGCACAACCTCTTCAATTTTATTTTGGAGTATAGAGAATGCTCTATACTTGGGTGTGAATCTATTATTTTTCCTTTTGACTACATTAACAAATTGGATTTTGGTCAATTCTAGCAAGAAACTTGGTAGAGTAGATTCCCTTATTTCTTTCTCCATTTGTAAACAAAAATGCCAATTATCCTCTACAAATTTGTACAAGTCTTTTGGCAATTTCCCATCCAATTCAAGGGATGTGTGTTTGTATTTTGCCATCATTGCATAGACATACTCCTCTACTTTGTTTTTCTCTTCCTTGGTCTTATCAAAGTTAACATTCTTTAAATCATTTAAGTCACCATTCCTAATCTTTTTACACAATTTGTCAACTGAAGACATAGGAGGATGACTTACCACCTTAAACTGACTGATGTCTTTTGACTATATCTTTTCCTCTTCATTAGTATCAAGTTGAGCCACATATTTCCTTCTTTTTATTGGCTCTTTCTCAGTCTTCTTGGTGGCTTTCTTTTTCTTAAAACCTCTTCTTTTACTTTCTGAGTTGAGCCCCTGGTGGTAGCTCTAGTGGTCAACTTTTTGGTTGCACATTTTTCCACTTTCTTTGGCTTTGGCTATGGACTAGGAGGTGCATTGGCCTTTCTCTTGATAACTTTGGTCTTTATGGGTGCTTCCTTGGCTTTCTCTTCCTCGACACTCTCATCTTTATCTTCTCCTAGGCCTTGTGTGAGTTGAAGTGGCCCTTGATCTGGCTCATCTTCATCTTTATCTTCATCTTCATTATCACTTATCTCCTTGGCTTCCTCTATTGTCCCTGCTTCTCCTAGATCTGCTCCAAACTTCTTTTTGTGCTTCTTGACCAACTTGTATTTTCTCTTTATTACAATGGCTATCTTCAAGTTTGTGACCACCCTTGATTTGACAATGTCATGTGTCCAAAAATGCTTTGCAGTTTTGTCAATATCTTTTGCAAGTAATTTTGTGATGGCCACTAAAGCTTGGTCTACATCGAGCTCATATCCCAATAGTCTAAGCCATCTAACTCTGGGGAGGATTTCTTAAATGTAGGCGAAGTCAACATCTACAAGAAAATAGATGTCATTTTCATGCTAAACTACCAGTGAGACTAGTATCCTCATCCTCTTTTTTATTGAGTTCTTGAAGTCATCAAAATAGATAGTCATTTGGGCATCAAAACTATCTCCCATTTTCTCAATGAACCCATTGATTTGGTCTACAATTGTCTTGTTTTGACCCCAATTTACTTTTGCAAATAAAGGGAATTCCTTCATGACATATAGAAGAACATGCATACTAAAACTGATCCAAATTTGTATTGAGCTCCCTTGGACTTTCTGATGGCTCCTATATTCTCATTGATGTGCTACAACATGAGCTCTACAAGGTCATAAGTATTATCCTTTTTCACCAACTTGTATGCCACATCTACTACTATACAAGGCACACTATTTAGCCTATTGGACTGATAGAATTTATGTGATATGATCCTCACAACAAAATCTAATAGGTGGTCTTTGATTGTGTCAATTGTCATGCCCTTGTTATTCCATTTAGCACCAATTTTCTTCTTTATTGTTTCCCTTTTTTCACTTCTAAGTGTCTTTGACTAATCTAGGGTTGGGAAACTAGTAACCCTATAAGAAAATTTCCTGGTTAGACAATGGAAAAAATTAGGGCTTTGGTTAGACTCTTCTTCTCTACTATGGAAAACTCATCTTTTAATACACCGTTGTCACAAAGTTTATCAAAAGCATTATAAATTTCCAATTCTCCTATGGCTCCAATTTTGTAATTGTAACATTTTCTCACATCTTGAACCATAACCACTTTATCAAGGATCATAGATAGGGAACAAGTAGGATCATTTTTATAGGCAACCTCTGGCATAGGTTTGAATTTAGGCTGCTTTACTTCATTATCGACCAATTGAATTTCATGATTTTCCTCCCCTTTTGTAGACTTAGAAGTAGATGCCATCTTTGGTCGAACTAAGGTTTACTATTCAAACAATTCTTACAAACTATGTAGCTTAGCACTTGAAGGAAATACCTAGAAAATTGATGAACTGGAGTTAGGTAGTTGTTGAATCACTGTAAATCACTGTTTGATTGCTAGGAAATTACCTATTCGCTCTTCTTTTAATCGCTCTACATTCAAATGATTAAAAAATGAATGCTTTTCATTTTTATGTGGTTCAAAAACCTTGCATTTAATGCATTTTGTACTTTCATCTACCACTTGGCTTCTTCTTGATTTATCAACTTGGGATCCATTCCATATTGTTTAGTAGTCACCATCACTCAACATCTATTGACATTATCAATCACTTGGCAACCACTATCAAGTTTAACTTGGCAGTAACCAGACCGTTCAACTTGGCTCATAGTAGAGTCTTAGTTGGCAACCAAAGGTAACTCGACATCATCTTCCAAGTTTTTTCTTGACATCTTAACTCATGCAAATTTTTACTTTGTTGTGCTTTAATATCCTTTAGGACTGATGTATGATACTTCCTTATATGTATTAGCCCCATAGGCTCATCTTGTGCTCAGTTGGATGAGGTGTGATCACTTGACCTCTTGAGTGAAGTGACCCCTCCCTTGGATGAACTTGATCCATATCTTCTTTTCCATGTCTTCTTCATGTCTACCTTGATATTTTTAGCATCAACCTTTTCTTTTCCCTTGTTGACTTCCATCTTGGGTGCCTTGGCCTTTTTTGGATAATTCTTGCTGATATGTCTAGTCTTCAAGCAACTAAAACAAGTGGTCTTGTTCAACCATCTATTGTAGTTTCCTTTCAAGTGTGTTATAATGTAGCTATGAGGTATATGTCCATACTCTTGAAAATAGTGACAACTTTTCCTTGTGTTGTACTCCCAATAGTAATGGTGTATATAGTTGTTTCCTCTTGCATGTTGATTTGGTGTCCACATAGGCTTTGATCTACACTTGAAGGCTCTATGTCAATACTTCTGGCAATTGTAGCAGTGACCATCAAATCTTTGTGTCCTTGTGACTTTAGACCTATAGTCTTGTGTCATATGTCCTTGCATGTTGCACTTATGACAATACCCTTGACTTTTAGATGTATTGTGCTGATTGGTCCTTTTATTCCTACAAATATCAGTAGTATGTCCTTTTTTATGACAATAATGACAAGCTTGTTTTGAGTTCTTACCTTTGTCACTCCTTCATTCAAAAATATTTGATGTTTCACCTTCTTCAATACGAGTGAATCCAATTCTTGATATATCATTGTTTGATCTTGGTGATACCAACAACTGCTCAAAGTGCTTGGTGGCTTCACTTGACTTGTTGAAGTTCTCTACTATTTCTTTCTCTCTTTTCAACTTGTTCTATAAATGCTCATTCTACATTTTTAAGGTAGAGATCTCAATGTCTTTCATGTTGAGTTCATGATGAATGTTCATCATTTGGCTAAGTGTATTCATCTGCATGTTTGAGATCCTTGTGAGTTCAGTAGACTTCTCCTTAAGTCTATTTGCAAGATTTCTCTTGTCATCTTCAAGCACAGCTCTATCTTCAACTACTCTTCTCTTTTGTTTAGTGATTTCACATAGCATCATGGCTTGTGATTCATGTTCTATCTTGATAGATCTTATCTCTTCTACTTGTATTCTATTTTTCTCCATTAGCTCTACTATTGCTGCATCAAACTCTTTTGAGTCTCCCTTTGCAAATACTTCAGTGGCACTGTCAATCTCCTTATAGTATATGTCATTGTCTCTTATGGCCATGTCCTTTCTTATTTTCAAAGATTTTCTTAATTCCTCTCTTGCTCCCTCTACCTTGTGTAGAGCAAGTTGCACGTCAATCACTTGGTTTTCAATGATCTTCCCAAGTTTGAAGACTTCCATCTACGAATCCTTTTCTCCAAGCTATTACACTTCCTTTTGAGAGAACTTGGCTTTGATACCATGGGAAGAGTACATCTGAGAGGGGGGGTGAATTAGAAGTATTAACTTTTGACCTTTTCACACACTTAATGACATGTGAATAAAATTAACATGCATGCATATTAACATTTAAATAATAATGAAACGTAAACATGCAACACCACATAGCACATTAGATTTTGGTGACCTAGGAACCCTCCAAGAATAAGAAGGTAAAACTAGGATGGGGATAACACCCACAAAATTTATTGTAGCCAAAGAGTTTAACCACTTTTGATAGTTTTCCCTGTTAAAGGCCTGCCCTATTAAAGGCTTTACAGACTGTCAAATGTGACCTATTGAAAGGATTTACAAACACTTTACATGAAGTGTCACCCTATTAAAAGATTTACATATAGGCTATTAAACCCACCTAACTTAGTAGGACTTTCATGACCTTCTCCATCCTAAGGATCTTCCAACCTAGCTATTAAGCTAACCTATCTCAATAGGATTTCAACATCTAATACAATTGTGAGAGAGTATTAGAACAATACACCTGATTGAATGCAATCTCTTATTACTTGTTTTAGGCAATTGGTCTATTCTTATTCCATTGATCTCTTCTAGTTTTGATCTTCTAAATGTGTCCCTATTCTATTTTGATCAACTTGATATGTAAATATTTTCCTTTCCACTTAATCTATAACACCTATGTTCTGCAACAACCTTAGTATTAGGCTCTACTTCTTTTCTTTCTTTCAACAAACTGTTCTATGGGGTCATGAATTTATTATAAAGATTAGTGGATAGTCATGCATCCTTGAATAAAGTGTTCTCACTCAAATCCTTAGTTGTGACCTACTGGCTACATGCAATCTCTAATTATCTAATTGGTTGCATGTTGATTGCATAGGTGGATGAAAGGATTTGATCTTATCTCTTTATCGTGTCATGAGTCATGGATAACCATTTCACATCTTGGTTTGTGATGGAACAAACTCTTATGCTTATCCTATGTTGCTCAGTACATATAGTCTTATTAATGCTCAACACATATTGTTCTTGGAATACTCAACATCTATTGTGTTTTTCGATTTACTCAGCACCTGTTGGATTCTAAAATGCTTGGCACATGAACATTTCCTATACTACTTGTCAAATGAAGAATTCTAGATTACTTAGCACCTAAAGAATCCTAATACTCAACACATATTGTACTCTGATTTGGTCAGCACCAACTGTGACTCAAAACTAACTATGACTCAACACTAATTCAAGTTTTGGCTTGGCATGTATTATGTACTCAACATCTATAGTGAAAATGGTTATGTGTGTTGACACTCATTTGTCAATACTAAGTATTTGATCAATATATCCATTTGCAAAAACTTGTGTGGTGTCAATCTCCTTATAGTGTATGTCATTATCAGCTATGGCTATGTTCTTCCTTCTTTTTAAGGATTTTCTTAGTTCCTCTCTAGCTTCCTCCACTTTGTGTAGAGTGAGGTGCACATCAATCACCTGATTGTCAATACTCTTCCCAAGCTTGAAGATTTTCATCTTTTGATCTTTTTTTCTAATTTGTTAAGCTTCTCCTTGTGAGAACTAGTGCTTTGATATGAATTATCGAAATGTTCAAATGGGAAGAGTGCTTCTAAGAGGGGGGGTGGGGTAGTGAATAAGAAGTAACTAGTTTTTATCCTTTTCAAACCCTCATTAACACATAACTGAAAGTAAAGTGCATAAATGAAAACATATAAATAAACATGAAATGAAAATATGCATCAATGCATGATACAAGAGATTTGATGACCTAGAAACCCTCCAAGAATAAGGAGGTAAAACTGGGGTGGGGATGACACCCACAAAAATCATTGTAGTAATATGTCCAATGACTTCTAATGGTTTATCCTATTAAAGGCCTACCTTGATAAAGGCCTTATACTATGTCAATAGTGACCTAGTTAGAGGATTTATAAACACTTTACAAGAAGTGTCACCCTATTAAAGGATTTACAATAGGTTGTTAAATCCACCTAATTCAATAGTATTTTCATCACCTTCTCCAAAGGTTCTCCTACCTAGCTATTAAGCTAACCTATCAACATATGATTTTCATCATCTAATACAATGGTAAGAAAGTATTAGAACATTTGACTCGATAGAATGCAATCTCTAATTTTTGGGTCCAGGTACTAGATATGCTCTTCCTAGCTTAATCCTTGATTGATTTGATCTTTGTGTGCATCCGTTGTTCTATTTTGATCAGCTAAATGTGTAGATGTTGTTCATTTCAGTAAGTCCTTGACACCTCTACTGATTTCTTTGTTTAGCAACAATTTCTTGGCAAATTGATAACTCCAACAACCTCTTCAACAATAATGACATTATGGTTTCCAAGTCTCCTTATAAAGACATTATGGACTTAGGGTTTGTAATGCAATCATGAACTTAAAATTCCCACTCAAATCCTTGAATTTAACCTATTGGTTGCATGCTATCTCCAATTTTCTAATTGGTTGCATGTTGATGTCATAGGCAAATGCAAAGGCTTGATCCTATCTTCTTATCCCTTCATGAGTCATGAAAAAAGTTGTATTATATCTTAGTTTGTGAAGGCAAAAAACTATCATGGTGATTCTATATTATTCAACACATATTACATTACTAGTGCTCAGCACATGAAAGTTCCTGTACTACTTGGCACCTATTACATTTTTGGATTACTCGACATGTATTATGCTTTTTGTCACTTCAAACATGAATATTCCTAAATCACTCAACATGTAATACATTGTGTATTGCTCAACATGAACTATGACTTGACATCCATTGCTTACTCAACACCTAAAGTCACTTGGCACCTATTAAGATTCTGACTCAACACATACTATGATTCACTTAGTATACATAGTGTACTCGACATATATGGTAGAATTAGTTAAGTGTGTTAATATTTGAATGTGAAAACCATTCTAAGACCAACATAACCTTATAGTCATTTAGCATATCTATGAAAATTCTCAGGTGCTCTTCACCATTAACATCATTATTCCTAGAGAACTTGACAATATTATCCCTTAAATCAAAAGATATAGGGTGTGGGGCACCAAGAATACCTACAGATGATTTTTGCCTATATTTCTCAATTTAGATGGGTTTCTTCTAAAAGCCAACAACATTTGAAGTGCTTGCTACAATGGCTTGGTTAAGAACAACATTTTGAAATTGTTGAGGTTGGAAAACATGGGTTTGAGTACTAATGGTGGATGATGAAATAGGGGTGAATTGAGATATTCTCTGAGTTGGAATAATTGAACCACTAGCTAGTACAGAAGTTCTAGCTAGGGTAGACAAATTTGGCCATGAAGCCAATGCAGAATTAGATTTTATGAACTAAATTTTTCTCCTAATTTCTGTATCTTGGGCTTCATTTTCAACTTTCTCAAGCTCTTTTACAAGATTTTCGTTCACCTACCTAGCCTTCTCTAGATCTAGATCCAACTTTGATAAGGGAGGGTTTATGCATTTTCTTGGTATAGATTGGGGCTCATTTATTTGGATTCCTATGTCTTTTCCCTTCCCTTTATTAGTGGCTTTCATAGTAGGTTTTATAGGCTCTAACTAAATGGGCTTGTTCTTGCTTTTAGCTTAAGTGTTTCTCTTATTCATAAACTTTAGTTCTTAGACTGTCTACATCTCCAAGACATTAGCATGAAGAATTGAAGTTCTTTCTTATAACTTCTTGTTTTGTTCCTTTAAGGAAACCATCCTTCTAAGAAGATTATCTCTTTCCATGATGGCATCGAAGGTGGCTTGCTTCTTTTCTTTCTTTAGATGAATACACCTAACTTCTTCCTCAGCAACCCATTTCTTCAAAACTCCTAATTTTTATTATACTTCTTTAGGATTTGTAGAAGTAGCTTCTAAATCAGCAGGGTCATATAATTGTATGACATTAGGTTCCATGTAGGGGACTTCTCTTGGATTAAAAGGATCTGTAAATAAACTCCTAAGTCCTAGCCTATGATTCTATTTAGATATTAGATATGCCTTCGAGGATGCATTCCCTATTGGTGACATATTCTTGTCTTGGTATATTCTTTCATTTGGTAATGGGGTACTAAATATTCCTCCTAAGAGTCTCATTGTTTATGACTCAGAGCTAAGTGAAAAAGATTCTTTCCTTGCCACTAGTTGGTACTAGGAATTGACTAATACACTACCTCTTGGTTTCCCAGTAGGGTTTGGGCATGCCTTTTTCTTATTCAGGTTCTAACTACCACCTTGAGGTAAGTCAATATACATTGGTATATCAAGATTGGCTCTTGTATAAGCTCTTGTATTTTTCCTTTTCTCAGCCATTTTACTACTTATGAAATAAGCAATATTTTCAAAATCTTGACGGAGTCACCACCCTATTCTATGGAAAATACAACAATTAGAATTACTCTCAACTTTAAGGAAAAGACACAAGGTAGCATAGAAATATCTAACATACAGATGAACCAATCACTTGAGATAATTTGACTACAACTCTTGCTTCAACAAATAAGACACTAAGGACTATGTACATCAGTGCACATCCGTGGTATTTAGTTTTCTTTTTCCCTTTTTAGAAAATATCAAGGTTTTTCACTAAAACACATCCACTATGACCATGAGTAGCACTAAAAGAACTGACACACACATACACAATAGGAACAAAGACACTATAGTACTTCTTACAAATGCATTGGACAACTCACTAGTAGAGTCACCATTTTGTTGGTGTTTTTAAACTATTGGCCAATAAAGTGTCAATACCAAAATGATAATACTCACATAATCTAAGGAATAGCCACTTCCTATTGACAATTATATTTGTAAACCATTTGGACCCAACTTCAAACAAAACCGCAGATGGTTTCCTACTCTTTAGGCTTTGTAGAACCAAGGCAAGTATACTTATGGGATGATTCAGAATAAATGTTGAAATATGAAGATTTAGTTAGTTTCATTCTATTTCTCATTTGCTATCTCTACCATATCCATAATTCTATCCATTTCTTGGCACTTTTAGATATACATCCTTATAAGTAGATTTGGTCACAATTCTCCTTTAGTTTACAAATATTTCTAGAAATAGCAGCTACCTAAGACTCAAAAATGAGATATAAATGAGTGTTGACCAGCATTTACCATTTTGAGAAAAATGAAAAAAAAATTAATTTGATTTTAGACTTGATGCTTATTCATGATCTACTTATCTACAAGAGAGATTAATTAGATCAGTGCCTATTCCATTGGGATTCAGAGTTTACTCTAATTTATGGATCTAATTTATTTCTTTACAAAAAATACTATCAGCAATTCTTACTAGAATTCATTCTTGTAGACATCCTTTCTACTACAATAGCAATCCCATCAAATCCATTAAAACCTCTACTTATTGAATTAATAATAATAATGAATTGACATAGAACCTAAATGAATTACTCTCAATTGGACAAGATTTACTCACACAATATTAGAATAAACAAGTAACAAAAAAGGAGACAAACTTTGGTAAGAACAGATATGGGGACAGCTCAATTTTGTATTAATTTTCTTTGAAAATTGTATACAATTGAAGTAAACTCAGAATAACTTCTAAAATGACACAATGATCATATGATATCAATGTATTCTCAGATAAATTTACAGAGAAAATAGATCATGAAGTTTTTATCACAATAGGACCAAAACATAATTAGTATAATACTATAATTGCATAAGAAATTGGACCCTTCTTGAGCCCTGGAATCTCACTAATGTAGTGTGAGATGCAACAATCTTTAGGCATAGAGAACTAACAACTATCCTAAAAAAATGATATTTACATATAGCCATCACAAAAAAGACAAAATTTTGTGTAATAGAAAACCTTATATATCAAAATATTCTTTTGGTAGGTCCCCCTTCTATTGCATCCTTTCATGCTGTTGATTTCTTGATTAGCTATTACTCAAAATCTTTTGTGTATGCAACTACTAGAAAAACCAATGATTAAATTTGTTCTAGTGATTGCAAACCAATTTTAACTTGATGGTTTTCACCATCTTCATCTTGGACTAACAAAGTTACTTTTACTGTTCCCTCCTCCTTGGTCATGTCAACCTCTTGGACCTTTGGGCCTACAACTGAAACCAACTGATCACTTCTATTTTCTTCTTCTTGTTAGCCTTCTATGATTGTGTCAATAATTTGTATTTCATCATCCTACACCTCATCAGTATCACTCTCAACTTCTTCAAACTTTTCATCAGGAGCAATGTCTATCATCCACTTGTCAAAAAGTGTGTCATCTGGCCAATCAAACTGCAAAATATTCCATTGCTTCTTGATGACATAATCACCTTCTTTTTCAACATTAATAAAATCTTGTTTCAAAGTATCAAAGAATATTTGGGATTTTACTATTTCTTTTGTTGTTGTGGCCCACCATGCATGCCATATTTCATTTATACTTTTATTCATCCTGAAATAGAATAAATCATCTAGTTCTTTAGCCATTCATCTTTACTTTTAAATATATTTTTTCCATCTAGGGCATGAGGGAATAAATCAAACTTTTGGCTCTTATACTTATTCTAGTAGCAAACTATTATTCTTTGTAGGTGAATCCTTTTATCATCAAATTTTGGAAGATCATTAAAAATATCATAGGCTTTTTCAATGTGATCATGTGAAGACCTTATGATAGAATAGCACAAAACTGTCATTTTTTTCCTCCTTTTTCTTTTTCCCCACTTATTCACAATAGGCTTCAAAGCCTCATCATTTTATTTTATCTTATCCCATATGTTTATTACCTTTTCCAATTGATCATAAGATAATGGCCATTCAATTTTATCACCTAAAGACATGAGAGACTTCCTTAATTTTTCTTCATACTATACATTTAGCTCTACATGCAATGCCCATAACTTGCTCTTTTCCTCTTCAAAATCTTCAGTTGTATAATACTTAGGCCTTTGTGGTGTATTTGGGATTTCTATAAGTGGATTGGATTTAAAAGGTTCCACTAGAGGGTGAGAATATGCAATTCTTGGTCTAGAAGACCTTGCCAACACCTTATTCTCTAGCTCAATCCTCTTTCAGACCTCTTTATTATATGCTTGAAAAATTGTCTCATATATACTTTATATTTCAAACATTGATTTTCCTTCCTTTTTTAGTAGTATCAAAGACAAACTAAGATGTTCCTACACCCATATGCAGCCTGTACAGGGCAAGTGTCAACTACTCTTCTTATAACAATATTTGTTGGATAGTGTTGTCCTTAATGTCACACAAAATGTCATATCAGTCTTTAATCTCAGTTAACCGAGTTCAGACAATGATAACCGAGCTCACTCGGTCATCGAAGGAAAGATGGAGAAGTCAGTTTTCGCCGAGCTCACTCAGTCATCGAAGGAAAGATGGAGAAGTTAGTTTTCACCAAGCTCACTTGGTCATCAAAGGAAAGATGGAGAAGTCAGTTTTCACCGAGCTCACTCGGTCATCGAAGGAAAGATGGAGAAGTCAGTTTTCACCGAGCTCACTCGGTCATCGAAGGAAAGATGGAGAAGTCAGTTTTCACCGAGATCACTTGGTCATCAAAGAAAAGATGCACAAGTCAGTTTTAGCCGAGCTCACTCAGCCATCAAAGAGGAGTTGGTTTCACCGAGCTCACTTGGTCATCACAGGGAACTCAGTGCTTACCGAGTTCACTCGCCGACTGAAGGATTTCATGCAATTCTGTGTATTAACCGGGCTCAGTCAGTTAACACAGGAATTATTCTTGAACAGAGTTTACCATGCTAGGTTGGCCAGTAAAGGGATTTGTTAAATCTTGCAATTCAGCCGACTGTTGGAATAATTGTTTCCCAAGTTATTTGAGCCGACTTGATAATTTGAAATATATATATATAGAGTTATTCAAGTTGTAAAAGTGTGTGAGAAAAAAGGTGTAAAAACAAGTGAAGAACAAGAGAAGCAAGGATGCGAGAGCAAATACTTGGATAAGAGGAGACTTAGCGAATCCTGATGAAGGATTAAAGGAGCTGTAAAGTTGTATTTGATCAGTAAGGATCCAATCAAGCCGAACAGAGATCTGTATATCAGCAAAATATAAGTTGCATATTATTTAGATCACTTCATTGTTGCTTTATAACCTTTGCAACAGTGAATCCAAATCTCTTAACAGAGTTTGTTTAACAACCATTTTGTAAATCCTCTAACAAGGTGACAATTCAGTTGAATTATTCTAAAGACTTCTAGCAAGGCCACTTCTAACAGAGTGTTTAAATCCTCTAACAGGGTCACACCTAACAGTGTGTTTTTGTAACCTTTAACAGGGTTGGCTCCTAACAGGGCTCACTTCAGAAGAGTGAAAAATAGTAACTAGTTACATTGGTGGTTTTTCCCATATTGGGTTTCCACGTTAAATCTGGTGTCTCTAGTGTTTGAGTTTGCTGAATTTTTTTTATATCAGTTCTTAATGATTGTTATTATTTGCTGCAATATCAAGTTTCAGTAATCTGTAAAATAGATCAAACTTTTAGACATCTAAGGGACTGTGAAATGTTTTTGTAGCAACTGATTCACCCCCTCCCCCTCTCAGTTACTTCATTCTCATTTCCAAGAATTGGTATAAGAGCTTTTGGTACTTTCAGGAGAAGATTTCAAGGATCTAAGAAAAACATCAGGATGTCTTACAAAAGAGAAATTCCAAAACTTAATAGAGATAACTTCTCAGCATGGCAAGAACTAATGAAACTTCATCTGGCTACTATTGGTGATATTGGACTGAAATACCTTGAAGAAAAATATGAAGAACCTTCCGGCACACTGTCAGTCAATGATATTGCTGAAAAGAAAACTCACAACAACATGATGATAGGCATAGCATCTGCTCTCAGCTATGAAGAATTTGATGACATTAAGGACTGCAAAATCACCTTTGACATGTGGAACAAGCTAAAAGAAATCTATGGAGGGGATGACAATGTGAGAAGAGAAAAAGAAGAAAGTCTGATAGGACAATTTGATCAAATGAGGATGAGAGAGGATGAAAACATTGCAAAGTATGTTGAAAGAGTTAAAGCATGTGTAAGTGCAGTCAGGGCAGCTGGTGGTGACATCAAAGAAGAAACAATTGTAAGCAAAGTTCTTAGAACCTTACTTCCCATTTATGTAATTAGAGTGTTTGCAATTCAGGAAAGTAGATGTGAAGCAAATCATCAGATAAATCTTGAGGCCATAGTTGGGAGATTAACTGCATTTGAACTAGATAACTTTGACAACTATGTTCCAGCTTCCAAGAACATGGAATCAACATTTGAGGCCAAACTTTCACTCAAGGAGAAAAGCAAAAGGAAACTTCAGTCAGAAAGTGAAGATGAATCAGATCTAAGCTCAGACAGTGATCTTGAAGTAATTGAAGCTCTTCTAGCAAGAAAATACTCCAGAGGCAGAGGAAAATATAAAGGTAAAGTTCCTCTAATATTTTTTTCATGTGAAGAAATTGGTCATATTGTAGCTAGGTGCCCGAACAAGCAGAACAATGATGAAAAGAAGGATCATAAATGGAATGGCAAGAAAGATTTCAAATCATTCAAGAACAAAGGTAAGAAATCATGTTTCATGGCTGAAAATTCTAAAGATTCTGATAATAGTGAGGATGAAATTGTTTATATTGCTGTTAAAGATGATTCTAACAATGATGAGGAAGATAAAATTGCTCTTATATCTCATATAAGTAAGAATGATACATGGATTATAGACAGTGGTTGCTCACATCATATGACTGGTGATAAAACTAAGTTTGATTAGTTTGAAGATTATGATGGTGGCAGTGTAAGGTTTGGTAATAATGAACCTCGTTTCATAAAAGGAAGAGGAAGAATCTATCTAAGCAAAGAACTTGTTTGTAATAATGCCTATTGGGTTGAAGGTATCAAACATAATTTGCTAAGTGTGGCACAATTACTCAATACTGGATTCAAGGCGGAATTCATGCATGGAAAGGCAAGACTGTTGAATGAGCAAGGAAAGCTGATAGGATCTGGCACCCAAACTAAAGGTAACTTATTCTATCTAGAACTTGGTGAATGCTCATGTTTTATTGCTCAAATTGAAGAGAGTTGGTTATGGCATAAAAGGTTGTGTCATGTCAATTTTGATAATTTGATAAAAATAAGCAAATTCAAGAAAGTAAGAGGCATTCCTAACATTAAGAAACCTTAGGTTGGTCTATGCAAGAACTGTCAGATTGGTAAAATGGGAAGGACTAGTTTTAAAGGTAAAAACTATCAATCTGAAGATATATTAGAAATTGTGCATACTGATTTATGTGGACCTATTGGAATAGAAAGCTATACTGGAGAGAAATTTTTCATTCTCTTTGTTGATGATTACTCAAGAATGATGACTGTCATGTATCTAAGAAATAAATCAGAAGCATTTGAGAAATTCAAATGGTATTTGGCAAGAGTAGAAAAAGAAACAAGGAAAAGACTGAAATGTTTAAGGTCAGACAGAGGTGGTGAATTCATTTCACATGAATTCAATAACTTCTACATTGAAAGAGGTATTAAAAGACAGGTTTCAGGACCAGGAACTCCAGAACAAAATGGAATAGCTGAAAGAAGAAACAGATCTATTATGGATTGTGCAAGAACCCTGATGATAGAAAAGAACATTGCTATCAAATATTAGAAGGAAGCCATCAGCACTGCAGTTCATACATTAAACTGAGTACAGCTAAAAAAGGACTCATTCAAGACTCCCTATGAATTATGGTATGGCCACAAACCCAATGTAAGTTATTTGAAAGTATTTGGAAGCAAATGTTATATTTTGAAAGAATCTAGAAAAGGAAAATTTGATGTAAAAGGTGATGAAGGAATATTTTTGGGATATTCTTGCAAAAGAAAAGCATATAGATGTTTAAATCTATCCACTCAAAAGGTCATAAAAAGTGCACATGTGAAAATTGATGAGTTTGCAGACAAATCAGAAGAAGAAAGAAAAAAGGTACCTGAAGACTACAAGAGATTTGTTTACATTGAACCAGATACAATACCAAGTATACCGTTCACTCAAGAATCCTCAACTCCTGAGTCTTCAGTAACTGAGTTGCAAATAGTTCAAACTGAGCCTCAGCAACTTTTAGACACTACTGAGCAAGTGTCTACCGAGTCTAAATCAACCGATCCAATATCTACCGAGCCAGAACAACAAGAATCTGAAGTACAGAAGGATAATAATGAAATTCATTCAAGAGGCAAGGAACCTATATTAGCAAAATATGTCAGAAGACATCATGCACCAGATTAGATCATTGGAGACAAATCTGAAGGAACCCTGACAAGAAGTAAGTTGAAAAATACTTGTTTACTTGCTGATTTTGAACCTAGAAGTATTAAGGATGCACTGGCAAATGATAGTTGGATTGAGGAAATAGAACAGATAGAGAAAAACAAGACATGGACTCCTGTACCCAGGCCTAAAGACAAGAATATAATTGGAACCAAGTGGGTATTCAGAAACAAGTTGACTGAAGGTGTTAAGGTATCCAGAAACAAAGCTAGATTGGTATGCAAAGGATACTCACAAGAAGAACGTATAGATTATGGAGAAACTTTTGCTCCTGTTGCAAGATTGGAAGGAGTTAGAACCTTACTTGCATATGCTGCTCACAAAGGATTCAAAGTTTATCAGATGGATGTCAAGTCAACATTCCTCAATGGAATACTGGATGAAGAAGTTTACATTGAACAACTTGAAGGTTTTGTTGATCCAGATAAAAGGAACATGGTCTGCAAATTACACAAGGCACTGTATGGTCTATAGTACAAATTTGGAGGTAATTTGGATTTGAAAGTTTTTACTGATGCTGATTGGGCAGGGAACCTTGATGACAGAAAAAACACAAGTGGAGGAGCATTCTTTCTTGGAAAGAGATTGGTTTCTTGGACAAGCAAAAAGCAAAATTGTACATCCCAATCTACAGCAGAGGCAGAGTATGTTGTTGCAGCAGTAAATTGTTCTAATATTGTTTGGTTTAAGCAACTATTGCAAAGAATGAAGATGGAAATCAAAGAGCCAGTTGTTATGTTTTGTGATAATACAAGTGCAATCAATATATCCAAGAATCCAGTGATGCATTCCAAGACCAAGCATATTGCAATCAAATATCATTTTTTCAGAGAATTGGTGCAAGACAAGGAGATCAGATTGGAATATGTCCACACAAAGGAACAAATTGCTGATATATTCACAAAGCCCTTGTCTAAGGATGCATTTTTATATCTTAGAGGTAAGTTAGGGGTCATTCCCCTATCTGAAGTTCACTAAAGGAAGCTTTAGTGATGCATCAATGCATACCAGATTGAATATCTATCCGTTGACGCAGTTTAATTAGAAATCATTGCATATGAATCAGTACTATAGGTACATTGCAATTCACTTTACTTCTATTGTCTTTGGCATGTGTTGTCAAAGAGGGAGAGATTTACTGTCATATCCTTCTGAAATTTATGAGACTTAAAAAATCTGCTATGAAGCTCCTTAAAAGAAGGAGACTAGTGAAAGAGGGAGAAGTCTGTTATCTTGTTTTCAAATTTTCATTCTGTTATGACATGTTGTGTTGCCATCAATGCCAAAGAGGGATATTGTTGGATAGTGTTGTCCTTGATGTCACACAAAATGTCATATCAGTCTTTAATCTTAGTTAATTAAGTTCAGACAATGATAACTGAGCTCACTCAGTCATCGAAGGAAAGATGGAGAAGTCAGTTTTCACCGAGCTCACTCGGTCATCGAAGGAAAGATGGAGAAGTCAGTTTTCACCGAGCTCACTCGATCATCGAAGGAAAGATGGAGAAGTCAGTTTTCACCGAGCTCACTCGGTCATCAAATAAAAGATGGAGAAGTCAGTTTTCATCGAGCTCACTCGGTCATCAAAGTGGAGTCGGTTTCACCGAGCTCACTCGGTCATCACAGGGAACTCAGTGCTTATTGAGTTCACTCGGCGACTGAATGATTTCACAGAATTCTCTGTATTAACCGAGCTCGGTTGGTTAACACAAGAATTATTTTTGAACACAGTTTACCATGCTGGGTCGGCTAGTAAAGGGATTTGTTAAATCTTGCAATTCAGCCAATTGTTGGAATAATTTTTTTCCAAGTTATTTGAGCCGACTTGATAATCTGAAATATATATATATATATATAGAGTTATTCAAGTTGTAAAAGTGTGTGAAAAAAAGGTGTAAAAACAAGTGAAGAATAACAGAAGCAAGGATGCGAAAGAAAATACTTCGATAAGAGGAGACTAAGCGAATCCTGATGAAGGATTAAAGGAGCTGTAAAGTTGTATTTGATCAGTAAGGATCCAATCAAGCCGAACAGAGATCTATAATCAGCAAAAGATAAGTTGCATATTATTTAGGTCACTTCATTGTTGCTTTATAACCTTTGCAGTAGTGAATCCAAATCTCTTAACAGAGTAGGTTTAACATCCATTTTGTAAATCCTCTAACAAGGTGACAATTCAGTTGAATTGTTCTAAAGACCTCTAGCAAGGCCACTTCTAACAGAGTGTTTAAATCTTCTAACAGGGTCACACCTAACAGTGCGTTTTTGTAACCTTTAACAGGGTTGGCTCGTAACAGGGCTCACTTGAGAAGAGTGAAAAATAGTAACTAGTTACATTGGTGGTTTTTCCCATATTGGGTTTCCACGTTAAATTTGGTGTCTCT
The DNA here is from genome assembly GCA_028749045.1 of Cupressus sempervirens. Taxonomy (NCBI): domain Eukaryota; kingdom Viridiplantae; phylum Streptophyta; class Pinopsida; order Cupressales; family Cupressaceae; genus Cupressus; species Cupressus sempervirens. The sequence continues at coordinate 204,719,835 of CM053786.1, read as the reverse complement.
AGTGTTTGAGTTTGCTGAATTATTTTGATATCAGTTCTTAATGATTGTTATTACTTGCTGCAATATCAAGTTTTAGTAATCTGTAAAATAGATCAAACTTTTAGACATCTAAGGGACTGTGAAATGTTTTTGTAGCAACTGATTCACCCCCTCCCCCTCTCAGTTACTTCATTCTCATTTCCAACAATATTTCCCATCAATCAAAAATCATCTAGCTATGATGAGGTAGCTCTTGACCCATTTCTTAATGACTAGATGACTAAAGCAGCTTGGTCTTCACTGAATTTAGTACCTATAATTTTTTTCTTATTTTGGTGTTGCAAATCTAATTTATTTGAAATAGAATTGAAAACTAAAGCATCAACTATGTCCCAATTGGGTAGCAACAAAATGTTTAATGCTTTTACCATTTGCCTTCCCTCTTTAGGGCTTATATTCTTAAACTATTTCATCATTTCCTCCTTTACCTAATTTTTTAAGGTAGTTTCATTCATTCCTAGATGCTCTATTCTCAACTTATTACACCTTTCTACAAATTTTCCTATATTGGCTTGCCATACAAATTGGAGGAAAGCTCTAGATTTAACAAATCTATCATTTGATAAGAATTGATGACTAGCTTTCTCTATGATAGAGTCCAATTCCCTACATTTGTAATCTACTACTGTCAATTCAAGGCTTGGCATAGGAGGCTCTTGAGGGTTTCCCTAATCCAATTTTGCCTAAGTAATAAACACACCTCCCTAGAACCCTATTTTTTCAATCTACTCTCTAGTGAGTTGCTCCTCTCCAATCCACAAAGGGGATTGAGTAGGAGAATATTCCTCAACATGAGGATCCTATTCCTTTATTAATTGTCTACCTCTTGGGAGAAGGCTCATTAGGTCTCTCTTCTAGGATAGCACTGGTGGATCCCATTATTTATTTTCCCTTATCCATAGTGGCCTTTTTATTTTGAATTCTGGTATAACCTAGGCTCTATTGGATGATGAGATGTTGTACTCCTACATCAGAAGTAAATGCCAACCTCCTAATGACCTCTCTAGCCTTATCTGGGTATGAATTAATAAAGAATTATTTCTTTTCATTCATGGCCTCCATTATCTTAGGAAAAGTACTCATAAGTTTATTTATTTTATCCACCTCTGTTATGGCATTATCTAGAGGACTATAATCCATATCAAAACAATGTATGAATTCCAAAACCTTGTAGTAAACTCTCCATTTTTCTTTCTTGGTTTCCTATTCGTTCATTGAAAACTCATTTTTTATGATGTCCTCTAGATAATATGTTTCACTTTTACCAATTTAATTCTATGCCTAAAGGTCAAATTGTAAAATCCCTTCATATCATAGAAATGGGGATTAGAAAAAACCATTTTGTATTGATCCAAAATTTTATATAAGAAGAGCCAACCCCTTTTAGTAATTACAAACTGATAGGCTATAGTACAGGTAGGAAAAATTGACCCTCTTTTCCTTTTCAACAGATAAGTTTCTTCTAGTGCTCCTAACTTCCATAAAATTTAGCCATTCCTACTTTAAAGGTACTTTGTAAGGCAACACATGAGGGCTTCCTTTAAAACCATAAATTCTAATGACATTAGAAATAAAGTATGGGATGATATCTCCCCAATTGTTTGAAACATTCAAACCACTGGGATTATCCATAGGCCTAATGAGAATCATTAGTGCCTTAAGGACTATGGGATTGTCACTTAATATGAGGCATATCAACATGGAAGTGAAATACCTATCAAACCTAAAAAAGCTAGAATTCTCTGCATCCCAGGCCATATCTAGACAAGTAGTGCTTCTCCATCCCACTCTCTATTCACATCCTTCTCCTTATAAAAATATGTCACTCCAGTAAAAAAAACATGTGCAAAAGTCTTCTCCACTTTTCTCTTTGCAATTCCAACTAGGCCAGTATGAATTTCTTCTGCTAAATAAGAGGCAAAATAGAAAATAATGTCTACACCAAAAGAAGAAATTTGAACCATCACATACATAAAATTTATGGGCATGATATTTTGCTTGTCGTCACCAAAAACTCGACATGAAGTCCTTTATGCCTCTATAGCCCAGGAAGTGAAAAACTCTTTCTTCAAAGGTTCCTTAGAGGCTATAGTGATTACAAGAAAATTCTCAATTGTGCCAATATGGGCCTTTAATGCACCTCCTCTAATCACATCCCTTTTTGATATGTACTCCTTTTCTAATTCTTGCAAATTAATAGGCACATGATAATCTATTAAAGGCTCTAGATGGAAAATCTCTCTAATCTCTTCAGAACTAACTATAACTAGAGGCACACCATCAGTTCTCCTTATTACCCTAACTACTTGAACATAATTTTTTGCAACAACTTCAAGAAGGTCATAATCCATGAAAACACTAGGAACTACTAACTTTCCCAAATCAAAATTCCAAATATTGGCATGTGGGGAGAATAAATTCCTTTCTAAAAAAAACTTCTTGAATGAAACAAGACCAATTTGGGAAATTTTGGCATCCCTAACCCAATTCCCCTTATTATATAGGCCATTTGCTATTGTTACCCTATGGTTTAAGGAAGTTAACTTCTTAACTTGCATAGTCTCAATGGTGGATTTAGGGAGTAATTCTAGCAAGTGATCATGAATATTTCTAGCCAAATAGTCATCTTGCCCCGAGAAAACCTTCTTTAGAGGCATTTTGACTGTAATTTATAGAAATTAAAATGCTACAGAGATTGTGGTATACATGAACTTACTTAATCTTCTACTTGTTTTGTTTGTAACTCTACAATATCTCGAGAACGATTGGGAAACTACTTCACTTTTACTCAAGCTCGACACAATATTCTTTGTAATTTCTCCTACTCAGAAAGCTTGAAGTCTTGTTTGTGTAAGATGAAAATGGTGTAATCTTTTGCAATATACTATGTTTTCTCTCTCATGTGAAGCCTTCATATTTGAAAATCCTATGATTCAAGAGTGAAAATAGGGATGACTCATCTTCTTCTTGACACACTGGTGGTCAAACCAATGAAAAGTCTTCACATGTACCTTTCTTTCACTATTGACATTTGAAACTAGACCCTCTTTTCCTCGAGGACACATGTCATCATGCTTCTATCTTGCTATGCATAAAGAGTGAGCATATCACCTATGTGAGATAGAAACAACCATTGATTTCATCTTGATCAAGTAGAGGACATTTAATTCATTACTTAATACAACTGGTGGGTCCACTATCCATTTCCTCTTATTGCTATGTCACTACCCTTAAACTTCAATCACTTCTCCATAGTGACTATGCGATAGCCATAGATCTTACTTGATCTAAAGGTGAAGAAACTACACTTCAATCACATAAACTATGGTGGGTCCCCCAGTCACCAAGTTGCATTGGGTAAATAGAGTGCAACTTCTTATAACAACTTGGTGATGGTCATTGATATTATCCTGAGCCAACAATCATCATTGTTCCTCTAACATTTGACTTGGGTGTGGATTGATATTCTTGATGACATGGGAAACTTCTATAAGGCTAGCACATATATAAATATTTTAATCTTTATTGTGACACATGTCTTTTGGGACTCGTCATGTTTCTTATTTTTAGGTGAGTTTCTATATCACTATTGACAAAGTGCAAAGCTTTTCCAATTGCAACATAGTGATCTCTATTGAATTCAGAGTTTTTGGTGCATACATTCTTAGCAAGATTCCATCCTAGCATAGGATTGCATGATTCATTTCTAACAAAGCTTTCATTAGGACCCACATTTTGGAAATATTAGCACATTATTTTCTTCCAATGTATCGCTATGTTGCTACTAGTGAAAATCATTAGCTTTTTAGTCGTGACATAGCGACCTTTGGTGTTTCATTAAAATCTAATACTAGGGAAAAATATTGAGCATGGTAACAATAATCAATACCAATGACATATAAATAAAGGCATACTATAGAATGAGTGTTGTCTTTTATCTTATCGAACCAATCACTATGTTGCTACTAGTGAGGCTGGTGATTTTCCAATCGTGACATCACAACCTCTAGTGAAAATTGTATTCTTGTGACAAAAAAAAATGACTTGGTAGTTATGATCATATTAATTGGTACTCTTTTTAGAACAATGATCATACACTTTTATGATACTATGTGGGAATCTGGCAGTCATTGTTAATTTCAAAGGCTGTAGTGATATTCCCATCTTGACATATATAATATAATTATAGATAAGTATAATATAAGTATTATACTTATATTAAAATAATTAATAATGTATATAAATTAAGAATATATAGATTATTATTGCACACGCACACACACACACAGAGACACAGACACACACACACACACACACATATTAGACATTAAAATACTATATTAATTAGTATATATGATTAAATATAAGAAGGAATATTCTGAAATATAATATATAATCGTATTTAATATATAATATGATTATCTTATTAATATAATTATCTTATTAATTTAATTAATATTAATGAAGGGGTATGACTCTTGGAGATACACATATAAATATAAGATACCAAATAATGAAAAGAGGATAAGATAAGTATATAGTACAAAAGAGTGTTGTCTTTTATCTTATCTAACCAATTGCTATGTCACTACCAGTGAGGTTGGTGATTTTCCAATTGTGACATCACAACCTCCGGTGAAAACTGTATTCTTATGATAGAAAAAAATGACTTGGTAGTTATGATCATATTAATTGGTACTTTTTTAAGAACAATGATAATACACTTTTATGATACTATGTGGGAATTTCGTAGTCACTGTTAATTTCAAAGGCTGCAGTTATATTCCCATCTTGACATATATAATATAATTATAGATAAGTATAATATAAGTATTATACTTATATTAAAATAATTAATAATGTATATAAATTAAGAATATATATATTATTATTATACATACATATATACATACATACATACATACATACACACACACACACACACACACACACACACACACACACACACACACACACACACACACACATATATATATATCAAAGATATTAAAATACTATATTAATTAGTATATATGATTAAATATAATATGTGATTAAATATAAGAAGGAATATGCTGAAATATAATATATAATCATATTTAATATATAATATGATTATCTTATTAATTTAATTAATATTAATGAAGGGGTATGACTCTTGGAGATAAGCATATAAATATAGGATACAAAATAATGAAAAGAGGATAAGATAAGTATATATTACAAAAATGGATACAAATAAAAGAGAAATACAAGAATGTCCTCAAAGGGGACATTAGAGTTGTTGCTTTCTTCATTCTCTGGCGAGTAGCTATATCGCTACTAGTAGGGTGCTCAAATTTTTTAGTCGCAACATAGCAACTTACCAAAAAAATTGAGGTCTGGTGAAGCCAATTGCAACTAGTTCCACGTGCATCCTTTTTTGTGACTGACAACTTTTGACATGAATTAATGATTGAATCCCCTTTAGAAAAAACACCTTTCTGGCATCAACTTTCACTTTAGAACATTGACTTCAAATTTGTGGTAGTCGCTATGTTGTTATAGCTAAAAATCTTGCACCTTTTCATAGAGATGACGTGATAGCCATGGATCTTGCCAAGATTAGGCAGTGGGGCATACTTTGAAAAAGGTACTCATCATGAAAAAAATTAAGCAGTCAGGGGATATTCACACTATAAAAAGTTTTGCACCCAAATGAATTTAAAAGTAACCAGACCTAGGGTTTTGACAAAGATTTTCAAAGGGTACCAAAAATGCAAGACCAAAACTAGAAACCCTAGCCTCCAACAATGGACTTAATTCTAATTTTTTATACATAGATTGGGAAAAACTTGTCATGCAAAAAATAAGACCAACAACCTCTTTCCTTGCACTTAAAGAATTATAGTGCTAGCCCTGTGTAGGATTCCAAAGTTAAAAGGGTAGCTTCTAGTGCATTTAAGCTAAAGTGATTCATATGAGAAATGATCTCACTACTATAGGAGATTAAAGTAAGTTTTATGCTTTTTAGATATATGGAATATTAAATGGGTAGAAATAAAATGAATTAAAAGTCTCTTAATCTACATGATTTATTTCAAATTCATCCATTACAACTATTGGTTAAGAGTTATTTTATTTGTATGGTGCAATGTTCAAGTTTTTTAATCTATATGATCAATTTTTTGCCAAATGGAGTTCCTCATTTCTTAAAGACTATTTTATTTAAGTAATTTCTTTCTCTATGTGAAATTATAAGAAAATGACAATCAAAACTACTTGGTATGATGGGCTAGTTGGATTAGAGAGTGAGCTAAAGTTTTTTTTTAATAGTTCTTTTAGGTTTTTGATCTAGGTGATTTTCTTACTAGACTAAACACCTAGCCCATCCTTCCAATCAAACAAAATTTGAAGGAAAATAGATTGGTTGAAGCTGTCAGTTTTGCCATGGCTATTAAAGAACTAGAGTTGGTGAAGGAATAAATTGATAGATATAATCTTCAAATAATGTAAATTTTATTTATTGACCAATCTATTATTCTTTCTATGAACAAGGAGTCGATGTAGTCTTCCTTCAAGATTCTAGTAAAGGAGGAGTATTGTGACATTGATTTGATTATTCGCATCAATGTTTAATAAGAAAAAAGACTCTATCAAGAGAAGATATGTAGAAGACCTAGTTTTAGACTCATCAAGGGAAAAATAAAACAAATTCGAGGACTCTCTTTGGAACTAATATGAACAATGAAACTGCGGATATCTTATTGTTGATGCTGAGACTAAAAGGTAAGGAAGAGATCCTAGACATCATTGAGCACCACGTCTACTTGGTTTAGGCCATCTATGTTGAAGGATTACAAATTGATTGGACCTAAATTATATGTCAAGGAATTTAAGCAATTCTTTATATCATTATATTTAATATATGCCTTAGCCGCTTATCATCTATGGCCTAGTTTTCCCTGTATTGAAGACTTTAATGAGAGCACCAAGGTATATAAATGTTATCCTCACCTAAAATTGTAAAGAATATTTATAGAATACATAAAATTATATTATTCCTTCATAATGAGGCTATCTTGGTAATTTCAAGGGTGCACTAGCTAGAGGTTTTCACCAGAAACCATATTAGTGGTCAGCCAGTTCGAATGTTGTTTCATCCAATTTCCATCTTTCTCGTACCTAAGGATTTGTCTATTCAATGGATTACCAAAGAGACTCCCATATATATTTAAGATAAGGTAGTTCTTGTTGAGTTATTTAGACAAATATTATAAGTGTATACTTTATATTCTAATGTGAAGAAGATAGTCAAGATTACATTTCTAATTGTGCTAGGACCTTAACCTTGTGCCACAAAATTTGAGGCCCATAATTTAGTAAATTAATTTGAGAACATAACTAAGTTGATTTATTATGAGGTTATAGGACACAAATATGATCCTATTAGCTTTGTCAAAGATCATCCAAAACCTTGTTATTAAGATATAGGTAAATTTTAGATATTAAAGATGATTGGGTTGGATGTCATAATAAGTACCAAAAAAGAGAGAGGTACTAGTCTAGGTTGACACTTTATGACATATAATTATACAATAAAATAGTTAATCTTAGTGATCTCACAAACAATGGCTCTTCTATAAGGCCCTCAAGTAATGATAAAATCAAGGACACATAGTGTCTATTGGAATTATTTCGAATAATATAGAGGGAAAGTGAATTATTTATCCAAGGTACAAATAAAGCTTCTCATAGATTAGTGAACCCACATCCATAAAACATATTAATCATGAATGCATCCACTAGATCATAAAATCACTTAAACTTGTAGGTTACTATCAAATCAACTTTGTAGAGATATGAGCATAAAACATAACAAATTCAATAACTCATTTGAAAAAATGATTTTATGTGGAAACCCAATTTGGGAAAAACCAAGAGTAACATGCTAATCATTCTCACTCTTCTAAAGTGATGCCCTGTAACATACCAACCTTGTGAAAGGTTACAATGCACACTATTAAATGTGACCTAATTAGAGGATTTCAATCACCTTATTAAGAGTGAGCCTTGTTAGAGGACTTGAGATAATTCACTTGTATAGTTACTTGGTTAAAGGATTTAAAAATTAATATTAGCTCAACCTTAATCCAAATGATTTACCCTAGATTGGTACAATGATTAAAAAGTAATAGTAAGGCTTGATCTGATAATAACTTACAACATACTTGCATAATATAGATCTTTGTTTTATTTCTTCATTCTTCTTGTCTTTCACACTCTTTGGCTCTTGTAGCTTCATCACCCTTCAAACATCCATACCCTTAACTTTTCTATCTAATAGTTGTCTCTTCTGTTCAATCTTTGAATGAAGCAATACACTAGACCCCTTGTCTTCCTTAGGCGCTCCAACATGACAATGATTACTTTTGACCAACCATCTCTATATATAAAAAATTAAGAGATTTTGGCATTCATTCTCCATCATCCATTTTAGGGTTAGGTAGGATTAGGTAAGATTTAATGAATGTACCCATCTTTTCCTTTTATTCCCTTCTAGAAACTTACCCTTCAATCCTCTATGGTTTTTTCTCAAAATGGTTTACCATGCATTCTGCACCACCAACTCAGCATAGTTATCATGCAAATGCTTCAAAAAATTAATGAAAACAAACTAGTTAGCTCTAGATTTGTCAAATACATGATTTAACATGAATACTGGTGGTGCAGGAGTACCCACATAAAGTATTTAGGTCAAGTTTTATGTACGAGCTGACTTGAGAAATTTATCTTGATTTTGTCATTAGGATAAGATAATTTTCTTGGGATTTTTTTAGAACATTGTGGGGTCATTCTTCCCTATTATATATTGATCTAGAGTATTCTATAAGCTATTTTTTCCTATTTTTTAATAATCTATATTGATCTAGAATTTTCTATATTGTAAAAATCTAGAAGGTTTCGTAGATTATCTTAGCAAGTATAAATAGAGTTTTAGGTTTAGGTTTGGGCTGAGCTTGAGAGAAAAGTTTCTAGATATGAAGTTAAAAAGAGAAGAAATCTATAGGAGAGCTAGTGTATGTACTATTCATTTGATAAATTAAATAGAATAATGTTATAATCTATTTCTTGGTTTTGTTGGTTCTTGTTGTGTTTTCTTTTGTTGTGTTTTACCTCTGCATCATTTTTGGTATCAGAGCTTGGGGAAAGCTCTTGAGGCAATTAGATTTTATGTCTAGATTGGAGTTAGAAGCTGAAACATCAACCATGGTCACCAATGCTGAACTAGCAAAGAAGATGCAAGAACAAGAGAACATCAATAAGTGGTTATTAGATGAATTTGAGAAGATGAAGGGCTAGCTAGAAAAGAAAGAAAATGTTTCCTTAGAGAAAGAGGAAGAAGGGGAAGAAGAGGATACCCCAGAGTAGGAGATGGTTAACTTACCTACAAACCAAAGATACTTTATAGAAGCCCTTGGAAGAGTTGGTAAGAAGGATGCCAAAGGTGACCTACCCATCTTCTCAGGAAAGATGGACGTTTTTGTTGTTGTGGATTGGATAGAAACCTTGAACAACCATTTTGAATGTGAAAATATAGTAGAGAAGGATAAGGTAAAAATTTCCAAGTCAAAGTTGAAGGGACCAACCCTCACTTGGTGGAACTTCATTCAAGGAGAAAGGGTCAAGGAAGGTAAGAACATGATAACTTCATGGGAAAGGATGTGTGCCAAGGTTAGAGAAACATACTTGAGGATTATGAAACCCAACTTCATCAAAGGAGATAGAGTTTAAGACAAAAGGAGCTAGATTTCACTACCTATACTAAAGAATTTCAAAAATTAAGCCTGAGGTCAAAGCAAAGTGAATGTGAAAGTGTAAAAGTTTCTAGTTATCTCAATGGATTGAGGTTGGATATTCAAGAAGAACTTAATTTATTATGTCTAGATATAATACAAAAATGTTATCAAACTAGCATTGAAGGTGAAAGCCAAATTGAAAAGAAGGCAAGAACAAAATAGTAGAGGAAGAGGAAGAAATCAAAGGGGAAGAGGACAAAACCATGAAGATCATAAGGAGATAAAGAAAGAAACTAGTCAAAGTGAAGGAAATTTCAAAAGTAACTTCAAAGGTAGAAGAGGCAATTCAAGACGTGGATTTGGTGGTAGAAGTGAAAGTTCAATTGTTTGTTTCAATTATAATAAGGAGGGACATTATGCATTTTGGTGTCCAGACAGAGCTAGTTCAAGTTCACAAGGTGAAAGAAGAACACATTTGGTACAAGATGACGAATACCAAGAGAAGCAGATGGCTGACTCAGATAGTGTACTAGAAAGTTTAATGATGAGAAGAACACTTTTGAAAGTGCCTACTACCATGGAACCACCACAAAGGAAAACAATCTTTAGGACTGCTTGCAAATCTGGAGGTAAGGTATGTAAAGTCATTATTGTTTCAAGATCTATTGAGAATTTAGTTTCTCTTTAGATAGTTGAGAAGTTAAAACTTAGGAGAATACCTCATCCTTTTCCTTATAAAGTTTCATGGATAATGAAGGGTCAACAAACTCTCATAAATGAGCAAGCATGGGATGATTTTCAAATTGGGAAGTATAAGGACAGAATTTTGTGTGATATAGTTGATATGGATGCATGCCACCTATTATTTGGTAGGCCCTAGCACTATGATTTGCAGGAACAACATGATGGAAAACTCAATTTATACACCATCAAGAAGGATGGAAAGGTGATTAGATTGATTCCATTTACTGATCATGAAGAAGTGGAAGAAAATAAGAAGAGGGAAGCCAAAATTATGATGGTTGATAAAAAGAAATTCTCATGGAACATGAAGAATGAACCTAAGCCTTGTTTTCTTTTGATGCCTAACACACAACCACAAGAACCCATTGGAAAAGATAGAAAGGAGGCTAAAACAAAGAAGGCAATTCCTAATGAAGTGAAAAAACTTTTGGATAAATATGAAGGTTTGATTTTAGAAGGTATGCAAAAATATTTACCACCTATATGAGACATTAGTCATTGTATTTATTTCATTCTTGGAGCTACTTTACCCAATAAGGCTACATTCAAGATGACACCGCAACAAAATGAATAGATTGCTAGACAAGTAAAGGAGTTACTTGATTCTAGCTTGATTACAAAAAGCTTAAGCCCATGTGCTATACCTATTATTTTAGCACCCATGAAGGAAGGAACCTAGACATTGTGCATTAATTCTAGAGCCATTAATAAGATTACAATTAGGAATAGGTTTCCAATGCCAAGAATTGAAGATTTTCTTGATTATTTGGGAGGTGCAAAGTATTTCTCCAAGATTGACTTAAAAAGTGGGTAGCATCAAATAAGGATAAGAGCTAGAGATGAGTGGAAGACAACATTCAAAACCAATGATGGATTATATGAATGGAAGGTAATGCCATTTGGGCTCTCTAATGCTCCTAGTGCCTTCATGAGACTTATGAATGAAATACTCGGAGACTTCAATGGAAAGTTCATCATAGTATATTTGGATGACATATTAATTTTCAGCAAGACAAAGGAAGAACACCTAGAGTACATTGACATGGTTTTGAGAAGACTTCATGAGGAGAAATTAGTAATAAATTTGGAAAAGTGTTTATTTATGCAAGAGGAGCTAAGATATCTAGGTTTTGTGATCTCCCAAGTTAGCTTGAAGATGGATAAAGAAAAGGTAAGTGCTATACTATCTTGGCCACCCGCAAGAACAATTGGAGATGTCGAAAGCTTTCATGGTCTTGCTACATTTTATAGGAAATTCATAAGAAATTTCAGTCATATATGTGCTCCTATGTTAGAAACTATTAAAGGAGGAAGGAAGTGTAAGTTTGCATGGACTCAATCAGAAAATGAAGCTTTTGAATTACTTAAGAAAAAGCTTAGTGAGTAACCAATTCTTTCTTTACCTAATTTTAACAAATTTTTCCAAGTATAATTTGATGCTAGTAAGGTTTCTATAGGGGTAGTTCTTAGTGAAGAAGGAAAACCAGTGGCTTTCTCAAGTGAAAAACTCAATGAAGACAAGAAAAAATACTCTTCATATGACTTAGAAATGTATGCATTGGTTCAAGCTCTCAAAATTTGGAGACACTACTTGTTGCCAAATGAATTTTTTGTGTATTCTGATAACCAAGCCCTTAGTTTTCTGAATAGCCAAGACAAATTGGGTCATAGGCACATGAAATGGATGGAGTATTTACAGGCATATACCTTCAGCATCAAGCATAAGAAGGGCATATCAAACAAGGTTGCTAATGCTCTTAGTAGAAGGAATTTGATTGTCTCCTAGATACAGCTAGAAAGTGTGTGAATTGAAGCACTCAAGGACATGTATGTAGCAGATCCAAATTTTGGCAACATGTACAAGGTATGTCTGGAGTTTGGTGAGAGATACCATGCTGATTTTCCTAATTTCTTAATACAAGATAGACTTCTTTTAAAAGGAGGACAACTATGTGTACCCAGGTGCTCTATGAGAGAAAACATTATCAAAGAGAAGCAAAGTGGAACAATGGGTGGACATTTTGGTTTGGATAAAACCTTAGAATTGGTTAGAAGGTACTACTATTGGGCTAAAATTTAGACTAATGTTAGAAATTTTGTGGAAACATGTATGATTTGTCAAAGGGCCAAAGGAAGGACTACAAATGCAGGGCTTTATCAACCTTTTCCAAGCTAAATTTGCATATAATGACTCCATCAATAGAAGTACAGGAAAGTCACCATTTCAAGTGGTATATAGAATTCATCCTAGAGGGATTTTTGAGTTAAGAGATATCAGTTCACAACAACAAGTTAGTGCCCAAGGAGAAGAATTTGCTACTTCCATAAAAGAAATCCATGATGAAGTCAAAGCACAACTCCAAAAAACCTCTGACAAGTATAAGAAGCATGCAAATAAAAAATGGGGACACTTAGAATCTGAAGTGGGAGATTTAGTATGGGAAAATCTCAAGAAGGAGAGGCTACCAAAAGGTCAATCTACCAAACTTATGTTGAGAAAACTAGGTCCTTGTCAAATATTAAAGAAGTTTGGACCAAATTCTTATGAGATTCAATTGTCACCTAAAATTGGTGTTTCTCCCATCTTCAACATAGTAGATGTCACACCATTCAAAGAACCCACTAAAGAAATTGATACAGGGAAAATGGATGATATAGAAGACCTTCAACATCTCCCATTTAAGAAGACACGATAGCTAGAAAGGATACTTGCCATCTAAGTCATAAAGTAGAAAAGAGGACAGGAGTCCAAGCAGTATTTGGTAAAACTTAGAGATTATTTAGTTGTGATGCTACGTGGATGACTACACCAGATATCAAGAAGCAAGGTACCATTCTACAAGAGCTCATCTCAAGTGGGCTTGAGACAAAATTTCCTAGGGAGTATGGTGTAGGAGCACCCACATAAAGTATTTAAGTCAAAGTTTATATAAAGTATTTAGGTCAAGTTTTATGTATGAGTTGACTTGAGAAATTTATCTTGATTTTTTCATTAGGATAAGATAATTTTCTTGGGATTTGTTCAAACCATTGTGGGGTCATTCTTCCCTATTCTATATTGATCTAGAGTATTCTATAAGTTGTTTTTTCCTATTTTTTAATAATCTATATTGATCTAGAATTTTCTATATTGTAATAATCTAGAAGGTTTCATAGATTATATTAGCGAGTATAAATAGATTTTTAGGTTTAGGTTTAGGTCAAGCTTGAGAGTAAAGTTTCTGTATACGAAGTTATAGAGAGAAGAAATCTATAGGAGAGCTAGTGTATGTACTATTCATTTGATAAATAAAATAAAATAATTTTATAATCTATTTCTTGGTGGTTTTGGTTCTTGTTGTGTTTTCTTTTTTTATGTTTTACCTCTGCATCAACTTGCACTCGACATCAATATGATGTCACTCAACTTCCATACTATTCTTCTACTTGTCATCTACTAGATAACTAGACAAACTCTAAAGTTTACTAGTGGTTGACATCAACTAAAATTTATTTGGCTTACATTGTATCACTCAACATATAATGAATTTTGACTTTTCTTGGCTCCAACTAATTCTATACTCATCTTTCATTAACTTTTCTTGGCACCTATTGTCCACTTGATCGAGCTGGACTTACTCAATTCTTTTTACTTGTTCTTCTAGACTTAATCAATGTATCCAACCTGTACAACCTTAATTAGATGACCAATAGACTATAAAATCATTTTCTTAACTAATCTTTGTACTCCTTCTTCATACCATAACTCAACCTTTCCTCTGGGTGCTATTTTTCATCTCATTTGATCAAAACCTCCTGATGAATCAAACAAATAATACTACTCAAATTAGCATTTGTCTTACCAACAAGTAGAAGGTTTGACATTAGGTACAAAACAATGAGTGAAGAACATTTTCATACTTGTATCAATCTATTTTCAATAATTTCCCTCTTTGACATTGATGGAAAACTAATACAACCAACAAATTATACCAAAAAGAAATTAATTCCTTGTATTGAAATCTCTCCCTCTATCAACATTAGCTTTCATCTTCTGTATAGGTTACAAAATTCTATTTTGATCAACAGATAATCAACTCATCATTATGACTCCCTCTTGATGACTTCTTATATCACCCTTAGCACTATCACCCTCTTACTAGGTAGATGTAACAATTTCTTACTCCTTACTAATCTTTAGGCACACTGTCTCAATTTGAGTAGATATTATTATATGTTTCTTTCTTTCTATATTTCTCTTTTGGATTTCTCCCTTTCTTTTTCTTTCTAACTCTTTGATAACAATGCCAAAAACTTGCCGTCTTAATATGCAGGTATAATTTTTTTTAGTTTCTTCCTCTATCACCTAGCTTGCAACTGATTTGTAGCTCTAACTCATTGATTACTTTAGGCAACTCCTAAAGTAAGTTCCACTGCATCAATGTATAACATATGTCAATCATCTCATTTGATGCAGGTCACTTCTTATGCTTCTTAGATATCCTTGGATAGGGGTATAAGCCCTATTTTAACTCTTAGATACTCATGAGCATCTTTAGGTAATTCTTTAGTGAATATACTAGCTATTTTCTCTTTTGTATTCACATATTCCATCTTCACCTCTTTATCTTGAACTAAATCTCTCAAGTAATGAAACTTGATTGCAATGTGCTTAGTATTTGTGTTCATCACATGCTTATTTGATATAATTATAACACTTTTATTATTGCAATAAAAAAGTATCATAGGTTTAGTAATTTCCTCCTTCATACCTTTGAGTCATTTTTTGATCCATACAATGTTTGTACAATTTACTACAAAAATAACATATTAAGCTTTGGCAATAGATTGAGATATGCAGTTTTGTTTCTTGCTAGTCTATGTAACTAGCCCTTTTCCTAAGAATTTTTTTGCTTTACTAGTGCTCTTTGTATCATCAATATTTTGAGCCCAATTAGTATTAGTGTAGGCTCTCAACTCAAATTTCTCAGTTTTTCTTATAGTATATACCATCAAATGATTCTACCTAGGATTAGCATAGAATCTTGTGACTATTCTAACAAATAAAGTAGTAGTAGGTTTGCTATGGACTACATATTGTAATTTTCCAATTATAGACCTATAGAATGTTTAATTCACCTTAGTTAAATCATCATTCTTTGACATTTATGTCCTATTACCACAGCTAGTCTTAGTAGCTTGGAATATTGCAATCCAAAATTTTCCAGTATCTCCTTTACATATTTTTACTAGGTGATGTATATACCATATTTCATCTTATGTACTTGCAAACCCATAAAGAACTTGATTTCTCCAAACATAGACATCTCAAATCCTTTCTTCATTTCATTTGCAAAATATCTACATAAAGTATCTAGACCTACAAAAATGATATCATAAACCGAAAAATTAGATAGTAAAATACCTTTTCCTTTCTCTATTTTCAAGTATACATTATTTTTATCATCATTCCTCTCAAATCCAATCTTCACAAGATAATTGTGAAGCCTTTCATACCATGCTCTTGCTGCTTTCTTCAAACCATATAAAGCTTTGTGTAGTCTATATACCATATTTTTGTTGTTAGCATCAACAAATCATTCTAGTTGTTCTATATAGACCTCTTCTTCAAATATACCATTTGGGTAAAAGCACAAAGCTCTGTCACCATTTAGGATACCAAAACTGTTTTGGTCAAATCAAATTTCTCTATCAAAACTCTTTTTCTTTTTTTCAAAAACTAGAAATACCCTTTTATAGATCTCGGATTCAATATCATAATGGTATAATTTTTCGTGTTTTGACTAGTTATAATATGTCATAATTTCAAAATACTATAAGTTAATATTTCAACATTTGAGAAGATGCTCCCTAAAAAATGGAAAAAAATAGTAAATCATATGAAAAAAATTAAAGTATTATATTTAACTCTAGAGGAGAGAGTCATCTTCACGAATATGTAATTTAATTTCAATAAGGTCTAGATTTCATAGGGAAATTTTGACAAGAGGAAATTTTTTTGGATTCTAATAAGGTCAAGCTTGAGTACTTATAACAAAGAAACATACATTAAAAATAATCATTTATTTTATTGTTCCCTAGCTATACATGTCATCTTTAAGATATTTTTCTATTAGAACAAAAAAAGTTGATTTGTACATACTTGTTCAATGGGAACTACACCCTATATTTTTTATGATTAAAAAAATTACTTCAAAACTAAAGAAAATGAATAAATTCTTACTCAAAACATTTATTAAAATTATAGGCATTAAATTCATCCAATTCTATAGATTTCATCAATTTACATCATCTTCGAATTCTTAACACAAATACCATATTTTGTCATTAATATTGAACTATTGCATTCTGATATCCAATTTCTTTATAAAACATGACACAAGTTTGTGTTTTTACCCATTCATAAGTATAGACTTAACATTCATTTGATAAACTTTAAAACCTTTGTATGTAGAGTAAGAAAGCAGAGTTCTTACTCCTTCCAATCTTGTAATAGGAGAAAATGTTTCTCTATAGTCTATCCCTTTTTCTTGTGTATGCCCCTCACAAAATTATCTTTCCTTATTTCTTGTGGCTTCACCAATTTCATCTAACTTTTTTTTGTACACACACTTAGTTCCAATCACTTTTTAATCTTCTAGTCTAGGAACTAGTGTCAATGTCTTATTCTTTTCAATTTTTTCAATCTCTTCTTTCATGGCTTTACTCTAGTCCACATCTTCTAAGGCATCTTTCACTATTTTAGGTTCATGCATGATAAGAAAAAATGTAACATTTTTAATCTTCTTCCTTTTCATTGGTCTTTCATTTTTATCTCCAATTATTTTTGCAATAGGGTGATGTCTTCAGACATACTTTGACAATCTAGGTTCTACTCTATTTTCATCATTTACTTTATCAAATTTTGACTCACTATGTACTTCTCTATTAGGTAATTCAACATCTCTTTCATGTAAACTAATCTTAGATTCTAAATGTGCCTCAAATTCATTCTATAACTCACCACCTAATTATAGCTCGATTCATGAATGCAACTCAACATTCATTGTATATTACTTGGCAGTCACTAAAACTTGTTGATTTGAAACCTTATTTACAACATCTTCATCAAAAGGTATATATTTGTAAAAGTATACAAATGATTTGTATTCCTCTAGTTCCTTCATAGCTTCAGCCTCATGTTGATGTAGGAGCATCCTGGGTGTAAGAGCAATCTTGCATCACCCGAAAAAAAATTGTATTTTATATTTTCTATTTTAATAAGGACTAGTAGATAGGGTGGTTACTATTTATGGGAACTTGCTATTTTTACTAAGTTTTTCATATGAGCTCAAAATGTTCTTATTTTCTACAGGAAGGATCATTTTAGAGTTGTAAGCCTACCATAAAAATCTCATTGCTCAAGCATAAGTATCCAAGAAATTATTGTAGAATTTTGGTGAAAAATAATTGTAGAAAAATCTTTAGGCTCATTGTTGGAGGTCTTAGAGTGCTTGGATGAGGTCTGAAAACTCAACAAAAGGGTGCTAGTTCTATGCTAAGCCTGTAGATGAGATTTGGCATTTTTGAAAAGTGGTTATAATAGCGAATCAGAGAAACAATTTGTGAGTTATGGCCTTTCAAAGTTGGGGTACATGAAATATCTAAAAGAATTGTCAAAGATGTATTTGGATGACTCTATATGTATTGTTAGGGTTTGTCAGCCCTAGGTATTAAGTTTCAATATCTACAACCTTCCCGGGTGGCATAAAATTACCTATTTATGAAAGGCTCAAACATTGTCTAGGACAACTTTGGGTGATAGTTCACAATCTATCTTGCAAATTATTGTAATGAAACTACCCATGTGTTTTAGCATATTATACTTGAGAATTATGTAATTCTACATTTGCAGTGCAAATAAGAAGTCCATATTTTGTTCTCACATTGTTTGTTGTTTCTTTGTTTTTGTTATGAGTTTATGGTTTTAAGGGGTGCACCCTTCATCAAGTTGTATCAGAGCATACCTTTGTGGTTCTTCATCAAGTTTTATTAGAGCTAGAGTTCTTGATTGTGTGGAAAAATCACTGATTGTAAGGAAGTTCAAACCAAAACTATGGATTGGGCTGAGTGTGTAGATAGAACACCAATTGTGAGGCAATTTGCACTAGGGTTTTAGTGGAAGCACGAAAATGCCTCCATGAAGAGAGTGTGGAAGAAGAGTTGTAGGTGTTACACCTAAGGGTTTCTAAGCCCTCCAAAAGAAAATGCAAATATTGGAAGAACAAATGTGATGAGGAAAAAATCTTTAGATGAGAGATGAAAGTGAGGATGAGGACCAAATAGAAGAAAATGTCAGAGATGAAATAGCTCTAAACCTAGAGGAAGAGAGGCTTTTTAGAGCCATCTCCAAGATTGGAAAAATACCCAAGTTTGAGGTTCCCACATTTTAAGAAAATATTAACCCAAAAGAGTTGATTGATTGGGTCAATGAACTAGAGGAGTACTTTGAGTCTAAAGATATTGAGGACCTAGATAGGGTCAAGTTTGAGAAGGTAAAATTGAAGAGACATGCACAGATTTGGTGGCAAGAGGTTTAGTTTGAACAAAATAGAAAGGGAAAGGACAAAATCACCAGATGGGATCAAATGATAGCTAAAATCAAGTGACAATTCATTCTTATGGATTGTAAGCTTGATCTATTGAAGAAGATGCAAGGAAAAAAGCAAGGAAGAAATTTTTTTCAAGAGTATACTAAAGAGTTCTAACAAGTTCTCATTAGAACTAGCCATGCAAAAGTTGATAAGGAGAAAGTCACTTGTTACCCTAATGGATTAATGCCAAACATTTAGGACAAGATGAGTCTAGTTCAAATGAATAGTATTGTGGAGGCATACTACTTTTCCCTAAGAGTTGAGGAGAAACTGAGCAAGAATTTTGATGATAAGAATAGTGGAAGAGGTCTTGGTGGAAGATCTGGTAGACCATCTTATGGAGGACGTAATGATGATTAGAAGAACAAGGATGAGGCTAGAACTAGAAATTAGAACCAAAGGGGAAACAATTACAATCATTTCCATGATTAGAACAATAGAGATCAGAGAGGAAGAGGCAGAGGACAAGGATCTAGAAGAGGAGGCTTCCATGGGAAATGGTTTCACTACAAAGAAGAAGGGCATAGAGCATTTAAATTTACCCATTGCCAAGGAAGGATAGATCAAAGAACTAAAGGCCCAGCTAGAGTTCCACATGTTGATGAAGATGTCAATTCCTCACATTCTAAAGATATTAAAAGAGGAGAAGTCCTAGTTAATAAAAAAGTCTTGCTAAGTGGTAAGAATGAACTTGATCAATGAAGGATTTTGTTTCTCATAAGGTGTAGATGTAAAAATAAGTTCTATGATGTGATCATTGATGGTGGATGTACTGACAATCTAGTGTCAAAAATGATGGCCACCAAGTTGAAACTGAAGAGATAGAAACACCTATATCCGTACCATATTGCTTGGGTGCCAGATGACCACATAGTTATTGTCAATGAGTAGTGCTCAATGAAATTCAAGATTGGAAGCTACTAGGATGAGGTACTATTTGATATCATACTTAAGGAGATATGCCATATGTTGCTAAGTAGGCTATGACAGTTTGCCATGTATGCTGTACACAATGGGCAAGCAAATACCTACACTCTAACCAAGGATGGCGTGAAACATAAGTTGAAACCATTGAAGGATAAAGAAGAAAATTTATGTAGTGTTTCTAGAACATGTTTTTTTGATGGAAAAAAGTTTCTCAAATGTATGAAGCATGGGCATGTGTGGCTTTCTATATTTCCAAAGATAGTAAAGAAGAAGTAGAGGAAGTACCTGCAAAAGTTGTAGATACTTTGGGAGAATTTTTTGATATTATATCAGATAATGTACCTGATGGATTGCCCCTAATGAGGAAGATCAGTCATTAGATTATTTTGGTTCCAAGAGATAGTTTGCTGAACAAAGCAATGCACATAATGACACCTATAGAAAGTCAAGAGTTGAATAGATAAGTTCATGAGTTGTTATAAAAGGTTTTGATTTGAGAGAGTCTAAGTCCATGTGCTCTGCTAGTAGTGTTAGCACCCAAAAAATGGAGAATGGAGGATGTGCATAGATTCTCATGCTATCAACAAGATCACAGTTAAGTATAGATTTATATTACCAAGGATGGATGATATTATGGACTATTTTAGTAGAGCTGGGAATTTCACGAAGATATATTTGAAGAGTGGATACCATCAGATTTGTATCAAAGGAGGTGATGAGTGGAAGACTACTTTGAAGAAAAGAGAAGGATTGCATGAGTGGTTAGTCATGCCTTTTGGGCTAACCAATGCATTGAGCACTCTCATGAGGCTCATGAATGAGGTACTAGAGGAATTTATGGGTATGTTTGTCATTTTTTACCTAGATGATATATTGATCTTTTGTAAGACATTGTAGAAGCATTTGATCAATATTCACAAGGTGTTTGATAAGTTGAGGGAAGAAAAGTTGTTGATAAACCTCAAGAACACTAGTAGAATTTTGGCAAATAAATGACTACGTGACTAAGTTTATTAGTCATGAGATTAAAAATCTTAGTCACATGACTAAAAATGATTAAATTATAGAAATATTTTATTATTTAGAAATATTTTATTATTTATAAATATAATTGACTAAATAAATGACTAATTTGGTCATTGTGAATAATCGCAAGGTAAGAGAAATATAAATGACTAAATAAATGATCAAAAAAATGATTAAACAATTGATCACTAATAATTAGCCATCAAAAAAATGAATAAATATTTTTTGATGATTTTTTATCATATTATTATCTATCAACTTCCTTGAATTTTTAAGAGTTTTGGGTTATCTCTAAAACTGAACTACTGGAGCTTGTTAATTTTATGGTTGATGAATAGGATAAGACATTATTGTTGCTATACTACTTCAAGGTGTTTGAAATGCCACTAGCTATTGAATTGGCAAAAAATAACATTAGAATGTCTCATATCATATATACACACTTTCATTAATATATGTTCTCTTTGTGATTTGAGTGAATAATTTTGAATCCTTGAAAAATAAAATATAGTTTTTTTTTGTCATCAACATTGTACTGAGAAAGCCATTGGTAGGTCATTTTTGTTGCAACATGTATCCTTTAAACTTGTGGAAGATGTAAATATTAAAATAAATAAGTGTATTTCAATATATCCTATGTATGACCATGTTAATGTTACTATAATTCTATTGAGGATAAATAACATAATCTAATGCAAACTATATCTTTGTTCATCATCAACTCCTCCTTATGAAAAAGGGTTTGATCCACATGATTGATGCTCCAAAAAGTATATGAATCTTCCTTTTAAATGGTAATTTTATTCAGAATAAAATTGAATTTTCTCGTATAACTTTAACTAATGTTATGATTGTAGAAATATGATATTTGAATGATTATCCTCAATTATTTTGACATGCTTAATTGAAGTTTAGAAGAATGAAGAAATGAGAAATGAAATCATAAATTATAATATTAAAAATATATGTTCACACCCAATAAATACTAACTATTTATTATTTTGGTGTCCATGAAAATCCATTGGAGCACCAATTACAATTATATGAAGCCTTAAAAATCCTAATGGATTGTGGAAATATGATAGCTCTACTTAAAAATCATGTTAGCTACTCAATCTACTTTAGTCAACATAGGAAGAATAAGATCAAGTAAGATTGAGGTTGTACTGTGATTTGTATGAGTGAAATATCTTAGTAAGAGATGACCATTTTCCATTCCATTACACCAATCATAAATTCCTCTAGTGTTGTCCACAGAATGGGAAGCTTTCTACCCTCAAGATATTTTGTGCAATACAATGGGTTTGAACTTTGTACCCACTAATGAACCATGCATTCTACAAATTCAGGTCATAATAATAAAGACATTGTCTAATTTTTGTCATATAATTATTTTCATATTTTGAAAATTGATGTAGCATAAAGAATAACTAAATAATCTTTGAAAATTAAATATGAAGAATATACAAATCTAATTTATCAATTCCAATAATTATTTACTATTTTAAAAATTGATGTGGCATAAAGAAATTAGTAAATAATCTTTAAAATATAAATATAAAGAATTTACAAATTTAATTTAAAGATTGATATATACATACAATGTTATATTCCCAAGTATCAGTTAAAAAATTTAAATAGTATGAAAATATTGTAAATTTATTTTTAATGTTTGATTTGCTTTATTAATTTTAAAATGAGCATATATCAAAGTCTATATAAATATTTATTGATAATATTTAGGTAATATAATAAAAGTAATCCCATCAAAGAGAACAAGAAAACTTACCTGTACGATGTATCAAAATTTATATATTTTTCATTGTATTTTTAGTATAGTTTACTATATGCTGATCATTTACACCTCTTTTGGTGATCATTGTGTCGATTTCATAATACTTCAATTTTTTTTTTTTTGTGTGATCTTGCATCGTACTTCTACAAATTGTGCTTAGTTTTATCATCTACAATATTTACTTCATATTGTGGCATGCATTTGGAGCATCCATTTCAATTTTACAATATTGTGCTATGATGGATGGTTGAACTTGGAGGATCTTGCAATACTAAACCCCACCGAATTTTTTTTTAAAAGTTTTATAGTATTGCTCTCCTACATTTCCTACAATGAAACTTTCAGGAGGTAATAAATCCACTCTCATAACTCATATGTGACTTGTACTTAGTATACACATATTTTTTTAAAAATAAGCTTATAAACATGTATGCCAAATGTGGGAGTTTGGTGAAAAGTCATAAGGTTTATGGTGACACAATTTTGCCAAAGAAATGGGTATTTTTACAAGGCTCTATTTGTTTCAAAAAATGCAATGAATGGATTTTTAGCTTGTGTGATAACATAGGTTTAAAAATAGGGTTTTGACATGCATCAGAGTGTAATTGAAAGTGATTTTTTATTAGATGTTGTAGTTGCAAGTTCTCTAGTAGATATGTATGCAAAATGTGGAAGGATGAACACAACGCACAATTTGTTTGACAAAATGTCTCGACCAAATGTAGTTTGTTGGGATACCATGATTATAGCTCAATGGGTTTGTTGAAAAGGCCTTGGAGATTTAAGCAATGCAATTGGCTAGTGAAAATCCAAACTCCACAACCTTTGCCAACATCCTCCCATCATGTGCCAAAGTGGGAGCTCTAGAATATGGCATGGACATTCATCAAAGCATAATTGAAAGATGATTCTAGTTTGATGTGGTGATGGGTACACTGATAGAAATGTATGGCAAATGTGGTAGGATAGAATAGGTGCAAGAATTGTTCAACAAAATGTCTCTAGGAGATGTAGTCTCACAGATTGCTACGATGGTGAGATATGCACAAAATAGGATTCTTCAAAAGGATTTTTAGACTTTTAAGAAAATACGATTGGCAGGTGTAAAGCCAATATCCATGAGCTTTGTCAACATCCTTCTAGTATGTGCCAAAATTGGACCTTTGGAATAGGGAATAAACATTAATCAAACCATAATCAAAATAGGAATTCTGTTTGATACCCCATTTGTGAAGGCATTCAAAGACATCTATTTAAAGTGGGGGAGCATAAAAAAGGATTTCCTGAATATTAAGGTTTTCCAACTTTCTTTGATATTTAGAATTAATATACAGGTTTTGTTTCAACATTTTATTCTAGGTTGCTAATTTTGCAAATGACTCTATTTGTGCATGGACTCTTTGCAACTCTTTTATTTCCTTTTGTGTTCTTCCTTATAATGACATGTTTATAAAATGGCACAAATTTTGAATCTTCCATAAAAAAACATTGAGGGTTTTAAATCTACAACTCTGTTATGATTTTTATTCTATTTTAAACCTACAAGGTCACAAATTCAAGTAGTGAAAATGTGCCACATCTTTTTCAAATTCTAAAGGAAATTCTAGTGGCTCCTTAGCCCCATTCTAAAAGCCCTATGTTGGAGTCATTGCAGAAGCAACTTTTACTCCCTTACCTATAAAAAGTTTATTGAAAATCTCTTGAAAATGTAGTGACATGCCTAAAATGGCAAGTGGAATAGACATAATGTCAACACTTGTAAACCACTCTATTTCTAGTAGAAAGTATTGACCCTCCCAATTAGTTTGTAGATAGAAGTCAAAATCAGCTCATGCAAGTTTGGTCCCCAAAGACTGATTTGTAATAATATATTAAGAAAACATTTGAGATTGTAAACCTACTATCATGAAAATACACTTAATATGGATTCTAATTCTAAATAGTGAGAAACCCCTACTAGTGAGCAAGTAGTACAAAACTAATACATATTCTATAAAATGAGTATTCCGTTTAGCCTAAACTACCGTCACTATTGAGCGAGTAATACAAAACTATATTTGTAGTTGAACTAGACACATCAAAAGAAGACAATTCTATGCTTGAATTTATGCTTTAGATAATATTATTAGGTTTCATACTCATAGTATTCCACTAAATAAAGAAAATAGTATATATCCTAAGACCATGGTAGTAAAATAGACAAAATTTAAAAACTAGTATGGGTGAAGAATTCTAATAACTTTTAAGATCTGCATGACATTTTAAGGAATAAAGAAAATATGAGAGTTTAAAAAAATCTTAAGTTGGGAAATGCAAGGGTCCTGCAAAACCAATCTCCAATATCATGGCCTTTTGAGACTAGACTAAAATTTCAACTTCAACATTTAGTGTATAAGGGTCATAAAGGAGTACAAAATTTTAATATTTGCTGAGATTATAGGTTGCAATACTTTAAATTTAAATCTAAATTTACACCTTTCATAGTAGGAATTAAGTGGAGTGAGAAGCATTGGTGTTTGAACAAGCTTAGTTCATTTGTAAAGAGCATTAAGTGGATGTGACAAGAACTCTCATCGATGTTGAGTTAAAAGAAGTACAGATGGAATAGCCATAGGTCTAGTAGCTTAAGATGAGATATATCTAGCTTAAGATGGAATACCATAGTTTAATATTATCTTGATACTTTAAAATCAGTCCAAGTTTATTTTGCTATAGAAATAGAATTGAATAAATCCCAAGAAATTCTTTTAAGTCTCTCCACAAGAATTTTTCTCACTAAATCTTGGATTTTTTTAGAGGACTAGTTTGGTTTGGAAATATCTCTATATTTAGGAAGGATAAATCTCTCTAGATTATATTTCACGGCTTACAATTGGTGTCACACTAATCCATAAATATGCATTGTGTCATATTCTATAGAAGTGTTAGTAAGGTGAATGATGAATGGTTTGTAGATGAGACAAAAGTGAGTAGAGGAATAGGGCTATTAGAAAAGCCAATTGTAGAGGTTACTCAACTATAAGGAGGTAAGTTATCAGAGTTAGCTTATTTTATCTCTGACAAGCTATTGTAGTTGCATTTAATGTCTGGGTTCTATATTGTAGTGTCACTAAATTATTGTAGGGATTTGTTGTTCTCTATTAGAGATCTTAATTATTTTCCTTTACTAGCAATTGCAATGTGGGATTTTCTTTGACACATACTCTTGTGAAAAAATGAAGGTAGTTGGTTGTGGCCACCATTTTTTAGTGGATGTTGGATAGGTTAGTATGGGCCTATTATAGTAGTTGGATTTTCTCTATTTTAATCAAAGTATTTTTGAAACCTAGAATTCTTATTAAAAAAACATGATGATGAATGTGACATATGGGCCTTTCTTCTCTTCTTCATTTTCACTTTCCACTACTGGTTGTGACATAATTGGTACACTTCATAGTAATTGACCCATTTCTTCAAAAGTAGTCAACAATTTTTGGATTGTGGTATGCAAATAGAAGTAATTAACTATAATTGTATTGCACATGCACCTTAAGTTGTCATAGATAACTTCTACTATGTCATTCAGTTACATGGAATGCTATGATTGTGGGATATCTTCAGTGGTGACTATGAGGAAGCTTTGGATATTTTAAATCAGATGAAAATTACAGATTAATCAAAACTATGTAGCATAGACCTCAATGATTTTAAAATGCACACAAAATGGATATTGGAATGAGTCATTATAATTCTTTCATAAAATATAGAAGGAAAATGCACATCCCATATCCAACACTCTGATTAGAATTCTATCAGCTTGTACATACTTTAGATCTCTGGACAAGGGTATGGATGTCTATTCTTATGTAGTAGAAAATGGCTTCAAATTGGATGTTCATGTTAGGAAAGCTCTTATTGATATCTATGCTAGATGTGGATTTTTAGAACTTATCATTTGGTTGTTTAACAAAATATCAAACAATGAGCTTCTTCCTCTTTCCAAGAGAATGCCTTATTTTTTGGTGTCCTTAACTTTATTGGGCATTTTTATTTGGATAAAAATATTCGTAGTTGAAACCCTTGGTGGACCTAAACCATAGACTTTGCTTGGTTCTACTCTAGAACTCACAAAAAATTTCCACTACCTACATGACTAGATCACAAATTATGGAATAAAAATACCCATGTTTTAGGTGACCCACATAGATTTCAAATTCTTCTTCATTGTGGATCCTGCAAAAATTGCGTATATCTTCAAGACTAAATTTGATAATTTAACTAAGGTTATTGTTTTGAAGCTTCTAAAGTCTATTACTCTATGACAAGATATGTCCAAGATTTAAGTTTTTTTATGGTTTTGAAAGTCATTTCTAATTTGTAGGGGAGTGATGCTCATGAGATTTAATTTTACTTTCTAGGTGATGCTATTTTTAAGATAGATGGGGAGATATGGAGACTTAAAAGGAAATAAGAAAGATTGGAATTTTCCTCCAAGATGATGTGGATTTATAGTACCAATATTTTTAGCAAATATGCAGTAAAGTTAAACTCTATTTTGTAGCAGCAAGCCATTAATGACACTATTGTAAATATGTAGGTAAGTCTATTCCTCACATTGCATTGCATAAATTTAAAATATATGATCTTCTCTTGTTTTTTTTTCCTTCTTCAGTTATTTTTTATAAAAAATTCATTAGCACCTAGTTGAGTTTATAATTCTAAAGTCACAAATCCTTGTAAGTACTAAAACTAGTGAAGAGTTATCAATTCAGAATTATTAAAAAATTAACCAATATTATCTGAAGACTGAACAATAATATCAACAACTTGCTTAAAAATATTTTAACCTAGTTTGTAACTTTCATTTGATACACTCCTTATGATTCTTGTTTGCCCAATCAATTAATTGATCTATATTAAATTTATTATATTTCATTGTTAATTGATCTACACTATTTTTTATATATCCTAGAGATTCCATGCTAGGTGACTAGCTTGAAAATGATGTATTTATCGTGTGTGCATGTGAAATTGCATTTAGATAGAGTCACTAGTAAAGGACTGCATTCTTACTATCATTGAAAGAGCAATAAATCAATTTTAGTATGTTTGCAATTCTAACTACATACAAAACCCTCCTTACAAGGCTTATAGTATATATATTTGGCTATTGTTTGTATCTCATAATAGGTTGGTTGCTAAACAACTTTGTGTATTTCAATGTAGTTGCCAAATAAAAGTTAAATTATAAAGTACTAAAAAGATGGCCCTTTTATAAAACATTAAATATACAAATCATTTTTAATGGCCAATGAAATTGTTGAAAGTCAAGAATAGTATTGATAGGCTTGGACTAAGATTTCCTTTTCCACTAAATAAACTTTCTATAAAATAGTTTTCACCAAGAGCGATTTCTGTCAGAAGAGAGTAGTTGGTGAAAATTTCCAAAATAGATGTTTTGGAGGAGCTTTCACTCAAAAAATAATTAGTGGCTAGAGACACTATTTTTAATGCAATCAACATTCCCAATTCCATAGGCACCACACCACTTAGGGAAAATCAAAATTTTAGAGGTGAGAGAAATTTCCTAAAGAGTTTGGGATTCTTCCACTAAATAGATTTTCCCTTGCATAAAGAACTTGTAAGTGGGTGAGCTTTAGGTCAATCTCTGTCAAAATGAAGTCCTCAAACCAATTTAGTGAGAGATGAAATTTCCATAGTTTTTTATATCTTAAGAGATAAGGAAAAAATACTTCATAAAAGTGGTTAACACCAAGCCCAAGTGATTGCAGAGTCTAGAAAACTCAACATGCTAATCTCTTGGGGTACCATTTTGCTCAGGTTGTTATAGTCTATCTTAAGTGTATGGAGCTCTAAAAAATTCCCTAAAGATTTTGGGAAGCTGCCACTTATATTATTGTTGTCCAAGAAAATATTTTGCAATTTAGGCAGTTAATAGCAAATATCATCGAGAGTTGGTCCCTCAAGCATATAATTGCTTCTTAGCGATAAGTAATGCAACCTTGTGTAGTTCATGATAGACTTGGTGATTCCTTTCAAAAAGTAGTTGCTTTCAAGGTTGAGTACTCTTAAATTTTTGAGGGCATTGAGTTTTGAGAGTATGTGTCTAGTTAGAAGGTTCCAACCAAGAGCAAACCTTTCAAGCCCATAACAATTAGCCAACTCTTGTGGGATGACACCTATAAAATTATTTGGACCAAAAATGAGTTTTTCTAAGTTGTGCAATTAACATATAGTTTTATGATGATTTAAATCTTTCTAAACAAGTAATTATTAGAGAGGTCAAGAACTTTAAGGAAGAACATGTTTCTGAAATGAGGGGAAATCCAGCCTCTTAGTGCCTTGTATTTGAGAATTACACTCAAGACCCATTCATTGTTAGCCAGTGAAATTGTATAAAACATATAATATACAAATAATTTTTAATGGCTTGGGAGTATCCTATATTGTGTAGAGGAAAACACAAATTTAGTAAAAATGTTAAAAAAGTGACATCTTGAGAAATTGACAAAATAATTTTTTTTCGAGTAAGTGTATGGCTTTTGATTTCATTTTACATTGTGTTATTTATTTTAATTTTTTACTAAAATAACTATGTATTAAAATTAACATATTATTTTAGGTGGAAAAAAATAGTAGAGAAACATGCACAAATGATATTATCAATTCTATGAAAACATTAGATCCTACTAAATCTAAGAGTAGTATGAAGTGGAAATTTGGTTCATCAAAAGAAATTTCACAATCATATGTAGAACACCTAGAAAGAACCTTACCAAATCCTAGTTACTCTAGGTACCAACATATAATGAGTTATTTACATAGTCTTAATGGGACAATTTGTCATCTAAATGAGAGAGCTTCTCAGTTGGCTTCCTCAATTCAACCTATAGTTTATATATGGAATAACCATAATTCTATGAATTCATATCAGGTAAGAGACTCTATCAATGAGTTAAGTCTATTTCATACTAATGTATATTTACATTGTTAAAGGCATCATTTTGATCATTGTCTTTTCAAATTTCTCTCTATATAACACTATTATCCTTAAGCATTGATTCTCATACATGACATTGTTGATATTGCACTTTCACACCATTCTTTTATGGTATTTCCTCTCTACCAATATTTTACCAATTTTAACTAGATGTAGAACAATTTTACCCAAAAAATGCAAAAAACAAAACTACCTTGATGGAAATGGAGCTGCCAATATTGACAACAATCATGATGAACTCATGGATAATAATTTGTAGCTTGATTATAGTTATGTTGAATTTAAGGTAATATAATAGTTGATGCGGAAAAATATTTAAGCTTTTTTATTATTTACTTGAACTATATTAATTTTTCATGATGACTAAACTTGCACATGCAAAGAAAATTTATGAAAAAAGATAAAAAAGGAAAGGGCAATGTTGATAGTGATTATGCTGATTTTGAAGAGGATGCACATGATATTTATATTACTAGTAGTGCTAAACTAGAGATGAGTTCTATAAAACTTTACATTTCCTTCATTTGGATATGATTTCTAGTTGTTTCATAACTAGAAATAGACATGAAATTGCATAAAGGTTTAACTGTATGTACATGAATGTATATTCATAGTCAGTTTTAATGGTTATTATTGCCTCATAATTTAGGGACCTAAACTACTTACCATAATAAATTCATAGTCATAGTCTTTTGTAAGTTATTTTCTTGAATCTCATCATTAAAATCCCAATATTATTAATTTATTTAATATTATCAATTTATTTAACATTATGTGAGTGTCCTTAATTTTTACAAGAATAGTTTACCTTTAGCAATGAAAAATGAATCTTTATCATATGCACTATATTTATATTGCATTTTATATTTTTGGCCTTTCATTACATATGTAATCTAATATGTTATTTTGTTTTCTTTTTGCAAAAATATTTTGATAAACTCAAAGAAGGGGATAAAGTTTTGGATCCATATGATGGTTATATTTTTGGTATTGGGATTATTCACTCCTTGTCTATTTTACATGGGGAAAATTTGAATGGAACTGGAGACACCAATGCAAACATTATAATAGTCACAAGTAATGTACTGCTTGTTTATGAAGATAAAATAGATGGAGCTATTTGTCTTAAAGAGAAAGAGGGAACTTTCACACGGTGGCCACTAAAGTATTTGGAGAAAATGAAATAGTTGATCAATGTTTTATTTTTTAGAAAATTTAGCGCATCACTTTATATTGCAATATTTTGAAAGTGTTGTTTAAATATATTCTAATTATCAAGGTGTATTTGAAAGAGTTGGAAACTCTTAGACAACTTTGACACTATTTCTCATATTTACTTATATACTCTTTAGACAATTTTGACATTTTATTATATATATATATATATATATATATATATATATATATATATATATATATATATATATATATATATATATATAGAGAGAGAGAGAGAGAGAGAGAGAGAGAGAGAGAGAGAGAGAGAGAGAGAGAGAGAGAGACACACACATTCATTAAAATTTTAATTCCAAGTTACCTTTTTTTAAATCATGATATTTATTCATTCTCTTAATTTTAGTATTGTTCATGTGTAATATTTTCATTCATCGTGATATTGAATTAATCTTTTAATCTGTGTTGTTTATGTGTAATAATTTTATTTGGTTTAATGTTTTAGTCAACTCTAATATCATATTTTTTATTCATTTTAAAATTTATGGTATTCAATATAAATTAGTCATTTCATTATTATATTTAGAACTAATTAATGGAAATAAACATATAAACTTGCAAATTAGCTATCCAATAAATGACTAGTCAACTAATAAATCAACTATCAAATCACTTACTAAATATACTACCAATTTGATTACCAAACTAAATACAAAATCAACTACCAAATGTGCTACCAAATCAACTACCACATGTGCTACCAAATATACTACCAAATCAACTACCCAATATACTACCCAATTTATGACCCAATATATTACCTAATTTACTACCCAATATACTACCAAATTAAATACCAAACATAATACCAAATAAAATACGAAACACAATACCAAATAAAATACCAAATATACTACCAAATAAACTACTATTTAATAACAATCAACTACCAAATAAACCACCATATAAACCTCCAAATAAACAACCAAATGAGCTACCGATTAAATCACCAAATAAACTATCATTTAATAACAATCAATAACCAAATTAATGATTAAAATAGTCTAGTCATGAATATGGTTGTTATATTAATGACCAAAAATAAACTACCAATGGTCATGTGATCAAAATTGGTCATATATTTAGAATTTTTAGTAGTTTATTAAGTGATATATTAATGTTTTTATACTAGTGGAGTTTTAGTTTTGTAAAGAAGTAGTTCGTGTACCTAGGATTTGTTGTCTTAGTAGAAGGTCTAAAATGGATCCAAAGAAAGTGAAGGCTATCCTTGAATGGTCTACTCTAAGGGTTGTGATAGAGGTAAGATCTTTTCATGGACTAGCTACAATTTACTTAAAGTTGACAAGAAGTTTTAGTAGTATTTGTAGACCCTTGACTAAAAAAATGAGGGGGGATAGAAAAGAGTATAGTGGACTATAGGAGTAGATAAGAGTTTTAATTTGTTGAAACATAAAGTTACTAAGTAGCCTATTTTAGTACTTCTTGATTTTAACAAAGGGTTTCAAGTAGACTTTGATGCTAATGGTACTACAATAGGAGTTGTTTCAAGCCAAGTAGATTTGTTTCTTATTTCAATGAGAAGTTGAATGATTCAAAAAGAAAATATTTTGTTTATGATTAGGAATTTTATGCTATAGTTCAAGAATTAAATAAGTGGAGACACTATCTTCTTCCTAAGGAGTTTGTTTTTTATATTGATCATTAGGCTTTGCAATATTTGAATAGTCAAGAAAAATTGAACCAAAGGCATTTAAAGTGGGTTGATTTTTAAAGATATATATTTAATTTGAAACACTGGAGTGAGAAGTCTAACAAAGTTGTAGATTTCCTTAGTAGAAGAATACTTTGCTAACAAAAATGTAGATAGAGGTGGTTGGGTTCAAGGAACTCAATAATTTGTATCTAGATGATCCTGATTTTGGTGAAGTGTGGAATGCTTGTGCAAAACCTATCACACTTGACAAGACAAGGTGGTTGGATTTCATTATCCAAGATAGTATGTTGTTTAAAGGAAGCCAATTGTGCATTCCTAGAAGTTCAATGAGAAAAAAATCTCATCAAGGAGAAGCATAGTAGAGGATTGGCTAAGCATTTTAGTAGGGATAAAACCATATCTTTAGTTGCTGACAATTATTATTGGCCATAGTTGCAACAAGATGTCAAGAATTTTGTATAGAGTTGTAGCATATGTTAGATGGAAAAAGGAGTGAAGTACAATATAGGATTGTATCAGTTATTACCCACACCAAAGAAGTCATGGGAGGATCTCAGCATGGATTTTGTTCTTGGATTATCAAGTACTCAATGTGGGAATGATACTATATTTTTTGTGGTTGATATGTTTTCAAAGATGGCACATTTTATCCCTTGCAAGAAGACTAGTGATGATGTTCATTTAGTAGATTTTTTTTTAGAGAAGTGGTTCAACTTCATGGCCTACCAAAGAGTATAGTTTTAGATCGAGATACCAAATTTTTTAGGTATTTCTAGTGTACATTGTGGAAAATGTTGAAGATAGATTTGAATTTCAGTTCATCACATCATCTACAAATTGATAGATGGACAAAAGTTGTAAATTGCAGTTTGGGAAACTTGCTAATATGTTTTGTTGGAGAAAAGCCAAAAGGATGGGATCTTATTTAACCATAGAGAAAATTTTCATATAATAATTCTATCAATAGGAGTATTAGTAAATCACCATTCCAGAATGTATATGGAAGTAGTCCCAAAAAATTTTCTGAATTGAGTTAGTCGGATAAAGGACAGATAAGTAGTGCTGAAGAAAAAGATTTTGTTGAACATTTGAAGAACATCCATGAGGAGGTGAGGAAGAACATTTTAAAGATGAACACATACTATAAGGATAAGGTATGTGTAACAAAGGAGGTATAAGGAATTTCAAATTGTAGATGATCTCATGGTTCATTTGAGGAAGGAAGCATTTCCTAGCGGGTACATATAATAAGTTGAAGATGAAGATATTTGGCCCATGCAAGATAGTGAAAAGACATGATTATAGAAATTCTTATGAGGTGGATTTGAATATTTCACTAGTATTTAATATTTTAGATTTGATAGAGTACTATAAAGGAGATAATAGAGATAAAGTTGTAGAAGTGTAGTGGAGTTTTCCAACAACTAGTTTGGCTATAAAGGATATTGAGGAGATATTGACTAGTCATGTTGGAAAAAGTATATGGAATAGAACTTATGAGGAATACCTAGTCAAATGGAAAGGGGGGGCAATAGAGAATTCATCATGGCTACAAAGGGAGGAGGTTAGCCATCTTGATTTTCCTTTGAACATCAGAGATGTGACAAAGTCAATTATTAAATTACCCTAGGTTTCTAATGTACAAGCATCTTGGGTGTAACAGAAATCTTTGATCACCACAAAAATATTTTTATTTTAGTCTTTTCTATTTTTAATAAGGACTAGTAGATAGGGTGGTTACTATTTATGAGAAATTGCTATTTTTAGTAAGTTTTTCATATGACCTGAAAATGTTCTCATTTTCTATAGGAATGTTCATTTTAAAGTTGTAAGCCTACTATAAAAATCTCATTGGTCAGGCATAAGTATTGGAGAAGTTATTATAGATTTTTGGTGAAAACAATTTGTAGAAAAATATTCAGGCTCACCATTGGAGGCCTTAGAGTGCTTGGATAAGGTTTGAAAATTTGATAGAAGGGTGCTAGTGCAGTTTTGGGCCTATAGATAAGGAGGTAGAATTTTTGATAAGTGGTTATAATAGCCAATCAGAGAAATAGCTCATGAGTTATGGCCTTTAAAAGTTTGGCTACTTGAAATATCTAAAATAATTTTCAAAGATGTATTTGTCCAACTCTATATATTGTTAGGGTCTGTTGCCCCTAGGTATTAAGTTTCAATGTCTAGAACCTTCCTGGGCGGCATAAAATTGCCTATTTAAGAAAGGCTTGAACATTGTCTAGGACAACTATGGTGATAGTTCATAGACTATCTTGTAGATTATTTTAATGAAGGAAACCATGTGGGTTAGAATATTGTACTTGAGAATTCTATAATTTTTCATTTACGGTGCACATAAGAATTCCATATTTTGTTGTTGCATTGGTTGTTGTTTCTTTGTTTTTGTTATGAGTTTATGATTTTAAGCGGAGTACACTTCATCAAATGGTATCAGAGCATACCTTTGTGGTTCTTCATCACATGTACCTCTATATTTTTATCAAATTTCACATTTGCACTTTCAACAACTTTTTTTGTGTTAGTATTTAAAAACCTTGGTATATTTACTTCTTGTAGAATAGCCAAGGAATATATCTTCTTCACTTTTTGCATCTAATTTACCATTCTTTAAATCTTTAAGAATATAACACCTATTTCCAAATACCTTAAAATATCTTACATTGGGTAAGTATTCATACCATATTTCAAAAGGTTTTGAGTGAGTACCTTTCATAACTTGCACATGACTAAAGGTATATAAAATTGTACTTACAACATCTCTCCAATATTTCAAATAAACATTCTTCACCATCATGAGTGTCCTAGCACATTCCATCATAGATCTATTCCTCCTTTCAACAATTCCATTTGGTTGAGGGGTCCTAGGGGTAGATGTATATCTTTTTATTCCTTTGTTGTTGCAAAACATCTCAAACTCATTTGATATAAATTTTCATTCTGTGTTAGATCTCAAAATTTTTAGACTTTTACTTTTTTCTTTCTCAACTCTTTCTAAGTACCACTTAAACATTTCAAAATCATCATATTTTTGTTTTAGAAACATAACTATCATCATCCTAGAATAATCATCAACAAATAACATAATGTAATTATCACCTTTGTAGCCTCGCACATTAATTAGTCCACACAAGTTAGTATGAACAATCTTCAAAATTCTTTTAAAGGAAAGTACTCTTAAAAATTGACTTTGTCATTTTGCTTGACTGATACTTTTTGTAAATTATATTTTCATGCTTCTTCAACTTAGGAAAATCTCTTAATCTTCTCATGTTACCAATACTAACCAAGTTATCAAAATTAACATGACATAACCTCTTGTGCCATAACCACACATCATCAAATTCTAGAACTAGACAAGTAGCATTATCCATATCAAGGTAGAATATATTACCTCTATTTTTATTACCTTTTCCCATTAGTTTTCCATCAATATCATATATCCTACCAATCTTGTCCTCAAACTCAACCTTGCAACCTAAACTATACAATTTTCACACACTCAACAAATTATAGTTAAGTCCTTGAACATAATAAGAATTGTCACATCAAATATTTTTTGTGAGTTTGATAGAACCTTTTCCTTTTATCAAAAAGGGTGCACCATTACCAAACCTTATACTATTTCCATCATAATAATTCAAGGTAATGAACTTACTTTTATCTCTAGTTATGCAATGTGAACACCCATTGTCAATGATCTATTTGTCATTATTGTTCACACAAGACACTAGTGTACCTACCTCATCCTCATTTGAATCTTCCTTCATTGCAACATACACTACTTCATCATCATTATCTTGAGATCCATCTTTGGTAATCCTCTTCTACAATGTAGCAAGACTTCTTGCCTTTTTCTTTGTAATCACTCTTGTCTTCATCTCTTCTACTTTTGTAATTGTCTCCACCTCTATAGTTCTCCTTCTCTAGACACCTACCAGCAATATGACCAACCTCATTGCAATTAAAACACATGACAGGTAACTTACCTTTGAATTTTCATTTATCTCTATAAAATCTCCTTTCTAGTAGTGCTTCAAGTTGTTCAACATCCTCCTCATCTATATCATTGTCACTAGAAACATATTTTACCTTTTTCTTCTTCTTGTCATTAGGTTCCTTCAATGATACTTGAGCTTTGAAAGTAGATTCAACATTGTTAGATTTGAAGTTATCAATATTGGATAGCTCAAAAGAAGTGAGCCTACTTACTAGACCTTCAAGAGTCATATTAGAACTTGGTATACATCTCAATTCTTGTATTGCATAAACTCTAAGAACATAGATGGGCAATAGTGTTCTTAAAAATTTTCTTAGTATGGTCTCATCATCTATCTTACAAGTATATTCTCTTATAGAATTAACATATTTTATCATAGAGAAATATTAAGCTACATTCTCACCTTCTTGCATTCTCATATCATGAAACTTACTTCTAAGACATTTAGATTTGGCTCTCAAAACATTTGTGTCACCTCCTTAGATGGTATGAAGAGAATCCAACATTTTATTTTAATTTTCACAATTTTTTATGTCATTAAAATCACTATACCTTAGGGAAGAGGCAATCTCTAATAGTGTTCTTTCTTCTTTTTTCAAATCTTAAATAGTTAGCACTCCAACAAGATTGACATGCTCAATGTTGATGGTAGATTGTGGCTAATCTCCAAGACCTCCTACATGTAGCTTCATTAGAATTTTCCATGAAGGAAAGTTATCTCTATTAAGATTGGGTACCTCTCTCTTTGACATCTTGATCTTTTTCATCTAGTACCTTCAAACTAGTCCTCTTAAGAATATGACTTTGATACCAATTATTGAAATTTTTTACAATGGCTGGGGGGGGGGGGGGTGGTTGAATTTGTT
Organism: Cupressus sempervirens; assembly: GCA_028749045.1. Classification (NCBI taxonomy): domain Eukaryota; kingdom Viridiplantae; phylum Streptophyta; class Pinopsida; order Cupressales; family Cupressaceae; genus Cupressus; species Cupressus sempervirens. Next base: position 204,682,103 of record CM053786.1, on the reverse strand, counting down.
ATCCAATTTCTAGATGTACAAATAAAACTTTTCACAGCAAGTAGTGAACCCATATCTATAAAACACATTCATCATACATGAATCCATTAGATCATAGAATAACTTAAACTTGTAGGTTATAGTCAAATGAACTTTACATAAATGTAAGCATGAAACATAATAGATTCTATAAGACATTTTACATAGTGATTTTACATGGAAACCCAGTTTGGGAAAAACCACCAATAACATGCTACTCATTCTCACTCTTCTAAACCGATGCCCTATGAAAGGCCAACCCTATTAAAGGTTATAGTGCACACTATTAAATGTGACCTAGTTAGAGGATTTCAATCACCTTGTTATGAGTGAGCCTTGTTAGAGGAATTTAGATTACTCACTTGGCATGTCACCCAGTTAAAGAATTTATAAATGACTACTAAGTCAACCTGAATCCAAAGGATTGAGCCTAGACTGGTACAATGATTAGAAACTAATAGTAAGGCTTGATCTAATTTCAACTTAACAACATACTTATAGATTATAGATCTTTGATTTAGGCCTTCGTTATCCTTGGCTTTCACACACTTTAGCTCTAATAGCTTGATGACCCTTCAAGAATCCATACCCTTAACCCTTCCTACTTTTCTTGCCAATAGTAGTTTTTTCTATTTAGTCTTTGAATGAAAAAATACCCTAAACTCCTTGTCTTCCTTAGGTTCTCCCACATGACAACCATTGCTTTTGACCAACTGTCTCTATAAATAGAAACTTAAGATATTTTATTTTTCATTCTCCATCACCCATTTTAGGATAAGGTGGGATTAGGTAGAATTTAGTGAATCTACTCATATTTTCATTTTAGTCCATTCTAGAAACTTGTCCTTCAATCTTCTTTGAATTTTCCTCCAAATAGTTTACCATGAATTTTCTGCCACCAACTCATCATAGTTATCTTCCATATGCTTCACAAAATTCAAGAAAAGAAAATAGTTGGGTCAAATTAGATCATTCACTTGTCATGTCACCTTGTTAAAGGATTTAAAAATTATTGTTAAGTCAACCTTAATCCAAAGGATTTACCCTAGACTAGTACAATGATTAGAAATTAATATTAAGGCTTGATCTAATTTCAACTAAACAACCTACTTGCAAATTATAGATCTTTGTTTTAGTCCTCCATTATGCTTGGCTTTCCCACACTTTAGCTCTAATAGTTTGATCACCCTTCAGGAATCCATACCCTTAAGCCTTCCTTCTTTGCTTACTAATAGCAGTCCATTATATTCAGTCTTTGAATGAAAGAATACCCTAGACTCCTTGTCTTCTTTAGGTTCTCTTATATGAAAACCATTGCTTCTGACCAGCCATCTCTATACATAGAAAATTAAGATATCTTGTTGTTCATTCTCCATCACCCATTTCAAGATAAGGTGGTATTAGGTAGCATTCAATAAATCTACCCTTGTTTATATTTTAGTCCATTCTAGGTACTTCTCCTTCAATATTCTTTGAGTTTTCCTCAAAATAGTTTACCATGAATTTTGTTCCACCAACTCATCATAGTTATCTCTACATGCTTCATAAAATTCAAAAAGAGAAAATAGTCAACTCAAATTTTTCAAATTGATGATTTAGCATGAATACTAACACTCATCAGCAATATTATGTCACTCATCTTTCATACTATTCTTCAACTTGTCATCGATGAGATAACTTGAAAAACACTACAGTTTATTAGTGCTCGACATCAACTGAACTTTACTTGGCTTACACATTATCACTTTACATACACTAAATTTTGAGTTTGCTTAGATCCAATTGATTTTCTAGTTGACTTGCATTTAATTTTCTTAGCACCTACTATCCACTCGGTCAAGCTTGGAAAACTCAATTCTTCTTACTTGTTCTTCTAGACTTAATCAATGTATCCAACATTTGCATCCTTAAGTAGATAATCAATGCACTATAACATCATTATCTTAATTGATTTGTGTACTCCTTTTTCATAACATAACTCAAGAATTCATTTGGGTTCTATTGTATCCCATTTGGTTAAAACCTCTTAAACAATCAAACAAATGATAGTGCTCAAATCATCTACATAGTTGTCTTACTAGCAAGTAGTAGGTTTGACATCAGTGACAAAACAATTATTAAAACAAGTTCTCATACTTTTATCAATATATTTTTAATAGTGTCAATACTATCTAATGGTCCTATTATTGATGCAATGGAGGTCCTCATGAGTTTTATCATAAAGAGGATAGAAAAATGGGTAGAGTGGACTAGAGAGAGAAGAAAGAGAACTACAACTACACATTCCACTAGTGGAGTAGCATCTAGAATAGCTCATTCATCTTCTACTACTTCCACTACTACTGCAACATCAACATTGGTTAGACATCAGCTGGACCAACACAATATGTTAGTGGAGGGGGAGACCAACCTATGAAGAAGAATGTACAAGTCCCACCAACCTACAGAGGAGACTCTTTGCTAGATGTTGTAAAAGCTGGGGATAAAGAGACAAAGAAAGAGGTAGCAAAAATTTAATATCCATTCATTTATAACTTGGTCATGTGACTAATAGTAATTAATATCGAGTCATTTATATCACTACTAAATTTACTACTAAGCAATTTTAGTCATTTATTTGATCACTAATTTTGATCATTGATTTAGTGATATATTTAGTAGTATAATGATGAAGACACAACCCAAGACAAAATGAACACAACAAGAAAAGGGGAATATTATTATTAGAAATGATATGCTATTACATTTAGTACAACAAAAATAGACTCCATGACATGCCCTATGGGCTTACAATGTTATCAGATTATGGAGAACACCATTCTCACAATACCTTCTCCCAAATTCCACCAAAAAATTGCCTTTAGAATGCCATCAATGTCCTTAAGTAACCTAAGTTAAGTTTAGGGTTAAAAATAAATTTTAGAATATTCCATTTGGAATCCACTACCAAAACAAAAGATTCTAGAAAACTTGTTAGAAGTCGGTGTAAAGTTAGAAGAATCTAGAAATAGTAGTCCAACTTTTGGGAGGCATAACTTTTGATCTAGGACTCCGACTGATTAATTGTTTACATTTCCAAAAATCTCTCCAAGTGCTCTATATAACTATTGACAAGTTTTTCTCATCCCTTTTTTTTTTTGGCCCATGCAAGGCCATTTAGTGACTAAAATCTAACTTTGAAGTGCTCTTAGGAGGTCTCCAAGCAACTTAAAACTGCAATAACTTTCAAACTATAAAGCCTTTTGACCTACTTTTTTTTGTAGTGCTTTAAATTACAAGTGTAATCATCCATCTAAATTAAATCATCTAACTAATTATAATTATGGATCAATTACAAAATAACCTTATTTTTGCATTGGTATGCATCCTAAGGTGCTAAAAACTCTAACCCAAAAAACCAATAGTGGAACTATGAGAATTGGAATCTTTATTTGTCCCAAATGGGTATCCATAAATGAAAACACTTTAAACAATAACTAACACTAAGAACATTTTTGGGTGATACATAAATGTCCTTACACTACTGAATGCTCCTACATCAAACACCTAGGGTAGATTGAAAAATGACCCTCTCACTATATAGCTAGTAGAAGAAAAACCAAATTAGAAACCTTTGATGTTGATATCCAAGTTGAGAATTGTATAGGCCATCCTTTGAACTTCATTAGGTATTCTTCATACTACCTACTTCTAGGATTCTTTCCCATAGAACTATCTAGAATGTCTTCAATCTCTTCCTTTGTAGAAGTAGGAATTGGACATGGTTGTAGCATTAACTCCTCATATACACCATCATCACGGTTTTTTTTAAGTCTAAAATGTTGAAAATAGGATAAATGTGAATCCCATATGGAAACTCCACCTCATATGCATTCCTTGAATCATGCTTCTTCAAAAAAATTTAGGGGCCAAACTTCTTCATCTTTACCTTGTTGTAGGTACCCACTAGAAATTGTTCCTTTCTCAAATATACCATAACCTAAACTCCAACTTGGAACTCCTTATGTCTCCTCTTTTGATCTATCTTGGCCTTATACTATAGGTTCATCTTTTTAATATGTTCTCACACCTCCTCATGTAGGTTCTTGACATGTTCAACAAAGTCTTTTGCATCAACATTTGTCCTCGTGCCTTGCTCCATTTTCCTCAGCTTTGGTGTAGTCCTTCGACTACTTCCATACATAATTTGGAATTGTGATCTATCAATACTTTTTCTATTGACAAAATTATTGTAAGAAAAATCTTCTTGAGGTAGAATGAAATTCCATCCCTTGCATCTATCTCCTACTAAACACCTCAACAAATTTCCTAAACTTCTATTCACTAGTATTTGTCCATAAGTCTATGGATGTTATGCATAATTGAAGTTCAATTCTATATTAAACTTCTTCCACAAAGTCCTCCAAAAATACCCCACAAATTTAGTAGCTCTATCATAAATAATTTTTTTTGGGAGACCATGTAGCCTCACCACATCTCTAAAAAAAAATCTACAATATGCACTACATTATGTGTCTTGTGGCATGGAATGAAATGTGCCATCTTGGAGAACCCATTAACCAACATAAATACTGAGTCATTACCCTTTGTGTCCTTAGAAATCCATGAACAAAATCCATAATAATTTCCTCCCAATGCTTTGATGGAACATAAATGGCTGATAGAGTCTAGTATTTTGACTAAAGCCTTTGCTTGTTTGACATACTTGACAACTTTGCACAAACTTCTTCACATCCTGTGACAATTGAGACCAAAAATAATGTTTTCTACTAATAGCAATGGTCTTATCTCTACCAAAATTTCCTACCATCCCTCCACTGTACTTCTCCTTGATCAAGTTCTCCCTCATGGAACTCCTTGGAATACACAATTGACTTCCCTTGAACAAAATACCATCCTCAATCATGTAATCTAGCCACCTAGTCCTATCTAGAGTGATAGTTTCTTTACAAGCCTTCTAAGTCTCTACAAAGTGAGGATCCTCAAGGTATAGATTCTTAAGTTCATCAAACCCAACCACTTTAGCCTGCATTACTGTTAGCAACAACTATCTCTTACTTAATGCATCTGCAACCCTATTAAACCTTTTGCTTCTATGTTTCAATACAAATTAATAGCTTTTTAGGAACTCTACCCATTTCAAATGTCTCTGATTCAATTTTCCTTGGCTATTTAGGTACTAAAATGCTTGGTGATTAGTATAGAAAAAAAAAAATCTTCTAAAAACAAATAATGCCTCCATCTCTTTAGAGCTTGAACTATTGCATAGAGCTCTTGATCATAAACACAATACTTCTTCTTTTCATCATTCAATGTTTCACTAAAATAGGCAATAGGTTTACCTTATTGGCTCAATAGAGCCCCAATAGCACTACCTTTAGCATCACAATCCACTTGGAACACTATTTTAAAATCAAAAAGTTCCAACATAGGTTGCTCTTTCACCTTCTTCTTTAGGAATTCAAAACTCCTTGCAACTCTTGTAGTCCACTTGAACTCTTTTCTATCCCCCCTCATTGTTTAAATTAGGGGTGCACATATACTATTGAAATTCCTGATGAACTTCCTATAAAAACTAACCAAAGTATGGAATGACCTCACCTCAGTGGTAGACCTTGGAGTAGGCCATTCCAAGATGATCTTCACCTTCTTTGGGTCCATTTTGAGATCCTCAACTGATACAACAAACCCCAAATAGACTAACTCCTTTTTGAAAAAGCTACACTTCTTCAAATTAATCAACAATTTCTCTTTCTTCAACCTTTTAAGGACACTACAAATTTTCAATAAATGTTCATCTTGTTGGTGTTTGAAACTACTAAAAAAAAAAATGCTCAATACCAAAATGATAATACTCACATAATCTAAGGATTAGCCACTTTGATGCAAGAACATCCAGAGGTATAAGGGCAATCTCGTGTCACCAAAAAAAAAATACCTAGATATAGTTTTTGTTTCATGTGTTTTCATTTTTGGATACCCATTTGGGTCAAACAAAGGTTTCTACTCTCAAAGTTCCACTATTAGTGTTTTGGGTTAGGGTTTTGAAGCACCTTGGGATACGTGTAAATGCCAAAAAGAGAGAGTATGTAATTGAGCCATAATTTTGGTGAGTTAGAAGGTTTAAATTGGTCAAATGATTGTAATTTCAATTTAGAACATTTCAAAAAAAGAATCAAGTCAAAAGGCCCCATAGTTTGAAAGTTATTGCAATTTTTTTAGCTTCTAGGGGACCTCCTAAGAATGCTTCAAAGTTAGGTTAGGGCCATTAAATGACCTCGAATATGTCCAAAAAATGGGGGACAAGAAAAGATATGCATAGGGCTATAGAGCACTCTAAGATCCTTTTGAAAATGTAAACAGTTCGTCAATCAGAGCTACAATTTAAAAGTTATGCCTTCCAGAAGTTTGGCTACCCTTTCTAGATTCTTCTAATTTTGCACCGACTTCTAATGTGACTTCTGGAGCCTTCTATTTGGGTAGTGGATGCCAAATAGAACTTTCTAGAATTTATTCCTAATCCTTAACCCTTTGGGGTCTATTTAAGAACATTTGTGGCATTGTAAAGGCAGGTCAGAGTTTGAGAGGAGGTACTGAAAGAAGAAATTATCTCTAGATTTTTACTATTGTAAGCCCATAGGGCATGTTTTGAAGTCTATTTTCTCTGTACTAATTTTATTAGCATATTTTCATAGTTAATAAATTATTTCCTTTCATGTTGTGTCCATTCTATTGTTTGGCTTCACCCCATCAAGTGGTATCAAAGCCAAGTTTTCCTGAGTGTGTAGATAGAGCACCGATTGTGAGGCAATTTTCACCAAGACTGTGTGGTTGTGGGTTTGAGTTAAGAAGATGCCTCCATGAAGGGAGTGTGGTGGAAGGGATAGATCTATTAATCTAGAGGAGGTTAGAGCCCTCCAAAGGTAGGTTCAAGCATTGTAGGATGAGCTCCATAGAGGAACAAATATTGTCGTAGGCAACCAAAGTGAGGACGATAATGAAGAAGAAAAAATTGGATAAGAAGTTGAAGGGGAAGTTCTAAATCAGCAGAGGAAAGGCTTTTTAGGGCCATTACTAAGTTTGGAAAAAGAGCTACAATTGATGTGAGTGTATTTTCAAGAAATCTAAAACCAAATGAGTTATTCGACTAGATCAATAAACTGGAGGAGTACTTTGAGTATAAGGATATCAAGGACCCAGATAGCATTAAGTTTTCAAATGAAAAACTAAAAAGACATGCCAAAATATGGTGGCAAGAGGTTCAATTAGAAAGAAATGGAAGAGGAAAGGAGAAGATCACAAGGTGGGATCGCATGGTGGAAAAACTAAAGAAGCAGTTCATTCCTGTTGACTACGAGCTAGATTTGTTTAAGAAGATGCATGTGTTAAAGAAAGTAGGAGAATCTATCTAGGAATATATGGAGGAGTTTTACCAACTTCTAATTAGAGCAGGGAATGTAGAAGAAAATGTGGAGAAGATTGCTCATTATATCAGTGGGTTGTGAACTAGTATCCAAGAGGAATTAAGTCGGGTAAGAATGACCAGCATTGAGGAGTCATACCAGTATGCCCTACGAGTTGAAGAGAAGCTAAATAAAAGGTTTGAAGGGAGACAAAGAGGGCATGGTCAAGGAGGAAGGGGCAGTGGTAGGTCATATGGTGGCTAAAATGAGACCCAAAGGAAAAATGAGGATGTGGGTACTCGCAGGAACCAGAGGAATGAGGGTTTCAACCATTCTCATCATCAAGATTTTAGATATCAAAGAGGAAGAGGTAGAGGATGTGGACAAGTTTTAGGAAGAGGAAGTTTCCATGGTACCTATTTCCATTGCAATGAAGAAGGTCATCATGCCTTTGAATTCCCTCAATGACAAGGAAGGATAGATAGGAGAGCTAAGGGTCAAGCTAGGGTTGCTCATGTGGATGAGGATGCACAGTCATCACATTTAGAGGATGTAGAAAGAGGAGAGACTTTAGTAAATGAAAGGGTCCTACTAAGTGATGAGGTTGAACTAGGATAAAGGAGGAGTCTATTTCATACTAAGTGCAAGTCTGAGGATAAATGTTGTGATGTGATCATTGATGGTGGTAGCACTGACAACTTGGTGTTAGAGGAGATGGTCTCTAAGCTAAAGTTCAAGAGGGAAAAACACCCCCAACCCTATCAGATTGCTTGGGTGAAGGATGATCATACGGTCCTAGTAAGTGAACAATTTTTAGTGAAGTTTAAAATTGGGACTTACGATGATGAAGTTCTCTGTGATGTTATTCCAATGGATGTCTGACATCTATTGTTGGGAAGACCATGGTAGTTTGATAGGCATGCATTACATGATGGTCATGCAAACACATACTCTCTGACAAAGGATGGAGTTTGCCAAAAACTGAAGGCCATGATAAAGGAAGGTGAAAAGGTATGTAGCAGTGCTAGGATCTATCTTGTTGATGGAAGAAGTTTTTTAGATGGCATGAAACATCAGTGTATGTGTTATGCTTTGATTCCTAGAAAAGATAAGGAAGGTAGTAGTGAAATACTACTTGCAGTTTCAGATTTACTAAGTGAGTTTAGAGATATCATCTCTAATAATGTTCTAGAAGGATTGGCACCAGTAAGGCAAATCAGTCATTAGATAGATTTAATCCTTGGAGCTAGTTTTCCTAACAAGGCTACCCATATGATGACTCCTAATGAAACTAAGGAGCTAAATAGATAGGTTCAAGAGCTATTGAGGAAGGGTTTTATTTGATAGAGCCTAAGTCCATGTGTAGTACCAGCAGTACTGGCACCAAAGAAGGATGGAGAGTGTATAATGTGTAGAGACTCTCAAGCTATAAATAGGATAACCATCAAGTATCAGTTTCCTTTGCCAAGAATGCATGATCTTATGGATTGCTTGAGTGGAGCTTAGTAATTCAAAAAGATAGATCTCAAGAGTGGTTATCACTAGATATAGATATGAGAAGGAGATGAGTGGAATACTACCTTCAAGACCAAGGAGGGTCTTTATGAGTGGCTAGTCATGCCCTTTGGATTGACAAATGCCCCAAGCACCTTCATGCGGCTTATGAATGAGGTACTTAAGAAGTTCTTAGGAATATTTGTTATTTTTTATTTGGATGATATTTTAATTTTTAGCAAGACTTTGGAAGAACATTTATTGCATATGTGTAGTGTTCTTGAAAGGTTGAGGGAAGAGAAACTATTAATTAATCTGAAGAAGTGTAGCTTTCCTAAAAAGGAGTTAGTCTACTTGGGGTTTGTTATATCACCTGAAGGTCTCGAAATGGATCTAGAGAAGGTAAAAGCCATCTTGGAATGGCCTACTTCAAGGTCTACTACTGAGGTAAGATCATTCCATGGACTAGTTAGTTTTTATAGGAAGTTCATTAAGAATTTCAACGGAAAATGTGCACCCTTGACTGACACAATAAGAGGGGATAGAAAAGAGTTCAAATGGACTGCGGTAGCTACAAGAAGTTTTGAAATGCTAAAGAAGAAGGTGACAGAACAACCTATGTTGGTACTTTCTAAATTTAGTAAGGTGTTTCAGGTGGATTGTTATGCTAATGGCAATGTTATTGGGGCTATATTGAGCCAAGAAGGCAATCCTATTGCATATTTTAGTGAAAAATTGAATGATGTGAAGAAGAAGTATTTTTTTTTTATGATCAAGAGTTCTATGCAATAGTTTAGGCCTTAAAGAAATGGAGGCATTATTTATTACCCAAGGAATTTATTTTGTACACTGACCACTAGGCATTACAGTACCTAAATAGCCAAGGTAAATTGAACCAGAGGCATATGAAGTGGGTAGAGTTCTTGCAGAGCTATACATTTGTGTTGAAGCATAAAAGTGGAAAGTCAAATAGGGTTGCAGATGCATTGAGCAGGACATAGTTGTTGCTTATAGTAATGCAGGTTGAAGTAGTTGGGTTCGATGAACTCAAGAATTTGTACCCTAAGGATCTTGATTTTACTAAAGTGTGGAAAGCTTGTAAAGAGCCTATTGCTATAGAAAGAACCAAGTGGCTAGACTATTTGATTTAGAATGGTATGTTGTTCAAGGGCAGTCAATTGTGCATTTCAAGGAGTTCCATGAGGGAAAAGATGATTAAGGAGAAACATAGTGGACGGATGGCAGGACATTTTGGTCAAGATAAGACCATTGCCATTCTTAGAGAAAATTATTTTTTGCCTAAAATGTCACAAGATGTGAAGAAGTTTTTATAGAGTTGCCATGTTTTTCAAGTGGCCAAGGGATTTAGTCACAATACTAGACTATATCAGCCATTGCCTATTCCATCAAAGCCATGGGAGGACATAAGTATGGATTTTGTTCTTGGATTGACGAGAACACAAAGGGGTAATGACTTAGTACTTTTGGTGGTTGATAGGTTCTCCAAAATGGCACATTTCATCCCATGCCACAAAACTCATGATCTTGTCCATATTGTAGACTTGTTTTTCAGAGAGGTGGTAAGACTACATGGTCTTCCAAGAAGTATAGTTTCTGAAAAAGATACTAAATTTGTGGGGTATTTTTGGAGAACATTATGGAGGAAGTTGAGAACAAACTTGAAGTTCAGTTTTGCACATCACCCACAAACTGACTGACTGACTGAAGTGGTAAACAGAAGCCTAGGCAATTTGCTAAGATGTTTAGCTGGGAATAAGCCCAAGGGATGGGATTTGGTTCTACCACAAGTAGAATTTTCTTATAATAACTCTATAAATAGGAGTACTGGTAGATCACCATTCCAAATTGTATGTGGAAATAGCCCAAGGACTGCACCAGAATTGAGGAAGATGGAGCAAGGGGACAAGACAAGTGCTAAAGCTGAGGAATTTTTTGAACATATCAAGCATCTACATGAGGAGGTCCATGCACACATTACCAAGATGAACCAACATTATAAAGCTAGGGTTGATCAAAGGAGAAGACATAAGGAGTTCCAAGTAGGGGATCTAGTCATGGTACACTTAAGAAAAGAAATATTTTCAGTAGGTACTTACAACAAGCTGAAGATGAAGAAATTTTGCCCCTACAAAATTTTGAAGAAACATGACTCAAGAAATGCATATGAGGTGGAGTTGCCAGATGGAATTCACATTTCTCCTATCTTTAACATTGCAAACTTAATAGAGTATCATGATGATGGTGTAGATGAGGGTTTGAAGCTAGAGCCATGTCTAATTCCTACTTCTAAGAAGGAGGAGATAGAAGAGATTTTGGATAGTTGTGTGGGCAGGAGTACCAGAAATACAAGGTATGAAGAGTACTTGGTTAAGTTGAAAGGATGGTTAATAGAGGACTCAACTTAGATATTAGCAGTAAAGGTTTCCCATTTGGGATTTCCTCTACCATCCAAAAAGAGATAGGGTCACTTTTCAATCTACCTTGGGTGTCTGATATAGGAGCATCCAGAGGTATAAGGGCAATCCTATGGCACCCAAAAAAAAAACCTAGATATAGTTTTTGTTCCGTGTGTTTTCATTTTTGGATACCCATTTGGGTCAAATAAAGGTTCCAACTCTCATAGTTCACTATTAGTGTTCTACGTTAGCATTTTTAAGCACCTTGGGATATGTGCAAATGCCAAAAAATAGGAGTATGTAATTGAGCCATAATTTTGGTGAGTTAGAAGGTGTAAATTGGTCAGATGATTATAATTGTAATTTATAACATTCTAGAAAAAGAATTAGGTCAAAAGGCCCCACGATTTGAAAGTTATTACAATTTTTTTAGCTTTTGAGGGACCTCCTAATAATTCTTCAAAGTCAAGTTAGTAGCATCAAATGACCTTGAATAGGGCCAAAAAATGGGGGACAAGAAAAGTTTTCCATAGGGTCATAGAGAACTCTGAGAGCTTTCAGAAAATGTAAATGGTTCATCAATGGGAGCTACAATTCAAAAGTTATGCCTTTCAAAAGTTTGGCTACCATTTTTGGATTCTTCTAATTTTGCACCAACTTCTAATGCGACTTCTAGAGCCTTCTATTTGGGCGGTGGATGCCAACTAGCACTTTTTAGAATGTATTCCTAATCCTTAACCCTTCGGGGTCTATTTAAGAACATTTTTGGCATTGTAAAAGGCAGTTCGGAGTGGAGTTTGAGAGAAGGTACTAAAAGGAGAAATTATCTCTAGATTTTTACTATTGTAAGCCCATAGGGCATGTTTTGAAATCCATTTTCTCTATATTAAGTTTATTAGCATATTTTAAAAGTTAATAAAGTATTTCCTTTCATGTTGTGTCCATTCTATTGTTTGGCTTGACGCCATCACACTTCCTATTAACAATTATATGTGCAAACCATTTGGACACAAATTTAACAAAACCAAGAATGGTTTCCTACTCTTTAGGCTCTCCAAAACCAAGGTGGGTCTACCTATGGGATGATTCAAATGACTATTGTTGTATGAGAATTATATTAGTTTCATTTTGCTTCTCATCTGCAATTCTTAACACATACATAGTTTATCCAATTCTTAATATTTTTAGACTAACATACATCCCTCATAAGTAGATTTGGTCATAATTCTCCTTGAGTTTACAAATATTTTTGGAAATAGTAGCTATCTAAGACTTAGAAATAAGATATAACTGAGTGCTGACCAACATTACAACCTTGATTAAAATGTAACGAAAATGATTTTGAATTTATAATTGATTTGACATGTATTGGTAGAATTTACTCTTAACTATTTCTGATTTATGTTACCGGTGCCTTATCCATTGGTTAAAAGGTTAACTATTGGTAGGAGATCTAGTTCAAATAACTTATAAATGAATCTATCATTTATAATCACCCATTTCCATTCTTATGCAATATCCTTCTCATAAACTCATAAACTCTATTGATCTACTAAAGCATTTACATAATTCTTTGAATTAAAGAAAAAAAAAAGGACTAGAATACAACCCATCCAAACTACATTCGATCAATTAAACATTATTCAAATGACATAAAAGAAAACAAACTCATAAAATGGAGACATAAATTGGTGACACAGATCTAATATAAATACCCTTTTGTATTATCCTTTTAGATGACTAATACAATAACTAATATAAACTCAATGAAAAAGGCCAAAATATCTTGTTGATTCTATCATTTCTATATATCATCAGAGAATACCCAATTGAAAGTAAGCTCAAAATAACTACATATAACTAGATTGACTGTACTTTTCTTTGAAAGAAAACAAAATTATACAAGCCATTTGGACTAGTCACAATGCCTTGCAAATTTATTTATATACAAGCAAAGGAAAAATGTGACTAACAGGTGTCCTTTTACAATGAGGGAAACAAAAAACGTCTCAAAATACTTTAAAACCTGAATATAAATAGAAAACGTAGAAATAGTTGTACATGATAGCTAGAGCATCAAATCTTCAATTTTTTCCTCTTCCTCAACTGCCCCCTATTGGTAAAGCCTTTATCTTTATGATTACCTCTGATACAATAACTTCTCTCTTTATTGGTCACTCACATGCTTTGGTTGTTGTCAATTCACCAACAGACTTTTTCCACCTTGCATTTGTAACTGCCTTCCCCTCTGTGATAAATCTATTCATTTTAGTTTCAATTTTGACCAAAGTATCAATGAGTTCATTAAAATCAAACTCATTAATGTCACCTTCAAAAATGGATACCACCTATGGAGAGTTTGCAATATGTTCAAAAGAACTAGACCATTCATTCCAATCTTTTATTTGGTTATCAAAATTGAGGATTGACAGAATTAATGAGTAAAAGCCATTAATCAACACTTTCATCTTATTATAAATAATTACCAATTTTCTTGTAAAGAACTGTAACAAATTCTTCACTTTATCCATGCCCTCTTTAATAGAAATGACCTTATTAGGAAGGTCTAACTTCTTAGCTAGCAATGGTATCAATCTATCAAAAAATTGCATATAAGGTCCCCATTGCTAAAAAATGGGGTCAAGCCAACCTATTGCTTCTTTGCACATTTGTTCAGCAACTTACAAATTGGTGAATGCATTATGTGCATCTTGAGAGATTCTCTTCAAAATGCTTATCCAATGATTTAGCATATTCAACATTACACCCCTTTTAGGTGCACTATCATATTGAGAAACCTCTACTTCCACAATTACCATAGGTATTGGAACTATTACTCCTATGGGTATATCCTCTATTTGTGCTTTTGCTTCCATAGTGTGCCTGACTTCTTCCATATTCCCTTGTGCATGCTCTACTTCTGCTATAGTTTTGAGTTGGTCTTTCAGGGATGTAACCTCTTCTTCTAGGATCTAAACTTTCCCCTCCAACTCTTCTATTCTTTGTTTTTCTATATAGCTTCTCTTGAGCTCATCCTCATACAGTTTTCTGACATCCAGACATTCATTATATGTATTAACAAGCCTATACTCACTTCGATCCACCTTTGCCTCATTCATGAGTGCCAAGTGTTTAACCAAGCTAGAAATCTCTTTGCCAGTGGTGTTGTCTATTGTCCAAATAGTCATGTTACCCTTAGTAGTCTCCTCTATATTCATCATTTTAGGTTTCTTGGTGTCAGGGGCCACACTCCATATAGCTAGGGTCTTTTTATCTATGCTAAAACTTGACCCTCTCCTCAATCCTTCACTAATGCTAGCTTCATAAGTGATTGGCTTGTCTTTCCTTCTAATTTGGCCAAGTAAAAAGGCCCTTTCTATGTCCCATCCTAGCACTAAGATCATGCCACTCCTATGCATCAACTCCCTGGCTTCTACAGGGATCATAGTCTCATTGTGTAGATCATAGGCTAGCAGTTTATCCACCAATTCTTTATTCTTTTCAAGATCTTCTCTTGGCATAAGGCTTAATATGAGCTCATTTTGCTTTATTTTATATAATAAATTTTTTTATTCAGATGGTTTAATAAAATCATCATCTTCCATGAATTTCTCAGACTAGATGAGTCTATCATCCAATCTAGAGGTTGCAATTTTTAGATCAATTGATGCTCTTTCTGCCTCTATTGCCCTTTCTTGTCAATAGTTTTTCTAATATTAGAAAAATACTAATCGTTTCCTCACACAACTTGCAGGGCTCTACTCACCACCCTCTCTAGAATGTGCATTTTTTTCTATCTCTTATTTCCTTTTTCCACCCATGTGGAAGATGATGGTCATTCTTCCTCCTCAACATCAACTTCTAGTTGGACATTAGGCTCAAAGGATTCTTTGTTCATTGTTGCCTCTTCTCCTATTGGCTCACTTGGAATTTGGGCCATGATATGGTCAATGTTTTCTACCAGTTTCCTCAAATTGCTAGGATATGGAATCTCTATGTAGAAACCCTTGAAGAGGTTGGTCCCCTTGAAGGCCTATTCTACTTTTCTAATTTCACAATGCTTCCCTAGTCTCTCATCAGCCTCCCTTGTTGCTACTATATTAGCAATTAAATCTTCTACATGGATGGTTTTTTTGGGAGGAAATATGTAACCCTTAATGGCTATATAATTCTTTGGGTCATACATTCTATAAGGTGTAGTAGAAAACTTATACTGACCCAAATACTCACTTAATTCTTCATAAGAATTCTTTGCAATTACAAAATTTCCTACTTTAAAGCTTCTACAAACAAATTTAGATTTATGTAGGGAAGGAGGAATCATCTCTTTGGTCATCAATAAGAATTGCCAAAAGAATTCAATGATAGCTAACCTAGGGGGTAGATATTTAGGTAATATATGGGGAGGTTGTGGGCATGCATAAACTCTCATCAAGGTGCACTCCTTAAACAAAAATATATCCCCCTAGTTATGATCCAATTTCACTTTTTCATCCAAAAAGGAAGGTTTGAGTAATATTTTCAAAACATTAGGGGCCCTAAAGAAAGTATGGTCTAGTATCCTCATAATCACAGAACTAAACAAATTTAAAAATACAATTGCATTTGAATAATGAAAATTTTTATTTGAAATGCAAGTCCATAGTTGCATAGGTAACTCACCAAATTCATCATAATTTTGATTGATGAAGTCCTAAATAGTGTAACCAATGTTCTTATATAGGATCAGGTGCATCAACAATGAGTAATGATGAAATTTGAAGTCCTTCATCTCTCCTTTCTTAACATTGACAATTTGATGGTGCATGCTATACATGATGAATCCCACATAATCATATTCCCTATTGTGAAAGCGTCTTGTATGTCACATGCCATTAGAAATAGTGAGCCATATACACAATCCTCTATCCCATCAGTTCCTACAAACTTGTGTAATCCATACATTGTATTCTTGAAGTAGTGTTTGAATCTAATTAGTGGCAAGTGATCTTCCACTTTCTTTGGTATTTGCCCCACCTTTTTTACATTGTAGGGGATGTGGGGTAGCATCACATTATTTATATAATGAGTCTTATTTCTCCCAAATTTTCCCTATAAATCATCAATATCAATGGGTACATCCATCTGCTCGTCCAAACCAAAAGCTTCTATGAAAGAAGTCCTATCAAGTATGCACAAAATACTCCCATTATGTGTATGAAATGACCTTTGACTAAATTATAGGAGTTTATCAATGCCTTCAACAAGTCCACATTAATAAATACCTTTGGGAATATTAATTTCACCATGTTCCTATTCCATGGGTTGCATATTGGTACATTCTTAGTTCCATTTTGGTAAAAATACATAAATAAATTAAAACCATCGACCTTAGGGCATTTTCCATCCCTACATAGGAATTAACGATCTTTGAAAATATGGTCATTTTCTGAAATTGCATTGGATAACCATGGAAGTATCTTTAACAATTCCTCTACATACTTGTTTAGCTTCCAAACTCTGGTTTTCTTTTTACTCTCTATTGTACCCTTCTTCTTCTTCCCTTTTGGTGTGACCTCTAAAACATCATCACCTTCCTCTTTAATCTCTACTTCCTTAGTAGGATCTCTTCAACATCCATGTCAACCATTTTTTCTGCAAATCTATCTCAAACTCTTGCACAAACTCTTGCAACAATGATATAGAGGATGCAAAGCTATGGACATCTAGAGAATTTTTAGAATAGAAAACATAAGCTCTTCAATATGGAAAATAATCTGAATGTTCAATCATGCAATCAACCAACTTTAATAAATTCTACATGCATGAGCTTTAATACCACCCTTGTAGGCTATCAGCAAAGAATATCAACTATGTAATTCGATCTTGAAGTACTTTTTAGATTTTTATTTTACTTGACCACAGTGAATTTGTCCTTTCTCTTAATTGGTATAACACCTTAGCTGATCTCTTTTTTCAAATTTGGTCTTCTACTCATACACTGAGTCAAAACCCATCAATCCTCATAATCCTAGAGATACAACTATCAAACTCTTACATTTGTTCAGTGAAGCTTTAGAAAAATTTGAGTGTAGAAGCGTTAGACCCTTTTAAGGATGACCTTTCAATTCATTTTATGCTCCTACATGGTCTCCTTTTACCATAATATCTCAAACCCTTTAAACAGATCCTTATGTTTTTATGCTCACATACCATCAAAGCCCTTTAAAAATTTCTTTATTTTTCTTTACACCCATATGGGTTACTTCATTTTTTATAGCATAAGGGCCCTTTGAAAAATAACTCTTGACCATATGCTACAAGCATCTCCCATAGTATCAGGAAGCCTTTACAATGTACCTTATGCTCTTGCATTTCATCCCCTTTGTAGCAGTGTAAAGTACTCATTTCATTCCCCATTTTACCTTGTATGCTCACACTCTTAAACTAATCTTGTATCCACAAAGAAAAAGATGAGGCACTTCTTCATCCTCATGGTATACTTGCAATCATAAGAGGATAAGGAATTTATTTTCTTTTCAAAAAATCAACAACCTATATCAGATCTCAGAAAAAATAGAAAAGCAACACTGTTGATTTAAGCACATGCAAAAAGAATGACTTAATTTTTGCTCCATGTGGGTTGGGCCCATCTGACATATGCAATGTGTCAAAACTTGACTTTCTCATCTTAGGGCCCAAGTACCAATTTTTTAGGTCCCACATGACACATTCCCCCTTGTGTCATCACTTTACATTTGTTTGCAAACCAAAATAGTAGAAGCACATAGATGAAATTTAACCTTGCTTCTCTCTTATGAGCTTCCCTTGATTGTAGAACTATAAAACCATTTGATGTTTCTTTAATATACCTTTACATTACAATAGGTCTTTACATTCATATGCCATTTAGAAAAATGTGAAAGCATAGATTAAAACATTACACCTTTCTGTGCATCCACTCCACTTATTACTCATGCTCTCATAAATCAACATACATGATCACTTAAAAATATATTACACTCATATTCTTAAAAGGAAAATGTATGACCAAAAGTACCTTAATGAATTGATTTTTCTCATTTTCTCAACTTGTCACCATGGAAATGTAAGTCAGTACTTAGAAGGCATAAAAACCTTTTATGCCTCTTCACCCAAAGATGAATTGTATACCTAGAAAGCTTTAAAGTCCATCACTTCATTGTTACAAGTTACACAATCATATGCTTGTAGACCAAAATGCCTTTATGCCTCTATGCAATTTAGTGAAGCATGAAAATAAAATAAAATAAAGAGAGCTCAATGCTCCTATAGGAAACCTTATCACCATAACACCGTAAAGGAGTGAAACTTAGGAATTTTGCAAACCCTTTCAAAAAATGAAAATAAACCTAGGGTTTTAGCATACTTAGGGTGTTTTAATGACTCTGTTGATGACATTCCTATTTAATAAAATTCAAGCAACATAGAAACTAAGGCATAACTAGGGTAACAATTGTTTTTTTAAATGGTAAGAACAAAAACCATAATCTATAGGACACAAAGATTATATATTTTTTCACACGAATTCTTGAAAATCTTTGCACTGTAAAAAATCAGACCAATACATCCAAAGACTTACTAAAAATCAAAATATCATCCAGATAGACAATAACAAATTTTCCCATAAATGGCTTTAGTACCTCATTCATAATCCGTATGAAGGTGCTTGGCACATTAGTCAGTGCAAAGGGAATGACTAACCATTCATATAGTCCCTACTTTGTCTTGAATGCATTCTTCCACTCATCTCCCTCTCATATCCATATTTTGTGATAGCCATTCTTGAGATCTATCTTTTTGAAGTACTTAGCTCCACTCAAATAGTTCATAAGATCATCTATTCTTTGCAAAGGAAATTAATACTTGATGGTTATTACATTTATAGCTCAAGAGTCTATACACATTCTCCACTCTCCATCTTTCTTTGGTGCTAGCATTACATGTACTGCACATAGATTTAGGCTCTTTGGAATCAAACCTTTCCTCAACAACTCCTAAACTTGTCTATTTAGCTCCTCAATCTCATTAGGAGTCATAACATGAGTAGCCTTGTTAGGAAAACTAGCTCCGAGGACTAAATCTATTTGATGACTAATTTTCCTTACTAGAAGCAACCCTTATGGAATAGTATTAGAGATGACATCTCCATACTCACTTAATAGACCTAGAACTTGAAGTATAATTTCACTACTACCTTCATTATCTTTCCTAAGAATTAAAGCATAACACATATGATGATGTTTCATCCCATCCAAAAAATTTCTTCCATTAACAAGGCTTACCCTAGCACTACTACATACCTTCTCACCCTTATTTATAAACGGCTTCAATTTGTGGAAAACTCCATCCTTTTTTGGAGAGTATGTATTTTCATGACCATCATGTATAGAATGTCTATCAAACTACCATTGCCTTCCCAACAATAAATGGTAGAAATCCATTGGAATGATGTCATAGATAGCCTCATCATGGTAACTCCTAATCTTGAACTTTACCAAACATTTCTCACTAACCAAGAGCTTATGATCATCTTGCACCCAAGCAATCCAATATGGTTGGGGGTGTTTCTCCCTCTTGAGATTTATCTTTGAGACCACCTCCTTTGAAACCAAGTTCTCAATGCTCCCACCATGAACAATCACATCAAAAAATTTACCCTTGCACTTGCACCAGGTATGAAACAAACTCCTCCTTTGTCTAGGTTTAGTCTTACCGTTCAATAAGACCCTTTTATTAAATAGAATGTCTCCTCTTTCTACATCCTCTAAATGTGATGATTGTGCATCATCATCCACATGAGCAACCCTTGCCTAAACATCAGCTCTCCTACTTGTCTTCCCTTAGCATTGAGGTAATTTAAAGACATGATGACCTTCTTCATTCCTATTAAAATAGTTACCATGAAAGCCTCTTGTTCCTAAACCTTTTCAACATCCTCTACCTCTTCCTCTCTAATCTCCAAAGTTTTGATCATGAGAGTTGTTGAAAGACTCATTCCTCTGATTTTAGCTAGTACCAACATCTTCATTTTTCTTCTAGTTCTCATTTCGGCCTCCAAATGACCTGTCATTGCACCTTCCTCCTTGTCTATGCCCTCTTTTTCTTCCATCAAATTTTTTTTTTTAGTTTCTCCTCAACTCACAAGGAAAACTAGTATGCCTCTTCAATGCTAGTCATTATAACCAAAAGTAACTCTTCCTAAATACTAGGTCTTAACCCACTAAGGTAATGGGGAACCTTCTCCTTGTTTGCTTCTACATGCACCACCCTAATCAAGAATTGATAAAATTCCTCTATGTATTCCTGGATAGATTTACCTTCCTACTTTAGCTTTTGCATCTTCTTGAACAAGTCAAGCTCGTAATCAACATGAATGAACTACTTCTTTAGTTTGTCCACCATGCGATCCCATCTTCTAATTTTCTCCTTTCCTCTTCTATTTATTTCCAAATAAATCTCTTGCCACTAGATTTTTGCATGGATTTTCATTTTTTCCTTCAAGATCTTAACCCTATTAGGGTCCCTAATATCCTCATACTCAAAATATTCCTCCAACTTATTGATCTAGTTAATCAACTCATCTAAGTTTAGATTTCCCCAAAACATACTGACATCAATGATATTAGGTCTTTTACCCAGCTTGGAAATTTCCCTAAAAAGCCTCTCCTTTTCTTGGTTTAGGACTTATCCATCTCCTTCCCCTTCCTATCCAATATTTCCTTCATTTTCTTCCTCACTTTTTTCACCTATGGCAACATTCATCCCTCTATAGATCTACTGCTGCAATGTCTAGACTTGTCTCTGGAAGGCTCTAACCTTAGGAGTAATAAATATGGCCCTTCCACCATGCCCCCTTCATTGAGGTATCTTTTTTTATATCATCCCACAACCACATAGTCCTGTTGCAAACTGCTTTACAGTCAGCACTTTGTCTACACACTTAGAAAACCATCTCTGATACCACTTCATGGAGACACAATCCAAGACTAAATGAACTCAATAGAAAAAGGGGAATATTATTATTAAAAATGATATGCTATTACATTCAGTACAACAAAAATAGACTCCATGACATGCCCTATGGGCTTACAATGTTATTAGATTCTAGAGAAAACCTTTCTCACAGTACCTTCTCTGAAACTCAAAAAATGTCCTTAAGTAACCTAAATTAGGTTTAGGGTTAGTAATAAATTTTAGAATATTCCATTTAGAATCCACCACCAAAATAGAAGGTTCTAAAAAACTTTTTAGAAGTTGGTGTAAAGTTAGAAGAATTTAAAAATAGTAGTCCAACTTCTGCGAGGGATAACTTTTGATCTAGGACTACAATTGATGAACCATTTACATTTTTAGAAAGATCTCCAAGTGCTCTATATCCCTTTGGGAAAATTTTCACTCATATTCCATTTTGAGGCCTATAGAAGACCATTTAGTGCCTCAAATCTAACTTTGAAGTGCTCTTAGCAGGTCTCAAGCCAAATTAAAACTTCAATAAATTTCAAACCATAAACCGTTTTGACCTGATTCTTTTTTTGGAGTTCTTAAAATTACTAGTATAATAATCCATCCAACTTACACCCTCTAACTCATTATAATTATTCCTTAATTACAAAATAACCTATTTTTTACATTGGCACATATCACAAGGTGCTAAAAAAACTCTAACCTAAAAAACCAATAGTGAAACTATGAGAGTTGGAATCTTTATTTGACCCAAATGGGTATCCAAAAATGAAAAAGCATTTAATAGAAACTAATACTAGGCATATTTTTCGGTGATACAAGATTGTCCTTACACTACTGGATACTCTTGCATCATATAAATAGTGGTATATTTAGTAGTATATTTAGCAATTGATTTAGTAGCATCGTTAATCATATTGCTTGTCACATATTTAGCAGTATATTTAGTAGCATATTTAATCATATATTGATCACATATTCAGTGGTATATTTAGTAGCATATCTAGTTGTAGATTTGATTAAATATTTAATAGTGTATTTGGTCATCACAGGGCATGATGGAATCAAACCACCATGCATCTTCTTGTAAATCAGGTTCTCTTCCATTGAGCTAGCATCCTTTCAAGATTGATCATACAATGTGTAAGTTTCTACATTGTTTGGGTTCTTCGCACCATCTCTAACTCTGCAAACTATGGTTAGTAGTCTAAACAAAAAGATGATTGGACCACACACACAATTAGAGAAGATGAATGCACAACTATGAAATAAATGAAAAGTTTTAGAGAAAGAATGCCACATTTTGCAATAAAAGAAAAAATAATTACATGTTTAAATAACCACTTTTGTTACTTCTAATTTAATAATTGGTCCAATTTGATATTTTTTTCCAAATACTTTTCATGAGTATAAGGCTATACAATTTAATTTACTTAACCTTGAATGGAACATAGTTTTCCTCAATGGTAGTAAAGAATGAAATAAAAGAAGGTCTTATTTGGGTTTAAATCTACCATGCAATGCTCTACTATCATCTTTGAAATAATAAAGTTCCCAAAGAATAAAAATTTGTCTATGTACCATTTTAAAGTTAATTGTGTAGTTGATTGTCTCCTATCTTTTAACCCTTAAAAAATGCTAAATTAATCAAATAATTTGTAGGAAAACCTTCCCAAAATTGTCAATTTTTTTTAGTAACATTGGTTATATAGATAGTTGAACAACAACTTTTCTTCTTACTATGTTTGGACAAATTCTGTTGGAGAAGATTCAAAAAGCATGATAGAGATAGTGACTAAGTATTCATTGACTTGATCTCATAGATGGATTGAAGACCATGGACTTGTTATCATATAAATATTGAAGATCATGGACATTATTGACAATAAATATTTATTGATTAGCTCCAAAAAGTTAGAAGATGTTATTTTCAAGCTAAAAGATTCCAAAAAATTTGTTGTTTAAGTGTTTTCACCAAGATAATTTCTTTGATGAGGCTACTGCCAATAGATTATTGGGCCATTATCATTGTAATATTTGTACTAATAGGTTGTAATTGTAGAGTATTTGGTAACTTAAAAGGTTGTTATTTAGCAATCTAATAATTATGTGGATATATTATTAATACGGAAGCACTAAAGTAAAATAATAAAAACTATGGAAGCACTACTTTAATTCTTGACACCTTTTGAATCTTTCATTCTTCTTCTTCCTTGTCCAAATCATCTATATACTCCTTCCATAGAAAAAGTGTACATTAATGGCCAAAATAACAAAACAACATGGTTTGAAAAATAAAGAGTGTAGAATTTTTGTTACATGGAAAATCTCCATGTGGTCAATTTTATCTAGTTTTGAGCATCTCTCATTATCCTCTAGCCTATCTTGAACTTTTCTCCATTGAGAATTAACCTAAAAATTAGAGGAAAACCATCAATCATTCTAATAAAACTTCTAACTATAGTAGCATTGGAAAACATTCTAAAATAGAAACCTCCATCGTGCTACCAATCTAAGTTCCTTATGTTGGAAATATTCAAGATTATGCTAGGTTACTAAGAGGGGATGGTTGAATCGGTAACCTCAAAAACTTTACCAAATATAGATATTAATTTCAATAATCCAATTATCATTTAGTTCATGAAATATGATCTACTTGCATGTATGAAAAATTGAAAACATAAAACATTCATAACACTTGAACACAATGATTCAGTGACCTAGAAACCTTCCAAATAGAAAGTAAAATTGGGGTGGGGATGATACCCACAAAACTTCAATACTAGACCATAAAGTTGGTGAGTTAAGGCTTACATTGGTCACTTCTAATGATCTTCCCTATTAGGAGCAATTAGGAATGCTAGGTCCACCTTGTTAGAGGTTTTACAAACACACAATGTAGTATGCACTCAGTAAAGAGATTTGAGAAAAGACTTTTAAGTGTACCTTGTTAAAGGATTTGGACTAGTTCACCAGTTAGGATGAAACAGTAGATCTCTAACTTACAACTGAATTGCTGATAGATATTCCTTGAAGTACTAATCACCTCTATGTGATGAATATATCTCTGTTGCTCCTTACTAATATGGCTTTACAATAGACTTTGTTTGTTGCTAATTCACATTCACATTCTTATTTATATTCTTCATGAATTACACCTTGTTTCATACTTGGATATGATACAATAAATTACATATATACTAATCCAATTTAAATAATTACAAAGTTGACCATCATACAAGTTAACACTAATATTACAAAGTTGGCCCATATGTAGATACTCAGGTTCTGAAGTCTAACTTGGTGAAGTTCTAATACTCAATGTCTAATGTAATTACTTTACATTGTCATGAACTCGATAGAAGTAGAATCTTAGTCTATACTATTCACTTCAATGTAGTCTTCAATTCAATCTACACTAGTGTTTCAATAGATACTATGTAACTTGGTATAAATTGAATTACTTGTTTACCATGACTACACTTGGTAAACACTAACCACCATACAAATCAATTAACACTAAATTTTCTTTACATGAATTGCTAGCTCAGTAAAAACTAGAAAACTTGGTAACCACTAAAATGCTTGGTTTGAACTACTAAACTTCATGCTAATTTAATTTACTTGGTAACCACTAGAATTCTCAGTAGGAACTATAGTGGTTGGTGGCTACTGAATTACATGGAAAACATTGTAGACTATTCAATGAGCTCTGTAGCCATACATAGTCTAAATAAGTGTTGTCACTAATAAAAAGCTTGATTGATATGTCAACAATCTCCCCCTTTGGCATTAGTGACAAAAGTAGTTATGAGTCAAAATGTATATACATCACAATGTAATACTAGCTTGGTATGGTATATTATTTTTTTTATTTTTCAAAAATCATTTGCGTAAGTATATACAGTATATTATATCTACAAATTCTCTACTATATACATTTTCTCCATTTCCATGATTCTCCCCTATACAATATACATAGTATCTCACTGCACTTAGCATAATAAATGTCTCTCCCCATATATAGCATATAAGTGTCTCTCCCCATTTTTGACAATAATGCCAAAGATGTATTCAAAAATTATTTACATGGAGACACCAAAATGAGAAAGAAAATTAGAATGTACCTTAAGAATAAGTGATAAGGTTTTATTCTAATTTTCTTGCAAAACTTTGCATGTATGTAGAGTAACTTGCACTTCTACAGATAGTTGTATCATGTGATCTACAATGGAGAAGTTTTTGTCATGGATCAATGTTTTTGAATAAACAATATGCTTTTTCATTGAATCTATGATTGGAAGGATCATATTCTGAATATCTATGAGTGTACATTGTATCCTTACTTCTTCTCTCAACAACTCTACTAGTATATCTGAGAAGATTCTAATTTTCATATGATGTGTAGAGCTTGAACTAGAGTCAAGTTACAACTGTTGTTCACTAGCCTTTAGATATTCATCAATATTTATTAGGTTTCTCTTTATCTCCTTTTTGAACTCAATAACATCACACGACTTTCCAAAAAGTGATGTGACATTTGTATAAGAGGTTTCAAGATTGGTCAAGATTGAGCAAAGCTCCACTTGATGAGTAGAAATTTGTTGAGCAATATGCTCAAGAACTTTATTATCAAATTTCTTTTTAACTTTATCAATAAACTTATCCTAACCATTGGTTTCCTCATTAAACTTTTGGACTGCCACCTGTAGTTGCAAAAAAATGTGTTGAGAAGTATCAACTTCAACACGTATAGCCTTAGTCAAAATATTCTTTGCATTATCTATGATTTTGTATTCTCTATCTCTCTCTTCTCTAAGTTTCTATTGTTTTGCCTTCTTTTGGAGGAGTTCAGCAAATATGTGCATTTGATCTATAGTACTATTGTAAATGTCCCATTTGGGAAGTTCAATCTCCTCATCTAGGTCTATGTCCTCCTCTATATCCTTTCCTTTACTCAAAAATATTGTACTCAATTGAGCCTTAGGTTCAACTATCCTTGTACGTAATGCCTTTGAATATGATATGGAAACAATAGTAGAAATAGTAGGAGTAGCAATGAAAATTGGTATAGTACTAACTAGTGGAATAATAACTGGCATGCTTGTAGAAATCAAAACTAAAGCAGCCAAAATTGTAGTATGTGCTATTGATGAACACAAAATTGTAGAATATATAGTATGCATTATTGATGGTGTTGACTTAGTAGCTAAGGAAGAAGGATGTTGTAGCTTGATAGATGAAGTGGTAGATATTTCTATCAATGATGTGCTAATTTCTGAGGGAGCAAAGAGTGATTGGACATTTGATGTATCTGATGTGGTCACAATCAAACTTGTTGAAGCTATCTCTAAGCTTGATCTTGTTGTTGGTTTAGCTAGATAGTGAGGAAGTGAGGCAATGAAAGCTGCAACTATCTTAACTAGGTTGGTCTCCTCATCATCTTCCTTTTCTTTGTTGGTAGCTTCTTCCTCTTTCTCTTCTTCATCATCCTTCATAAGTTCTTGATAGTCAACCGTGACAAATTGGGTTGAATCTTCATCATTATCTTCATCCTTGTCATTGTCATCATCATCATCATCTTTGATCCACATGGGATGCTTACTCAATTTGTCAAGATGAAACACATTTCTCCAGGTGTTTGAGACATTCCTCACAACATATTCTATATCCTTCATTAGAACTAAACAAATATTGAAATTAAGTGTCATCTTGTTCTCATTGTCCTGCAATGCCTTGTTTACCTCTACAGTTGTCAAGGTAGGTACCAAATGTCTTAAAGTTTGTGCAAAAATATCTTTGATAGTTTTCTTGGTATTCTCCCATTTTAAATTGATTTTCTCTAACAAAACACTAGGGATTTTTGATGTCAACTGGTCTAGGGAGTATTTCCACTGACCCATTTTGTCTACAACCAGGTCTTCAACCTCTTTCTACTCTACTAGTGTCTTGGTTTCTCATTTTCTTAGTATCTTAAGTCTTTCTTGAAATATAAGTTGAGGTAAGTTAAGAATAACATCACTACCTTCCTTATCTTCCTTCTTTCTTGATCTTTTGGTGAACACTATAGTGGATGGCTTAGGTGGCTTGGTGATGATCGCTTGGATTTTCTTTTTCACTAGTTCATATTCCTTTTTAGATTCCTCTTTAGCCTCTACTTATTCAACATGTTCTCCTTTGCCCTTGGTTAACATAAGAGGTGTACTTGTTTTTAGTTTGGCTATCCTCCTCTTTCCTTTGTTAACCACCTGAGGAAGCTTAATTTCAAGCTCTATTCTTGTCTTAGCTTCATCTTATGTTCCAATGTATGGTGCCTTTGGATCAATAGGTTCATTCACTAGGGCTTCAATAATGTCCTTAGTTTCATCAATTTTTACCTCATAGGGAAGAAGTTTTACCCATACAACTCTGGGTTGCACTGCCTGAATGTAGAATTTGTCAATATCTACCATGTAACAAACATCATTTTTGTAATCTTCAACCAATTTCTTAGGTATCCTAAATTTTTTATTCATTTTCTCTTTGAAGACATCAAATTAGTTATCCATAATGCTAACAAAATTCTCTCCCATTTCATAAATATATTCATTGATTTGATATAACACTAGCACATCCTTTTTCCATACTACTATGCCTTTTAAAGGGAAGAATTTTTGAACATTGAAAAATAAGCAAGTAAACAAAGAACCAAAGTTGTAGAGGTTGTTTTTGGAGGTCCTAATACTTTCCATATTTTTGTTGAAGTGCTTCAAAAAAAAAATCTGCAAGATCATATGACAGATTGTTCTTCACAACCTTGTATGCCAAGTCAATAGCTTCACATGACACACTGTTGAGACGACTAGAACTATAAATCTTGTGAGCTATAATGCCCTGCCCAAAGATCCTTAAAAACAAGGATGAAATACAAGCCAGACTTTTTTTTTTTTTTTTACAAGTATGAATGCACATGACAACATCATATAGGGATCATGAAGATCACAATGAATGACTTCATCACAACCCTAGTAACCAACGAATCTCTTAATGCCACTACCAAACTGACACATGCAAATAAAAGCCAACAATGACCATGCACATGATGAGGTCTCAAAGAAATGACACTCATCAACAAAACACCAAGCTAAGGTAAATTACAAAATCTTGAAATTTGGCTAAGCCTAAAATCCTGAAGCCCTAAAAATTGGCTAAATCTGGATTTTTGAAGCCCTAAAATTTCCTAGAATCATTATCTTATCTCGGAGAGGTCTGAAACCTATCTCAAAAGATTCATCACATATATTAAAATATATCTTAAGTATAAGGAATTAAGGGTGTCCAAAACCAACTTCTGAACTTTCATCCGACAAGCCTAGATAGCCCCTATTTCTTGTGTGAGAAAGTACACTGGTCTCAATTTTTGTACAAGAAAGTGCACAATTGCATGCAAGAAAGTGCATGGTTTCACACGAGGAATCGCTACACACTGTGTGAGGAATTGCACTCTTCACACGAGGACTTGCACTCTTGTGCAAGGACTTGCATTCTCACACGAGGACTTGCATGGCTTCACACAAAGAACTGCCTTTCCATGGGAGAAAAAAAATCAGCATGACAAAAAAATGCAAATAAAAAGCATAAAAACATGTAAACCTCCACACTGGGGAGTACTTGATCCACATAAATTGAGGAATGAACACTCGACAAAAAACAACAAGAAAGAGGAACATCTAACCATCTAAATTGAAACAGTAAAGAACATACTAAAATAAACATCGCAATAAACAAAAGCAACATTGCAATGTATAGAAATACCATCACAACAACTAAACAACCAAACTAAATACGTGGTTCCTCCCAACTGTCAATGACATCATAAGGCCATCATGGGCCCTAGCCATCCCCTGTGTATAACATCCCAAGCCACTGATCAAATTGTCAGTACTATTGTAATAGGGACATCACTACTAAACATGCTAATAACCAAAAGCATATGAAAATCTAACATGCTATTAGTAAAGCATTAGATAATCCTACAAGTAGATAACATCATCGATTACATGCTAAACATCATAATACAAAAATCTAACCTACTAAACCAATAAGCAATAGATACTCTAATATAACAATACACATCATTTAAGCATATGCTAAACATCATAATATGGGAATGTGTCAAATAAACTAACATCATCTAAACATGATATCCAAACATTACAATGAAACCATAAATCACAAGAAAGCATACTCTAGAACCCGAAGTACCAAGTAAAAACATCTAGCAAGGGTCGCACTAGGATAAAAGACCATCTCTGTACACTAGTCCCTAATAGTGGTATAGGTAGCTATCCCTCCCAACCACATGGTACCTATAGGTCCACACCCACGATGCTGATGGAGATAAAGATCCAACCACAAAACACATAAAACAACATCCATGGCTAACACTCATGTCAGACGGTATGATGGTTGAAACCAAGAACCTAAGACAATGCAAGGAGTACAGGTCCTAGCCAGACACTCAGTAGGCTACTAAGTAGGGGTTGACATCATGGAGAGTCACTCGGCATCCAAAAGCACAAGCTCGGATCATGTGTAGCAACACTCTCAAGGGAATTCCTTGGAACCATCACATAGATGTGGATCTTTTCATTATTTTAAATTTGATTAACACTCACTCATTTTAATTTAGTTATCACTTAAAACTTCCTATCCTCCATCAACCTCTAGCACCATAAACATCAAGTTGCAAGATAGAAGCCCCCTCCATATGCTACCCTACCCTACCCATGCTCATCCTATGACAAGTGCCCATGGGCATGTATACTCCCATCCCAACCCTAGTGATCATAACTTTTGGAAGTACCATGGGAGATTGGGCCTCACAAGTCACCTAAAAAATGTGTGTGCACATACTCATGTGTGGTGCACCACCATCACAAAGATCAAAACACAAGGACAAGAATGAGAAAACAATGCAAAAGATAACATACAACTGAAAGAAACACAGGAAGGATGGATTCTACATGAATCCCAGAGCCCATAAAACAATACATCATGAAATCACTCAACTGGCCTCAATCTAAGAGTATGGATTCTACATGAATCCCAATGATGTAGCAATAGAAAGAATCTTGAACTCACTCAACCGGCCTCAATTCGGGAGTATGGATCCTACATGAATCCTAGTGTTCACAAAACAAAACAAAGGTAAAAAAAAAACATAAAACCAAGTATAAAATCACTCAACCAAACACAAAGTTGGGAGTAAAGGTGCGACATACATCTCAATGCAACATGCAAGTGCAATAGTGGTCTGACTAATATCCAAACAAAACATCTAGGTCCATGACCCATATTGTGCCAAGAAAACTCAAAAAAATAGTGTGGCATGCAAAATGAGGTAAAAACCCCAAATTTTGGAAAATTTTTGAAGTTAAAACCCATTTGACCTTTGGGTACAAAAATCTCAAAAATCCAAAAATAAACAAGTTCAGACACTGTATGCAAAAATTGCCAGCATAAGGGTGTAAAACCCCAAACCCTCATCCCAAAAAAATAGGGAAATGTTCGTACCTACCCAACTGGATAGAACTAGCATACAAAAATGGAGGGGAACACTAGTTCTCAACCTCCAAACAAATGACTAACAAAAAAAGAAGTAGAAACAGAGTAGAAACAATAAAATAGGAAAGGCCTACCTCATAGCCGAAAGGGAAAAATGAGAATCTGAACCATAAAATAAATAGCTCACAGAAGTAGCTAAAACTCATGGCAATCCAAAGTTTCCCCAAGCTAGATACAATGAGCTCAACCTCGTGATGATCCCACACCCATAGCTCCCCCAATGAACAAAACAATAAATCATCATGAAGAGAATTTTGAGTTTTACTCTCCAAGTTTCTAATTCAAAAGTGAGAAGTGAGGAATTAAATTCCTTTTTGGATACTTATTCACTTTTTGGGTGAAAAATCAAGTAGGGCATTTAACTAGCCAACCTAATTAAACTTCAAATCAACCCAAACAAAAATAGGCTTTTCCTAAAAATAGGAATTCATCTATGGAAAAGTTGCCAAAAATTAAAATAAATTAATTAAAAGCTTGAAAACCCAAAAACATAGAAATTTCCTTAACAACTTTCGTGGCAATGAGAACCTCTAAATGCACAGACATGCTCATTGGTCTAATCACATAATTCAAATGAGTTTGGATTTAATAATCACTAAAAGGTTTAATCTAAACATTTAATTAAGGATACATCAACCATACAAGCATGACATTGGTGAAATATGAATGGCTGAGTCACTAACTCCATGTGCCACTACCAGGGATATAAATCATGCACACTAAACAACATGATCAAGTAAAATTGCATATAATAACATAGCCAAAGAAATAAATTCATTAAATCACCTAATTTAGCCATTTATTTAATTATATTAAAATAATCTATTTACATCACTCACGTTTGCATAAATCACAACAACGTAGTAATGAAGTAAATAACCATAGCATTAAATCTATCACATAACATAAACAGAGGTATTTACAAATACCAAATAACTAGATATCATCATAAAACACACTGTCATCTCAAAATGGCATCATCATGCAATATGATTAACTGAACAACATAGTAGTCTAATATCTATGATACTGAAATCAAGGTATAACTTCTAACCCTCAGGTCATCTCAAATGTAAACATAACATGAGTAACAAATATCTCTCTAATCATAAATATAACAAGGTAAATCCCATAATATATAACCAAATAATCCAACCTAAAAAATCCATTTCTAATTACTTAAGCATTAAATAATAGTTGTTAAAACAACATAAAAAGGAACTTACAACACATAAGCAACCATAGTCATAAACATGACTAACCATTGCTATAGGAACCTAGTCCAGTGTAGCATGGTAATGATACATAGTGCAATCTCTACACACATCTCAAGGTAATCATGGAACAACCTCATGCTACCACATTGATCTTGGCAAGCACTAGCACAAACCTCAGTAAACCATAAATCATAACATAGTCTCATAAATTTTTCAAAGCATAAAAAAGGCAACTGATATAGAAACATACATCAAATCCCCTCTATGTTGTAGACCACTCAGGGTCACAATCATGATCCCATCACAACAAAAGATTAGCAAGGTTGCATCCATCAGGACAATTTACAAAAGTCAAATGGTAGAGGCACTACATGAGCTATCACATGTATTGCAAATTTTAATTTTGCATCAGTTACACTACTAATAATCATACCTCTTCCATCCCACTCGCCCCGAGTTCTCTTTTCCAACTCCACCTGATGTAGGGTTTTGGCTACTTTGGCTTTGGTGAGCATGAGAAGACTAGTAATGCAATGAATCATCTTCTTGGTGATCACAACTAGTTACTCAAGCCATAACTAACCATTGTGCACCTAGCTAAGGATGTATCTAATTCTCTTGATTTGGAAACTTTAGGGTAGGTGGGGAATGTGGGTTAAACCCTTATCTTCCAAATATTTATGCTTGGGTTTAAGAATCCCATTAACACACATTCACCTAGGGCATCATCCATTTCTAAGGTTCTAATTTCTTGAATGACAGACTTGAAATGAGTTTAGATATCATTAATGAGAAGCACCTTAGGAGGAATTTGGGATTGTGCTCCATTTGGGTTGAGGGTTTCAACAATGCTAACACAAGTTTGAATTCTAGTGCTTTCCACTATACTCCTTGGACCAACATTTCAAACCCTTTCCTTGCTTTGCTACTACTTGTCAATGTCATGGTAACTTGGTAAGCTATGAAAACCTTGAAGAACTTTGCTACAAATTCTACTCAAAGTTGCTTGATCACTCTACAATTCGCTTCTTCACAATAATGCTTAGATTTCCTGGTGAAAATGAATTCAATTTCCTACTTTTTGCTAAAACTTCACCATTAATGCTTGGTAGAAAGGTAGCTATGATGACGTTTTTTTTGATAGGATATCATCCACTATCTATTTGGATTGCTCAGTAAAAGCTTCATATCTCATTAACTAAACATGTCCATGTTACTCCCAATTTTTCTTAGTAAAGCCTATGACACAACCTTTCTCAATAGAGAAGAAAACTTAGTGATAACTATTTACTGATCTTCCTTGATAATCCTTTTATATCTTGAATATTGATTTGGATCTTTGCCTTCTTTAAATTGGAACTATTTGGATGCAATCTTGACAATGCAGTTCTAGTTCTTCCTAAATGAATTAGTTGGAAATGGTGGAGTCACCCATTTCTTGAGTGGCATTACCTTGATTTCTTGGACTAGCATGCTTGGTAGGTTTTGGAATCCATTGCTATCTTATATGCTTTTTGATGTTATCTACTTTTATCTTCTTTTCATCTTCAATTCTACCTATATTCATACAATTTTTGGCTAGATGACCAAGTTTGATACAAGTGAAACATCTTTGTTGGAAGCGAAGATGGAGTAATTGAGAGAGGGTGGGGGGGGGGGGGTGGTGGGGGGGTGCTAGTGAATCTATTACCACTAAAAAAAATTGACAGATCCCTTAGATGTCAAAATAACTCTTTATTGCTATCACTTGGTAAACATTCATATAATGCTATAACTCAATAAATAATGATTAACCTATAATCACATCATAGCATGCATAAAATAATTTGCAATCATAAAAGTAAAATGCATGAACACATGATGCACCAGACTTAACATGGAAACCCAATATGGGAAAAATCACCAATGTAACTAGCTACTGATTTTCACTCTTCTGAAGTGAGCCCTATTAGAAGCCAACCCAATTAAAGGTTACAAAACACACTGTTAGGTGTGACCCTGTTAGAGGATTTATTCACCTTGTTAGAGGTCTTTAGAACAATTCAACTGAACTATCACCTTGTTAGAGGATTTAAAAAATAGTCGCTAAGCCAACTCTATAAAGAGATTTTGAAATCAATGTTGCAATGGTTAGAAAGCAACAATGAACTAACCTTAATAGGACGCAACTGAATTTGGTGATTCCAGATCTCTATTCTACACCATTAGATCCTCCTTGATTAGATATAGCTTTGCTCCTCATCAATGATCTCTGCTCATCCTTCCAAAATTCACTTCTCAATGATCAATCCTCATTGATATTCATATCATATCAAAATATTCCATACATACAATATTCATAATTTGATCTTTCATATATACTAATCTGATTATCAAGTTGGCTCAATTACAAGTTACAATTACTTATAATCATTACCTTAGTCAGCTAGAAATAGTACCTAAAAAATAAAGAATTATATCAAATTCCTTCACTGGCCAAGCTTTTTTGGTAAACACTATCCCAAAAATTAATTCCTCATGTTAACCAATTGAACTTGGTTAATATTGCGACAGCTGTGAAATCCTTTGTTTTTCAAGTGAGGTCTGTAAGAACTGAATTTCCTTCACTAACCTTGCCAGCTTAGTAGAAATTGAATTATGCCATATTTTTCTTTGATGACTAAGCTATCTTGATAGACATTGATTCTTCCTTCTCTATCCTTCAGAGCTTGGTAGCAACTATCTTCATAAGGTAAAGACTAGAAACACTCAGTAGACATAGTATGTCTCTTTGCAAACCAACTAAGCTTAGTAAAAGCTAATAGATAATTGGTATGACATTTGTGTAACATCAAAGACAATACACAATTGGATAATTGTATCCAAAAATCTCCCACTTTGGCATTGATGGCAACACAACATGTCATAGCATGCTCAAATTTGAGAACAAGATTTTTGATAGAAAGTTTTCTCCCTCTTTAGATTTTATCATCTCAAACTTCTTATCTATAGGAGTCTCCCTCTTCATACCAAACTCTCCCTCTAACTGATTTTATAAGAGAAATAGTGTATTCTCCCTATTGCATAAAACAAATTTCAAAAAAGATATGATAGTAAACTCTCCCTCTTTGACAACACATGCCAAAGACAACACAACTCAAAATAAGTTTCAATGTACCTCAAGTACTAATTCATATACAATGCCTCCATTATTCTGCTACATCAACTGATAGATCTTCAACTCGGTTTCTATTGATGCATTACTAAAACTTTATTCTAGTGAGCTTTAGATAGGGGAATGACCCCTAACTTACCTCTTAGATACAAAAATGTATCTTTAGGTAGTGGCTTAGTGAATATGTCAGTGATTTGTTCCTTTGAATGGACATATTCCAATCTAATTTCTTTATCCTGAACAAACTCTTTGACAAAGTGGTACTTTATAGTAATGTTTTTTTCAATCATCAGGGTTCTTGCAAAATCCATGATAGATCTATTCCTTCTTTTAGCTATTCCATTCTGCTCAGGACTTCTAGAGGTCGATACCTATCTTTTGATTCCTCTCTCAATGCAAAAGTTGTTGAATTCATTTGAGATGAATTCGCCAGCTTTATCTAATCTTAAGCATTTCAATCTTTTACCTATTTCTTTTTCCACTCTTTCTAGATACTATTTGAAGTTTTCAAATGCTTTTGATTTCTCTCTCAAGTACATAACAGTCATAATTCTAGAATAGTTGTCAACAAAGAGAATAAACAATTTTTCACCAATATAACTCTCTACTCCAATGGGTCCACACAAATCAATATGCACAATTTCTAAAATATCTTGAGACTAATAGTTTTTACTTTTGAAACTAGTTTTTTCCATTTAACCAATCTGGCAATTATTGCATAGACCAATATCAGGCTTCTTCAAATTTGGAATGCCTCTTAACTTTCTTAAATTTGCTAATCTTTACCATATTGTCAAAGTTTACATGACACAATCTTTTATGCCATAGCAAAATTTTTTCAATTTGAGCAATAAAGCATGAGCATTCACCAAGTTCAAGATAGAATAAGTTACCTTTTGTTTGTTTGCCTAATCCAATCAACTTCCCTTTGCTATCTAGCAGTCTTGCTTTGCCATCCATGAATTCCACCTTGAAACCAACATTAATTAGCTATGCAAAACTTAACAAATTGTGCTTTAGTCCTTCAACCCAATATGCATTATCACATACAAGCTCTTTAGATAAATAAATTCTTCCTCTTCCTCTTATACAACAAGGTTCATTATTACCAAACCTTACACTTCCACAATCATAGTCTTCAAAGTTTTCAAAATTTTCTTTATCACCAGTCATGTGATGTGAACAACTGCTATCTATGATCCAATTATCATTTTTTCTAACATGAGAGATGAGTGCCATTTCATCATCTTTTTCGTTATCATTATCAGATTCATCTTTAACAACAATATAAACAATTTCATCTTCACTGGTATCTGAATCTTTACAATCTTTGGCCATTAAACATGTCTTCTCACCTTTGTCCTTGAAGGATTTGTTGTTGGAAATGAGAATGGAGTAACTGAGAGGGGAGGGGTGAATCAATTACTACAAAAACTTTTCCCACAAGTCCCTTAAGATGTCAAAGGAAATACTCATTGCTGATACTCATATAATCAAACTGAAAACACAAGAAACAAGAGACACCAGATTTAACGTGGAACCCAATATGGGAAAAACCACCAATGTAACTAGTTACTGTTTTTCACTCTTCTGAAGTGAGCCCTGTTAGGAGCCAACCTTGTTAAAGGTTACAAAACACACTGTTAGGTGTGACCTTGTTAGAGGATTTAATCACCCTGCTAGGAGTGGCCTTGCTAGAGGTCTTTAGATCAATTCAACTGAATTGCCACCTTGTTAGAGGATTTTACAAAAGGCTGTTAAACCCACTCTGTTAAGACATTTGAAAACACTGTTACAATTGTTAGAAAGTAACAATGAGTGATCTGAAATAAATACAACTTATCTTTTGCTGATACAGATCTCTGTTCTGTTCCTCTCTGATCAAATGCAACTCTGCATCTCTGATCCTTCAAAAACTTGCTCTGACCTTCCTTATAATTCGCATATTAGATATTCAATCATATCTGCTCGCTTTTTCACATTCATACTTCCATACTTGAATTCGCAACTTGATCCTTCATATATACCTTTCAGATTATCAAGTCGGCTCAAATACAAGTTACAATTATAAATAATTGTGCTATAAGTCGGCTTCATACATTACATAAAGTAATTAATTTTAATTACTTAACCTTCGAGAAATCCTTCGCTGACCGACTCAACTCGGTAAATACTGCACAAAAAATAATTCTTGTGTTAACCGACTGATCTCGGTTAATACAGAGAATTTCGTGAAATCCTTCAGTCGCCGAGTGAACTCGGTAAACATCGATTTCTCCGACTTTCCTTTGATGACCGAGTGAGCTCGGTTAACACTGTCTACTTCTTTTCTTCGATGACCGAGTGATCTCAGTTAACACTGTCTGCTTCTTTTCTTCGATGACCGAGTCAACTCGGTAAATATTGACAACCTATCTCCTTTGTTTACCGAGTGAGTTCGGTAAACACTGTCTTTCGACAACAAATCCTTTGATTACCGAGTAAGCTCGGTAAACACTGAACTTCCTTTGTTTACCTTGCAAGCTCGGTAAACTCTGTCAACAGTTGTACTTACTTTCTGAGCTCGGTAGACTCTGTCTGATGACTGATATGACATTTCTGTAACATCAAAGACAATCATGCAATTATCAATTGTATCCAACAATCTCCCTCTTTGGCATTGATGGCAACACAACATGTCATAGCAAAATAAAATTTGAAAACAAGTCCTTATCAGCATAATGTGTCATCAAAACAATTCTCCCTCTAAGATGATAGACTCTCCCTCTTTCAGTAATCTCCTTCTGTGAAGGAATTACATAAGAACTTTCTTTTTCACACAAATTTCAGAAAGATATGACAGTAAAGTAAATCTCTCCCTCTTTGACAACAAATGCCAAAGACAATAGAACTAAAATGAATTGTAATGTACCTTTAGTACTGATTCATATGCAAAGCTTCCAGATTTGACTGCATCAACAAATAGATTTTCATTTTGGTATGCGTTGATGCATCACTAAAACTTGTTTTTAGTGAATTTCGGATAGGGGTGTAACCCCTAACTTACCTCTGAGATACAAGAATGCATCCTTAGGTAGTGGCTTTGTGAATATGTCAGCAATTTGTTCCTTTGAATTGACATATTCCAATCTGATCTCCTTGTCTTGTACTAATTCTCTGACAAAATGATATTTGATTGCAATATGCTTGGTTTTAGAGTGCATCACTGGATTCTTTGATATATTTATTGCACTAGTATTATCACAGAACATGACAACTGGTTCTTTGATTTCCATCCTCATTCCTTGCAATAACTGCTTAAACCAAACAATATTTGAACAATTTACTGTTGTAGCAACATACTCTGCCTCTGCTGTAGATTGGGATATACAATTCTTCTTTTTGCTTGTCCAAGAAACCAATCTCTTTCCAAGAAAGAATGCTCCTCCACTTGTGCTTTTCCTGTCATCAAGGTTTCCTGCCCAATCAGCATCAGTAAATACTTTCAAATCCAAATTACCTCCAAATTTATACCATAACCCATAATCTTCAGTTCCTTTCAAATATCTCATTATTCTTTTGATTGCCATTATATGAGTTTCTCTTGGTTTTGCTGAAAATCTTGCTACAATACCGACTGCAAGGGCAATATTTGGCCTAGTATGCACTACATACTGCAACTTTCCAATCATAGATCTATACAGTGTTTGATCCACTTCTTTGGATTCATCTTCCTTGGTAAGTTTTAATCCAGTACACATAGGGGTTCCAACTGGTTTACAATCCTCCATACCAAATTTTTTTAATATCTCCTTGATGTATTTTGACTGTGTGATGAAGATGCCATTCTTATTTTGTTGGATTTGAAGACCTACAAAGAATTTAATCTCACCAAACATAGACATCTCAAACTCCTTGTTCATTTGTTCTGAAAATTCTTTGCATAGATCATCATTGCCTGTGAAAACAGTGTCATCTACAAATATTTCTGCCAAAACAATCTTATTATCTGGACCTTCTTTTATATACAAGTTACTGTTATCATTAGTCCTTTGAAAACCAATCTGAATAAGATAGTTATGCAATCTTTCATACCATGCTCTAGGAGCTTGTTTTAGACCATAAAGCACCTTGTGTAATTTGCAGACCATGTTCTTCTTATCTGGATCAACAAAACCTTCAGGTTGTTCAATGTAAACTTCTTCATCCAGTATTCCATTGAGAAATGCTGACTTGACATCCATCTGATAAACTTTGAATCCTTTGTGAGCAGCATATGCAAGTAAGGTTCTTACACCTTCCAATCTTGCAACAGGAGCAAAGGTTTCTCCATAGTCTATACCTTCTTCTTGAGCATATCCTTTGCATACTAGTCTAGCTTTGTTTCTTGATACCTTGCCATCTTCATTTAGTTTATTTCTGAATACCCATTTTGTTCCAATCACATTCTTATCTTTGGGTCTAGATACAAGAGTCCATGTTTTGTTTTTCTCTATCTGTTCTATTTCTTCATTCATAGCCTCAATCCAACTATCATTTTCCAATGCATCTTTGATATTTCTAGGTTCAAAATCAGCAAGTAAACAAGTGCCTTTTAACTTACTTCTTGTCAGAGTTCCTTTAGATTTGTCTCCAATGATCTAATCTGGTGCATGATGCCTTCTGACATATTTAGCTAACACAGGTTCTTTACTTCTTGAATGAGTTTCATTGTTGTCCCTTTGTACTTCAGATTCTTGCTGTTTTGGCTCGGTAGATTCAGACTCGGTAGATACTTTCTTGGTAGAGTCTGAAAGTGACTCGGATTCTTTTAGCTCGGTAAAAACTTCCTGTGTCTCAGTTTGAACTTTCTGCAACTCGGTCATTGATGACTCGGGAGTTGAGGATTCCTGATTAACTGGAGTACTTGGTATAGTATCAGGTTCAATGTAAATAAATCTTCTGTAGTCTTCAGGAACCTTCTTGCTTTCTTCTTCTGATTTCTCTGCAAACTCATCAACTTTCACATGTGCACTTTCTATGACCTTGTGAGTAGATAGATTTAAACATCTATATGCTTTGCTTTTACAAGAGTAACCTAGAAATATTCCTTCATCTCCTTTTACATCAAATTTACCTTTTCTAGATTCTTTCAGAATATAACATTTGCTTCCAAATACTTTCAGATAACTTACATTGGGTTTGTAGCCATACCATAATTCATAGGGAGTTTTGAATGAGTCCTTTTTCAGTTGTACTCGGTTCAAGGTATGAACTGCAGTGCTGATAGCTTCCTTCCAGTATTTGATAGCAATGTTCTTTTCAATCATTAGGGTCCTTGCACAATCCATAATGGATCTATTTCTTCTTTCAGCTATCCCATTTTGTTCTGGAGTTCCTGGTGCTGAAACTTGTCTTTTAATTCCTCTTTCAATGCAGAAGTTATTGAACTCATGTGAAATGAATTCACCACCTCTGTCTGACCTTAAGCATTTCAATCTTTTCCCTGTTTCTTTTTCTACTCTTGCCAAGTACCATTTAAATTTCTCAAAAGCTTCTGATTTATTCCTTAGATACATAACAGTCATCATTCTTGAGTAATCATCAACAAAAAGAATGAAGAACTTTTCTC
Organism: Cupressus sempervirens; assembly: GCA_028749045.1. Taxonomy (NCBI): domain Eukaryota; kingdom Viridiplantae; phylum Streptophyta; class Pinopsida; order Cupressales; family Cupressaceae; genus Cupressus; species Cupressus sempervirens. The sequence continues at coordinate 204,641,220 of CM053786.1, read as the reverse complement.
CAGTATAACTTTCAATTCCAATGGGTCCACATAAATCAATATACACAATTTCTAATATATCTTCAGACTGATGGCTTTTACTTTTAAAACTAGTCTTTCTCATTTTTCCAATCTGACAATTCTTGCATAAACCGACCTCAGGTTTCTTTATATTAGGAATGCCTCTTACCTTTTTGAATTTGCTTATCTTCACCAGATTATCAAAATTGACATGACACAACCTCTTATGCCATAACCAACTTTCTTCAATTTGAGCAATAAAACATGAGCATTCACCAAGTTCTAGGTAGAACAAGTTACCTTTAGTTTGTGTGCCAGATCCTATCAGCTTTCCTTGCTCATTCAACAGTCTTGCCTTTCCATGCATGAATTCCACCTTAAATCCAGTATTGAGTAACTGTGCCACACTTAGCAAGTTATATTTAAGACCTTCTACCCAATAGGCATTGTTGCATATAATTTCTTTGGTTAGAGAGATTCTTCCTCTTCCTTTTATGAAACGAGGTTCATTATTACCAAACCTTACACTCCCACCATCATAATCCTCAAACTGATCAAACTTAGTTTTATCACCAGTCATATGATGAGAGCAACCACTGTCTATAATCCATGTATCATTCATACTTATATGAGAGATAAGAGCTATTTTATCTTTCTCATCATTATCAGAATCATCTTTCACAGCAATATAAAAAATTTCATCTTCGCTATTATCAGAATCCTTAGAATTTTCAGCCATAAAACATGATTTCTTACCTTTGTTCTTGAATGATTTGTAATCTTTCTTTCTATTCCATTTATGACCCTTCTTTTCATCATTGTTCTGCTTTTTTGGGCACCTAGCTGCAATATGACCAATTTCTTCACATGAAAAATAGATTAGAGGAATTTTACCTTTATAGTTTCCTCTGCCTCTGGAGTATTTCTTTGCCAGTAGAGCTTCAATTACTTCAAGATCACTATCTGAACTTTGGTCTGATTCATCATCACTTTCTGACTCTGATTTATTTTTGCCTCTATCTTTGAGTGAAAGTTTGGCCTCAAATGCTGATTCAGTGTTTTTGGAAGCTGGAACATAGTTGTCAAAATTGTCTAGTTCAAATGCGGTTAGTCTTCCAACTATAGCCTCCAAATTGATATTGTGATTTGCTTCACACCTTCTTTCTTGAATTGCAGAAACTCTGATTGCATAGATGGGAAGCAAGGTTCTGAGAATTTTGCTTATAACCGTCTCTTCTTTGATATCACCTCCAGATGCCCTGATTGCACTGACACATGCTTTGATTCTATCAACATATTTTGCAATGTTTTCATCCTCTCTCATTCTCATTTGGTCAAATTGTCCTCTTAGACTTTCTGCTTTTTCTCTTTTCACATTGTCATCTCCTCCATAGATTTCTTTCAGCTTGTTCCACATGTCAAAAGCGGTTTGGCAATCCTTGATGTCATCAAATTCTTCATAGCTTAGTGCAGATGCAATGTCTATCATCATATTGTTATGAGTCTTCTTTTCAGCAATATCATTGACAGATAATGTGCCGGAAGGTTCTTTGTATTTTTCATCAAGATATTTCAGTCCTGTATCACCAATAGTAGCCAAATGAAGTTTCATCAATCCTTGCCACGCAGAGAAGTTATTTTTGTTGAGTCTTGGAATTTCTCTTTTGTAAGACATCTTGATCTTTGGCTTAGATCCTTGAAATCTTTTCCTGCAAGCACCAATAAGCTCTGATACCAATTGTTGGAAATGAGAATGGAGTAACTGAGAGGGGAGGGGTGAATCAGTTACTACAAAAACTTTTCCCACAAGTCCCTTAAGATGTCAAAGGAAATACTCATTGCTGATACTCATATAATCAAACTGAAAACACAAGAAACAAGAGACACCAGATTTAACGTGGAAACCCAATATGGGAAAAACCACCAATGTAACTAGTTACTGTTTTTCACTCTTCTGAAGTGAGCCCTGTTAGGAGCCAACCTTGTTAAAGGTTACAAAACACACTGTTAGGTGTGACCTTGTTAGAGGATTTAATCACCCTGCTAGGAGTGGCCTTGCTAGAGGTCTTTAGATCAATTCAACTGAATTGCCACCTTGTTAGAGGATTTTACAAAAGGCTGTTAAACCCACTCTGTTAAGAGATTTGAAAATACTGTTACAATTGTTAGAAAGTAACAATGAGTGATCTGAAATAAATACAACTTATCTTTTGCTGATACAGATCTCTGTTCTGTTCCTCTCTGATCAAATGCAACTCTGCATCTCTGATCCTTCAAAAACTTGCTCTGACCTTCCTTATAATTTGCATATTAGATATTCAATCATATCTGCTCGCTTTTCCACATTCATACTTCCATACTTGAATTCGCAACTTGATCCTTCATATATACCTTTTAGATTATCAAGTCGGCTCAAATACAAGTTACAATTATAAATAATTGTGCTATAAGTCAGCTTCATACATTACATAAAGTAATTAATTTTAATTACTTAATGTTCGAGAAATCCTTCGCTGACCGACTCAACTCGGTAAATACTGCACAAAAAATAATTCTTGTGTTAACCGACTGATCTCGGTTAATACAGAGAATTTCGTGAAATCCTTCAGTCGCCGAGTGAACTCGGTAAACACCAATTTCTCCGACTTTCCTTTGATGACCGAGTGAGCTCGGTTAACACTGTCTGCTTCTTTTCTTCGATGACCGAGTGATCTCGGTTAACACTGTCTGCTTCTTTTCTTCGATGACCGAGTCAACTCGGTAAATACTGACAACCTATCTCCTTTGTTTACCAAGTGAGTTCGGTAAACACTGTCTTTCGACAACAAATCCTTTGATTACCGAGTAAGCTCGGTAAACACTAAACTTCCTTTGTTTACCTTGCAAGCTCGGTAAACTCTGTCAACAGTTGTACTTACTTTCTGAGCTCGGTAGACTCTGTCTGATGATTGATATGACATTTCTGTAACATCAAAGACAATCATGCAATTATCAATTGTATCCAACATTTGTGATTCTTGAAATTCTTCTTATCATTGCACTTGTGGCCTTTCTTCTCATCCTTGTTCTCTTGATAGGGAAACTTGTTGCAATATGACCTACTTCTTCCCATGAAAAACAAATCAAAGGAACTTTACCTTTGCATTCACATCTATTTCTTGAGTATTTCTTTGCAAGTAATGCTTCAACTATTTCAAAATCACTGTCAAAACTTTCTTTTGATTCTTCTTCACTATTTGATTGGATTTATTTGACTTTCTTGCCTTTCTCCTTGAGTGAAAGCTTGGCTTCAAATGTTGATTCAATGTTCTTTGATGTTGGAACATAATTATCAAAATTATCTAGTTCAAATGTTTTCAATCTTCCCACAATGGCATCTAGATTAATGTTATGATTTTCTTCACATCTTCTTTCTTGAATAGCAAAAACTCTTATTGTACAAATAGGAAGTAATGTTGTGAGGACTTTACTTATAACTGTTTCATCCTCAATTTTGCCTCTGAAAGCTTTAATAGCATGTACACTTGCTTTGATCCTTCCAACATATTTGGAAATGTTTTCATCTTCTCTCATTCTCATTTGATCAAACTATCATCTTAGAATTTTAGCTTTGGCTCTTCTGACATTGTCATCTCCTCCATGGATTTCCTTTAGGTTTTTCCACATTGCATTAGTAGATTTGTAGTCCTTGATTTCATCAAACTCTTCATAGCTTAGGGGAGATGCAATATCTATCATTATGTTATTGTGAGTCTTATTTTCAGAAATATCATTGATAAATAATGTGCCACCAGGTTCTACATATTTTGCATCAAGATGCTTCAGTCCTGTATCACCAATAGAAGCTAGGCGGAGTCTCATCAGTCCTTGCCATGCTGAGAAGTTATCCCTGTTAAGTCTTGGAATTTCCCTTTTGTAAGACATCCTGATTTTTGGCTTAGATCCTTGAAATCTTTTTCTACAAGCACCAAATTCTCTAATACCAATTGTTGGAAGTGAAGATGGAGTAATTGAGAGATGGGGGTGAATCAATTACCACTAAAAAAAATCCATAGATCCATTAGATGTCAAAGTAACTCCTTATTGTTGTCACTCGGTAAACATTCATATAATCATATAACTTTGTAAATAATGATTAACTTATAATCACATCATAGCATGCATAAAATAATTTTCAATCATAAAAGTAAAATGCATGAACACATGAGGCACTAGATTCAACACGGAAACCCAATATGGGAAAAATCACCAATGTAACTAGCTACTAATTTTCACTCTTTTGAAGTGAGCCCTATTAGCCAACCCGATTAAAGGTTACAAAACACACTATTAGGTGTGACCTGGTTAGAGGATTTATTCACACTATTAGGAGTGGCCTTGTTAGAGGTCTTTAGAACAATTCAACTAAACTGCCACCTCGTTAGAGGATTTACAAAATAGTTGTTATGCCAACATTGTTAAGAGATTTTGAAATCATTCTTGCAATGGTTAGAAAGCAACAATGAAGTGACCTAAATCGGATGTAATTGAATTGTCTAATTCTAGATCTTTATTTTGCACCATTAGATCCTCCTTGATTAGATATAGTTTTGTTGCTGCTCAATGATCTCTGCTCATCCTCCCAAAATTTTTTTCTCAATGATCAATTATCCTTGATATTCATATCATATCAAAATCATTCCAAACATACAAAATTTTCAATTTGATCTTTCATATATACTAATCTGATTATCAAGTCGACTCAATTACAAGTTACAATTACTTATAATCATTACCATAGTCAGCTGGAAAGAGTACCTAAACAATAAAGCATTATATCAAATTTCTTCACTAGCTGACCTTGCTCGGTAAACACTATTCCAAAAATTAATTCCTTGTGTTAACCAAGTAAACTTTGTTAATACTGTGAGTTCTACAAAATCCTTTGTTTGTCAAGTGAGCTTGGTAAGAACTAAGTTTCCTTTGCTAACCTTGCTAGCTTAGTAGAAACTGAGTTATGCCATATTTTCCTTTGATGACTAAGCTATCTCAATAGACACTAATTCTTCCTTCAATATCCTTCAGAGCTGGGTAGCAACTATCTTCATAAGGTAAAGACTAGAAACACTTAGTAGACACAATAAGTCTCTTTACAAACCAATTGAGCTTGGTAAGAGCTAACAAATAATTGGTATGACATTTTTGTAACATCAAAGACAACACACAATTTGATAATTGTATGCAACACATCTTATAGTGGTATTGTTTCTTCTAATGTGATGTTTAACACAATTCATTCCAATGTGTCCAAATTCACCACAGTAATGACATCTACACCAAGTGTTGTAGTCCCAACCAAATATTGCTTTCATAATTTTCTCTGCAAGATTGAATGACTTAGATCTGCATTCAGATGCCTTGTGACCTTATTTCTTGCATTTGTGACATTTTTCCTCAAATTTTGGTTTGTCTTTGCATTCATTAGTCTTATGACCATGTTGACTACAATTGTAATATTTTTCGTTGAATTTAGCTTTTCCATTACTCCAACATTTGTTTGATGTATGACCTATCTTACCATAATGATTACAAGTAGGTTTTTGATTCTTTTGGGCACCTTGTTTGGAGGATTCACCTTCTTATTTGTATCCAATTCCTATTTTACCCTTTTTTCTATAGATATTCTTCTCATTTAGCTAATTCAATTGATCCATGTCTACTTGGTATCTCATTATTCTTTCATTGAGTTGCTTTTTAGAATTTAGATCATTCCTCAATCTTTCATTGATTTTTTCTTTTAGAGTTTAGATCATTCCTTATCCTTTCATTTTCAGATCTCAAGCTCATGATTTCTTCATTTTCATTGGACATTTGATCAATAAGGTCTACTTGCTAAAGGGATTGATTTTGAATTTCATTATTCCTTTCATCCATTTCTTCTTTTGTCTTTTTTCTTTGTTCCAAGATTTCACATAATCTTATTGACTGAATTTCTTGCTCTCTTTTCAATTTCCTTACCTCTTCTTACAAGGAACAATTCTTTTCTAGGAGTTCATTTATTGCATCATTTGCTTCATCTGGACTACCTAAATGGAAAAAATCTTCAATTCTTTCTTCAATATATTGATGATCATTCATCCGATTTGCAAATTCCTTCCTTCTTTTTAGAGTTTGGGAAAGATGCTTCTTTTCTTTCTTGAGTTGGGCAATGGCCATTTTTTGATCTAAGTTTTCATTTTCAATACTTTAGGCATGTCAAAATATCTTCATTGTCCTTGATCTTTTCTCAAGTTGTCAAACTTTATCCTAAGAACCACAAAGCTCTAATACCAATTGTTGGAAATATTGAAGACTATGCTAGGTTACTAAGAGATGAGGGGTGAATCAGTAACTTGAAAAACTTTATCAAATATAGATCTTAATTGCAATAATCCAATTATCATTTAGTTCATCAAATCTAATCTACTTACATGCATGATAAACTAAAAACATAAAACATTTATAACACTTGAACACAATGATTTGGTGACCCAAAAACCTTCCAAATAGAAAGCGAAAATGGGGTGGGGATAATACCCATAAAAATTCAATAGTAGAGCATAAAGTTGGCTGATTAAGGCTTACATTTATCACTTCTAATGATCTTCCCTATTAGGAGAAATTAGGACTATTAGGTCCACCTTGTTAGTGGTTTTACAAACACACAATGAAGTATGCACTCAGTATATAGATTTGAGAAAAGATTGTTACATCTACCTTGTTAAAGGATTTGGACTAGTTCATCTATTAGGATGAAAAAATTAATCTCTAACTTAAAAGTGAATTTATGATAGAGATTCCTTGAAGTACTGATCACCTTTATGTGATGAATAAGTCTCTACTACTCCTTACTGATATGTATTTATAATACACTTTGTCTACTCTTGATTGACATTCACATTCTTACTTACATTTTTCATGAATTAAATGTTATGTAATCCTTGGATATGATACAATATATTACATATATACCAATCCAATTTACATAATTACAAAGTCGGCCATCATACAAGTTAACACCAATATTACAAAGGCAGCCCATATGTAGATACTCGAGCTCTGAAGACAGATTTGGTGAAGCTTTGATTCTTGGCATTGTCATGCACTTAGTAGAAGTAGAAGCCCAGACCATACTATCCACTTCAATGTAGTCTTGAACTTGGTTTGCACTGGTATTTTGTTAGATATTGTATAACTTGGTATAAACTGAATTACGTGTTTACTATGACTAGACTCGGTAAAGACTAACTATCATACAACTCGATTAAGACTAACTTTGCTTTACATGAACTGCCAGCTTGGTAGAAACTACAAATTTTATTAACCATTAAAATTCCCAGTTTGAAATACTAGGCTTCATGCTAATTGAATTTACTTGATAACCACTGGAATGCTCAATAGGAACTATAGTACTTGGTGGCTACTAAATTATGTGGAAAACACTATAGACTATTCAATGAGCTTGGTAGCCCTACAAAATATGAATAAGTTTTATCACTAATAAAAAACTTGTCTGGTGATAAATCAGAGGGAAACCATCAAACATTCTAATAAAACTTCTAATTGTAGTAGTATTGTAAAACATTCTGAAACAAAAACATCCATTGTGTTTCCAATCTAAGTTCCTTACTCTCCTTAAAATAGTATACCAAGCCAATATTCAATGGATTTTTTATTTTTTGTTAAATTATATTGATTTAATCCTCCAAATCCATATTTAAGTAAATTACATTTATTTTATGAAAATTATTGCACAAATGTTATCTCCAAAATAATGATAAACTCTTCCCATGTCCTTTTCCATTGTATGCATAGTTCTTTAGCCTCATGCTTCTTATACTAGGCTAAGTACTTATACACAAGAATTGTAGAGTAAATGAGTAAAATTAGTGTTACCATTCCATCCTTAACCATATATGCCTTAACTAGTTGACGTAGGAGCATCTTGGATGTAAGAGCAATCTTGCATCACCCAAAAACAATAACATTTTTAATCTTTCTATTTTAATAAGGACTAGTAGATAGGGTGGTTACTATTTATGGGAGCTTAATATTTTTAGCAAGTTTTTCTATGATCTTAGAATGTACTCATTTTTTACATGAAGGTTAATTTCAAAATTATAATCCTACCACAAAAATCTCATTGCTCCAACTTAAGTATTAGAGAAGTTATTGCAAATTTTTAGTGGAAAAACATTAAGGCTCACCATTAGAGGAATTAGAGTGCCTGAATGAGGTATAGAAGCTCAACGGAAAAGTGTTGGCACAATTTGAGCCTATAGATCAGGAGCTGGCATTTTCAACAAGTGGTTATAATAGACAATTAGAAAAATAGTTTGAGAGTTGTGGCCTTTCAAAGTTGGGTTACCCAAATTTCTAAAATAAATGTCAAAAATGTATTTGTTCAACTGTATATTTATTGCTAAGGTATGTCAAACCTAGGTATTAAGTTTCAATGTCTAGAACCTTCTTGGGTAGCATAAAATTGCATATTTAAGAAAGGCTCAAACATTGTCTAGAATATCTCAGGGTAGTCATTTATAGCTTAGTCTTATAGATTACTGCAATGAAGGAACCCATTTAGGTTAGCATATTGTAATTGAGAATTTTGCAATTCAGCACCTATGGTGATAATAAGAGGTCCATATTGTGTTCTTGCATTTGTTGTTGTTTTTTTGCTTCTGTTATATTTTTATGGTATTAAGGGGAACACCTTTCATAACTAGTACATACTTTATTTATTTATTTAACATTAGTTTGAATTTGTTATGGAGCAAACTATCGGCATCCTTTAAGGAAAGCTCGTTTCCTCTCCCCAAGGGTTTTGAGACCTCCATATCATTTATCATTGATTATTATTTTCATAGCCTATAAAATAATAGTTTCATTTCTCCCTTGCTTTAATAAAAATGGAAACAAAAAAACATCAGTTGAATAAAAATCTAAAATATGGAACTTAGTACGTTTTGTACGACATGCTCTAATGTCTAGTTTCAACATGGGAAAACTCAAATAGTTCCTTAAAAGCACTTTTTGCCTCCAGAGATAGGAATAAACTAGTATAGATATCTTAAATAAACCTATCTAATGAAATGTTGATAGATATATGCTACAAAATTATTAAAATTTAATTTAATGCACTCATAAATATTTATATTTCCTTTATCTCTATTTTTGTTGCAGTAACTTAAGCTTTTCATTTAATTTACCAAACAAAATAATAATAATTAAAAAAAATTATCACCAAAGATAATAATTTTATCAAATATTTAATGTGTTGTTGAAAAGTACATTGTATTTATAATAAAATCTAAAATTTTGACTTGTAAATAATTGTCAAATTTAACCAAGAAAGATAAAGTTAACATTTTAACACACTTACACCATCCTATTCTACTCTTTCTTCCATTGTAGAATTCCTATTAGCATTAACAATGTAATAATCCCATCATGATAAAAATAGAAACACAATGACTGAACTAAATATCAGATCCATCCATTCCTTGTGATAGAATGAATTTACATTACAAGCTGAAATCATCGGGCAATATACTAATCAATGTATCTAATGAATTTCTCACATACACTAATAGATATCTAAGATAATATTACATACTATTTTTTTTTCATAAGTCAAAGGGTCCCCATCAACAAATTTTTCATCTAATGGAGGAATTTCATTAACCTTTCTAGTTACTAGCATCACCTTTTTAGCCTCCTACATTTGACACCAAATACAATGTCTAACATTAAAAGGGAATAGATAAATAGTCATTTTTAAAAAATCAACCACTGTATTGTACTATAAATGGAATAGTGTAAAATCTCTAATAAAGTTTATTGACAACATGCATTAGATACTCTTAATTGGCAATTCAAGGTAGTCACTGCAAAATATTGTCAACAATATGTAGCAAGGATAATATTTATAGATCTAACTTTAGAATATTGAAAAAAAAATCCATTTAGCCTAAATATTGCTTACTAAAATAATAATAATTAACTTGAGGATTAAATAATAGTGATTAATTTTAGGATTTATAAAACCACATAAAACGTTCATAAAAAAATTATATTACCCTAAAATTCACTCTAGTTTTCCTAGCTAAAATGCATGTAATATTTAAGGTTCCTAAGATTTATATTAAAATGTATGAGCCTTAAATCACACATTGAAAATAAAAGGAAAACAAACATAGGAAAACATACTTGATGTATCACAGATCAATTTTTCTAGATTAATTTTGAGGTTTAACCATAGATGTTAATAAAAGAAGCAATCTTAAAGATGGAAGGTAATGACAATCTTTGTTTTAAATGAACATAACAAAATTTAAATTATAGAAGCTTAAAAGAAACATTGTGCTATAAGATACTATACTAATCTAAATAGATAAAAGAAATAAAATAATTATTTCCATCTATTGTTATTTTAAAACAATCTAAGTAAGTAGATATTTAAAAACATGTCCTACCTCCTTATCTTGGGAAGAAGTCTCATCCATTCCTCCTTCCTTTCAATTGCTAGTTTTTTACCTAAAGAAACATAAATATATATTAGATTAGAAAATTTCAGCTAAAATCGTTACCTCTTTCATGCATGACAACCTTTTACAAACCCAACTATAAAATTTTCACTCAACAAAGATTGAAATGAATTTCTAAATACAATATTCATACAATATTGTGTTAGTTGTGGCAATTGTAGATTCTATAGTCATAACAGGCATACAATAGAGGCAATTGATGTCATACCTAGAAGGACAATAATATTTGATGGGATTGAAATAGGGGGAGTGATAGTGGATATTGATACCACTATGGTTGTTGACATGACACCAGCCGTTGGAGTAACTATGGCAACAAATGTAGGCAAACCAAGCTGACTAGTGAATAATAGTACACATTCAACATAGTATTCATTCAACATATTGAAGGTGGCAACTTTTCTATAAACTACTTTAGATACTCTAAGGGGGTCCTACAGTTACAAATTATAACATCATGACTACTCAAAATTACCTTCAATTGCATAAAAGTAAAAAGCAATCCTTATAAACAAGGGATGGTTGTAAATAAGCATATTAAGTTCTATAAAATAAACATCTTAACTTGTAAACAACTAGAAAATGATTGAAACATGGGTTATTATTTTAGAGAAACCATTAAAGGGAAAGAACTCTAGTCTGGATAAGAAATCACTCTCTTAACTTCTTTACCAAAGTCATAAAGCATTGATGAACATGAATATAGGCATGTACACAACCAATTCAAGTCCTTAACAATATACAATAGAAGACATTTCCATCTCTATGTTGTTCTTCTCTAACATAACTTAGGGAGGCTCAAACCACTTATGTTGAAGGTAAAACAACGCTGACAAATAGCTATCCCTTCTATTTTTTCACAGCGCATATATTCCTATTTTTTCATCGCATAGATATTCCTCTTTACCTCTTTTTTTGACAGTGCATATAGTCATTTGATGTGTAAACTAGTGCACAAAGTGGTGAGATTATTATGGTTTTAAAAATATGCTTTGAAACTTGAGTTTGGGAGTCAACTCAGTTTTCTTAAAATTCACCATTTAAAATTGTAAAATTGATGTTATATTTAATATGCTCTTTTTTTAAGCTCGTCATTGTTGAATTGTAAATCCAATATTAGTTTTAGATGTTTTTAGCATCTAATATCCTTTTAAACCAATGTAGGAAATCAGGAGCCAAATGATTCCTTTTTGTGAGAAGGCAGAGTAATAGTAGCAAATATTTCATTTAATGGGATATTAGTCAATAAGTTGATATTAAAATCATGGATCCTTTGTTACAATACCCAAATTTGTGAAGATAGCTAGCCAATTCCTGTTGAAATGAAAGATGATGCTTTCCTAAACCATTCTTATCTTAAAATGATCCATCACTTTTTTTCTTAAGAAAAAACTATAGTTCCTCATTTTAATTAAATCTCTGATGAATATGTGATACTCAATTCAGTGTCATAATTAAAAATTGTAATCTAGATATTTTCTTCTTTTAAGGTTGTGGTAAATGAGAGATTTAGGGAAATCTAGACTCTAATCCAAAATTTCTAGATACTTTGGTTCCTACGGAGTCTAAGAATACAATATCTTTGGCTAACTTTAATATGGTAAAGAATTGCCAAACTTTGTGCCACAATATTAGGTATTCATTTTGAGCAGCTAGGGAAAGATAATATTTGAGCTAATAGGAAAAATAGATTCAAGGGAGATTATAAAAATAGTTACCAAATTTTCCTACTTCAACCTATTATTGAGGAGGTTGAACAATGCTATAACATAGTCATTCCTCATTTCAATACTATGGGAAGACCTTTGAATTAGTTTAGAGATACTTTTACAAAGGATGTAAGATGCAAGAACTCTAGAGTCTCTAATTACCATTGCTCAAAGACATCATGAGAAATTTTTTGAGTACAATTTGGGTCAAGTAGGGTTTTACTATCTCTCCAAAACTCTTTTGACTCTTTTACCTCTACCCCATGTTTCCAATCAAAATATTCCTTTAAAGATAGAAGAAAATTGATATCATTCACCATACTTCCCTATAGGCACCAACACAAAAATGCTAAGAAAACAAAGGAAAAGCAATCATACATGCTAAGTAATCTAGATAAAGAAAGAAAGAGAGTCCATGCCTACTCTAGATCAGATGCTTCAAAAGTTAGATGCCTTAACTTATCTATTAAAATTTCTAATATTCTCATGCCATTAGTATCCTAAATGTGCAACACCTTCAGTACTAGGCAGGCTTGAATTTGATATAATCTTTAAATATGAACTGCTCTCCAAAAAATATACAAGTACAAAAGAAACTGACATAGAATAACTAAAATGATTTAGTCTAGCATAAAATAATGTAAGTAAATTAGTTTCTAGTTACAAGAAATATATTTTTGGAATTCCTAAGTTCATTTTGAAATGTTGCAAATGCTAATTTAGAAAACAAGAATCATGTTTATACAAATAGTCGAGCTACAACAGAAGCATTTACACTAAAGAGTTATAGTACAAGGAAAATATTTTCCAAATACCTTAGTTCTTTTTGAAATGATGCAAATGCTAATGTACAAGAGAAGAATCATGTTTATGCAAATACTTGAGCTATAGCAAATACATTATACACTAAAGATGCATAGTAAGTCCTCCAAGAGGAAAGTGGAATCCTCCACCCCACATAGTTCATTATGGACTCAACTTAAATAGGACATCCAAAGGCCTTGCTAGAGATGTTGAAATTTCAAAAAATAAATGGACAAAATTAGAGATCTTTCTCTTCTTAACTCAATCCCTACTCCAAAAATGTAACCAAGCTTGTGGCTATTATTAAGAAAAACAAAGCTCTAAGATTTATTTTAGGTAGATGATCTTAAAATTTGGAACTTAACCAACCCTCAATATCAAGGCAATGAGAACTGAATCATGCAATAGTAGAGGGCTCAAAGGACTAAAACAAGAAATCAAGATTTTTTTTTAGCATCCACTTTGGGTGTAGCCTCCTTGTTGCACACAAGTACCTAGGTGGGTATTTTTTTGATAAAGAACACCAATTTGCATTAGGACCATATAATGATAGGATCTTGGATGCACTATTTTAATTATATGACTAGCTACTTCCTAAGACTTGGTGAGGACATCATAGTATGTTAATTATATTGATGATAAAATATGTGAAAAATATTCAATTAGGAGATTCTATATTTATTCAATTAATATTTTAAGGTGGTACATGTTGAAATATTTTAAGTTTTACATTTGATGATTATCCATTAACATCTTAAACAATGTCCTTCCTATTGTTCATCATTTTATCAGTAGTAGCTATTTCTATTTTAGCTTAAGTATCATAGAATCAAAGTTAGGATTATCTCATCCGATTAATTATGCATTGTTGACTTGCACTATTGAATTCTAAGTTTGAATTATCCCTTCTCAATAATTATGCATGTTTAAGAATTCTCTAATCATATCCCACCTATCTTCATGTTATTTGCCATATTTTGGTTTTTTGAGGTCACCTTTGACTACCTACAAAGATATTTGAGTTTTTGACATGGAAAATACTTCCTAGATGCAACATAAACCAAAATCAAAGCAAAAATACACACTCAGGTTGTTGATTAGATCCTTATTTTATATTCATGATCCACAGCTTTTAAATTTTTATAGTTGAGGTAAATGTCTTATGATATTTTTTTATCAATATTATGTAGAACAATTATTCCACAAAATTCTTTCATGTAACAATATTGCAATACACTTTCAGGGCTATATCAAGAACCTTTTAGGCAAAGAAGGGAAATTTTGGTAAGGTTGAGTTGGTTGTAACCCACCTCTTGATAGGGCTACAAGAAGAAAACAAAGATATTTATACTTAAATCATCTTGGAATCTTCCAAATTTATTCTTAACTAATCGATTAACTGCTAGATGATCAATTTGCAATATCCTTCAAATTGGGATCTATGGCCAATCACCCAACCCTTCAAATTGAAAAACAAACTTTTCTAGGGCCAATAACAATTAGGTCTCCATTTACAAGGAAAGTGTCTCAAGTTCCATACCCATAATCATCAAACCTATTGGAATAGGTCAAATCTTGGGTTTTAAGTCTTTGTTCCATTCCATGGCCAAGTTTTGATTCATTTACAAATGTTTCTCCCATAAAAAATAACTTCTTGGTTGAAGAACCCAAAAATATTAAAGTACATCCTTTGACCTTCCTTTCCCCCAAGGTTCATAATTTTCCCATGGTGGAATGTCCAGGAATGAGGATATTTCTCTCAAAACCCTAATTTAGGACCTTCAATAGGCAGTGAATGTTGAAAAATCTCTAATTTCCATTCCTCAACACTTCAAGGTGTCAAACAAGTTTCATTCTTTAGAAAATTCACTAGGGAAACTTTTTCTATGGTTCAAAACCCAACATGAATCTTTATAAATCCGTACAACTCAAAAACATTGTTGAAACTACACAAAATAAAGGTGTTTTTATTGATCAAAATGTGGTTTTTCTATAATAAGTTCTTCTATCTCATAGAAAGGGTTATCAACCTTATATTACATCCTCCAAGTAGTTCAAACTGACCAAAGTTGTTGCGAATGTTCAATTTCAAAAAGTTTCTCAATAACCTCTAAATACGCAAGAAATCTAAACAAGGTTGTATACATTCAAAAGTGTACCTATGTGCGGAAGGTTTAACACTCGATCTTGTAACACTTAACTGAATTATCTTGAAATGTATTTGTTCTACAAATAATTAGCTTAGATCATTTCCATAAACATGAAGAGTGTACCTATTTTTAGAGAGGTGAAAAGAAATGAGAATGCCATGAATAATCAATGCAGAAATCTACATGGTGTTGCAATCAACAAAGGTATTGATTGTTCCATGTTGAATATCAACACATGGCTTTAAAGAAGCACTAAAGAAAACTTTATAACATTATCATGCACCATAAATAAAATAAAATCAATTTCAAAATGTAAATATTTAGAAAGTCATTGACATAAAGAAGTTGGAACTAAATGGTAATATGAGGAAGTTATTGGCAATTAATAGATGTCATCAATCAATGGTCACACTCTTCCATTAGGAGCATCTTCTATGTCGATCTCAAATAAGTTTTGACAAGTGAGTATCTATACACTTTAGTCATTATTATTCATTTACTTAGTTCATTTCAAATAAGTAATGTATGTCCAGACAATGAATGTCAAGTCACTCAAATCCTGAGCATATAGTATGTGCTAAGTGATTCAAGTTCTAAGAAAGTAGTGTATGCTAAATCATTAAGATTCCAAGTGACAACATTGAAGTTATAGTAAGTGTAGCGCACCATGGACTTCAGATGCCTAGTAATACAATTTTGACATAGTTTCTTGTATTGACACCAACTACTATGTAAACCATTTTTGAGGGAACTTAAAGATTATTTTACAATATTTGTTGATAAGGATGAATCCTAAATGTGAATCCCTATGTAGTGCATGCATCTAATTAGAAAAGGGGAAGGTTTGAGTGTAAATATGGGTAAATAACTACCATTGATTCATACCTAACCCTAAGTTGCCTAGGTCTTCTTAAGGAAGACAAAGCCTAAAATTTTTGGGAATTCTTAAGGATAATTGAAGAGTGTTTACATGTGAAAATAGAGAATTCTTGGTGATTAAGGTGTTATGAGTTGAGTTATGTTGCAGAATTAGTTAAAGGAGAGAAAAGGAAAGGAATTAGATGACAATAGAGATACATCTGATTATAAAGAATTAAGTAAATATTATTGTAGAGGTGATCTAAAATCAAGCAATAGAGTGGTAATTGAAGGATCATTACTGAGACATTTTAAAAGGTGAATCAATCAAAACTCTTAATAGTATAGTCTTGATAGGCTATTGTAAATCCTTTAACATGGTACTTACTTCATTGTAAGTTAAAGTCCTCTTACCAACCACACTTTTAGCTAGGTTTTAAAATCCTTTAAGAAGGTAAGATCTAACAATCTTGTAAGCCTTTAATAAAGAAGATATTTCATAGGGTAGATCATATTTTATGGTCAAACAATTGTAACCTTAATTGGATACACTTTACAATTGTAGTAGTGAATATTTGTTGGTGTCATCCCCACCGTAGTTTTACCTTCTCATTTGAGGGTTTAGTTATTGAGTTGTTAGATGGATGTGAGGTGAATGATTTTATAGGAATAATTTTAAAGCACTAATTCACCAGCCCTCATGCCTCCCCCCCCCCCCCAGACTTTACTTTTCCTATTGTATTACCAATAATTGGTATTGGAGCTAGGTTCTCTAGAAAGTAAAGATTTTCAGCTTTGAGGAAATTCTACATATTAGGAAAGACTATTGAGAACCAAAATATTGAGATACAAATTTCCTTACATCAGCTAAATGAAGAAACAAATGATTCAAAGATATCATTGAAGAGAACGATGGAAATTTCTATTGATAAGAATGACAAAAAATACCAAGAGATTGACACCACTAAATTATTTGCAAATGGAAACTCCAATGAATTTGATGCAATAAAAGTATATCTAATGGAAATGAATGGAATACTAATTGAAGAAGTTAGAAATCTAAATTGAGAACAAGAAGTTCAATGAAAATTACTTTGTGAGGTCACTAAAAAGAAGAGAAAGCCATAGAAGACAAAGTCATGATCTAAGATTAAAAGAAGAAATTTGTCAACAAATTGGAGAATAAAACATCAAAAGTACAAGGAATTGCCAACATGCAATTGGAGACAATGAATCAAGTCATGATTGTCAATCATGAGCTACATTATGAAAACATTGAGATTACAACATTGAAATTGAAAAATGAACGATTGAGCAATGATCTTAAAAGGGAGACAGAATTTTTTGAAAGTTTCAAGAAACCTAATGAGGCCATCAAGTACTATTAGAAACTAATGAGATCTCCTATATATAATAATGATACTATTGGATTAGGATACACCAACACTAAAGAAGGACAATCATCCAAAACTATTGAGAAAAGTAACAAAGATAAGAACTCCAAACCCTCCTGTCATAATTGTAGAAAGTTGAGACATACTACTAATGTTTAGAGGAGCAAGACTACAAATTAGAATTTTAAGCAAGAGAACATGGGTCACTTACATAAGTACAATGAGAAAGGTCATTTGACACATGAATGCAGAACCAAGACCATGAACACTAAAAGATTTGAAAGATATTCTACAACTATCAAAAGTATGGACATAGAACTTTCAAGAGTGTAGATCCAAACCTAAGTGGTCATCAAACAAGCAAACAAAGGTAAAAAACAATGGAAAATCTTATAACTGGGATTATAATACTAGGTATAGTTTTCTTTACTATAAAGAGTGTGGACATGTTCCTAAGAATTATATTAGAACACATTTAAATTAGATGGTTTAGTCAAACCACATGTTTATTTGTTTGAAGACTATTAACATGAGAAAAAATTATCTAAGAAGGTCAAAGGCACCATGAAGTTAGTTCAAGAAAGGAAAAGGAAAGGAAAATGTTGAGAATGTCAAAGATGAAATGAAAAACACATGGAAGAGAAAGGAATATTTCAACACATCAAGTATAGATGGGATCACTTCACTCAATGGGTCACGTGATCACACCTCATCGAATTTAGCAATCAAGAGGTATGTGGGACTAATAATTAAAGGGATATACTATACATTAGTACCAAGGGTTTATTTCTAAAAAGATTACATATACAAGAATACAGAATTAAATAATCAAGAGGTATGTGAGACTAATAATTAAACGGATATACTATACATCAATACCAAGGGTTTATTTCTAAAAATATTACATATACAAGAATAAAGATGCAAAGTGTTGTTTAAAATCAAGAATAAATCTCTAAGTTTTGTTAGTTTTCATGTTATTGTCAAGCATGAAAAGTTTCACTATGGTTCTCTAGAAAAATTTTAGTTAATGCCAAGCTATCAAAGTTGTTAGTATTAACTGAGCTCATAGTAGTTGGCAAGCATATGGAAAATTACATGGATGTCGAGTGAGCCATAAATTATGTTGAAGTAAAGCTTATAGCTATGTAAGAACTTAGCATTGAGTGAAGTGTTTTAAGGGCTATTTAATAAATTTCTACTCATTACACATCATTTGAATTTTGAGAAGAGCATGAAGAGCTAAGGGTGAGCTAGAGAACTTGTTTTGAGCATTTGAAAATGGATTTAATAGTTGTTTGACACCATCTCTGTAGGATTGGAAAGGTATTTATCATGTGTCAAACTATAAGGTTTAATTTTTTAGCAAAACCTAGTTTTACGAAATGGATTCTAGTTCTTTAGCAGCCAAGGTTTAAGAGGGAAAGAAAGTTTCGAATATGCAATTGATAAGCAATGAGATTAAACAATTTAATTTTAGAGCTATTCTAGACATAGCTTATAAACAAGATCCATCTAGTGCATTGCCAATGATACCACCATGAGTATTAATGATTCAAGATGTTAGACAATGATATACATGTAAAGTTGGAAGTATAGGAGACATAGAGATTATGGAGACACATGGAAAATTGTGTGAAAATGGAGTGTTGAAGGAGGAATACAAATTTGTTGAAAAGAAAGGGTTACCCTATGCCCTAGATCTCCCCAACGTCTTCAAAATAGAATGGAAAAAGATAGTTTTGAGAAGAATACATTATAATTTTTTATTGCTAGAGAATGGACTAGTGAAAATCACCAAGAAGATTATGTATATAATTATAGGCTATCCAAACCCTAGATAGGCCCAAGACAATGATAAGTGAAGCAAAAGAGGTAATTTAAAGGAGTATAAGGGTTGTATGGAATAAATGAGGGATGAAAATAGATAAAATCATAGATCCCTTAATTGCTTTTGTAGTAAGGATTATACCACACAAGTTCTATCAATCCAATAAACTCAACAAGGTACCATGTATTGCAGTTGACATGGGATACAAGATAGTGAAGAAAGATCATACTTATGATCTTATGGAGTTGCAGTTGTAATAATTGACTATAAATTTTGGAGCCATAAGGAAGACCAAAAGTGCATAGTAAAAATTTATATCTATTCTTGTATGTATATTATTTTATGTACATAATGTAGTGCCTGCCCCTAGTTTACATTTTTCGAGCTACATTTATGTTATGATTGCCAAACTCTTTTAGGCCAATTTATGTTTGATGAGTAGTATTATTATTTTAGAGATTATCAGATGATGTTTACACTCAGTTATTATATGATGAGATTACTTGGTACTCTATATTTCATGCATGTATGATGATTATTCAATGGTTTTAGTTATCGATGATGATTAGTTGGATGGCTTATTATTTCATGTGCCTCTTATGGATACTTACCCCATACTGCATGTGTATGGTGTGCGTGCTGTTTTATTTATGTATGGTGTTTCTGATATGGTTAAGGAAGGGAGTCGTAGTCACCTGCTAGTTGGGATCTACACGATGCACCACTTCCTGCCATTGCCTGTTTAGCTTAGAATATTGTGTTTGTACATGCGTGGATTTTATGCAGGTTGCAGGTACCGGGTATCGACTTCCCTGAATTGTCAGGATGAGCGTACCCTATCGCACTATCTCAATGGTAAGAGAGGGGAGATAAACTCTTAAGTCCAAATCCTAAACCCTCTAGCCAATTGTCCTAATTGATAATTAGGACAAGTATCTGAGTTAGTACCCTCCGAATGCATCAAATGATGTAATTTTGTGATTATAACCTTTTTGTTTGATGTGGTATGTATTTTTCTATGATGGGTTTTCGTATGTTGCTTTATGAGTCCTTGGTGTATTTTCTATTAACTAAGTCTAATTAAAAAGACTAATTAATGATTTAGTTTAATAAGGAATTAATTATGATATCTTTATATTTAATTAATTAATTAATTAATTAAATAAAAGAATTAAAGTTGGAAATTAAAGTTTAAGATATATTTAGAACAGGATAATATTTATTTAATTTAATAATAATATATTTGGAGTTCATTTTTAAATAAATGCTAAATATTATTGTTATTTAAATTAATTAAATATGTTATCAATTAAGTTCTAAAATAAATTAAAAAGTTGAAAGATATAAATTTATTAAGAATTCTAGATCGCATGATCTAATCATGAGTTAAATATAAGAATTAAATTAAAAGATTAAATTATAAAAATTAATAATGTTATTTTAATTTCTTAAAAGTGCACATAAGATTTAAAATAATAAATTAATTAAGAATTGAAGTCAAGTGAAATTTTAAATAGAGTTATTTAATAATTCAACTTATTGTGCATGAAAGTTGAATGCAAAAGAATTAGAAAAGATAATAAAAGTTAATTTGAGTTAACTGAGTTGTGCAAAGAGTCTTCTCGGGTAAACGCACAATTAGTGCCCCGAATTGAGGAGAATTTTCTTATCACAACTTTGGGGGTTCATTTTTTTGATATACGAAGTTGGACGAGAATTTTGGGGAGACAATTTTGGAAGCGAATTTCAGGAAGCTGATACCAAGAGAGTTTTCCAGAGGAAGGTTATTGAGAGGAGCGAATTCTTTCACAGTTCCTGGAGATTGCATAATAGCATCAGAATCAGGTAGGGTCTGGTGTTTTCAATTATCGATTTAATACGCAATTATCCTTTTCTGTCTTCTTCGTGTCTGGGGTTTGTAAATCTGAAATTCCTTGTGAAGAATACTTAAACATTACGAAATTGGTTTTTATCAGTTACTTGTTTATAAACTTCTTCCAACATGAGATTTAAATGGGAAGGGTTGAATTTAATACCGAGATTCTAGATTAACGTTTGGATGAATGACTATATTTTCTATATCAAGATAGAGGAGGAAACAATCTTTCAAGGCATATATTTATATATATATTTAAAAAAAAAAAAAAAGAAAGAAAGAAAGATTAATTAATTATTTTAATATATATATATATATAGTTTAAAAAATGTTTTTTTTTATATATATATATAGTTTAAAAAATGTTTATATATATATATATATTGATTGTGTTTTTTTTTTAAAAATATATATATATAAAATAAAATTAAATTAAATATAATGTTTTTATAAGTGTGTGGGGGGGGGGGAGGGAATTACCCCATGCCCACCCCCCACGGTCAGCTCAGCCGACAGACCTGCGTCGCAGGTACTGCGACAGCAGGTACGACGTACCTGCTGCCGCAGGCCCTGCGTCCGCAGGTCTGCGGCAGGCCGTCGGCTTATTTAAGCCGACGGTTGGATATTGTAAAGTGGCTTTTTTTTTTTTTTTTTTTTTTTAAAAAATATATATATATATATATGTATAGTTGTAAATTCATTTTTTTTTTTAATATATATTATTTACAAAAAACGATTTTTATTATTAATTAAAATTTTTAATTAATAAAATTATTATATATTTTTATTTAATAAAAGTTTTATTTTATTAATACTTAAATAATAAATATTAAATGTATTTCACATAAATGGTAAATATTAAATTATTGATAATTTTAGTTAAAAATTAATAATTTAACAATTAATGGATAGATTAGAAATAGTAATTAGATCAAATGAATATTGATTAATTTAATTAAAATTAGTTTAATTAAGTTAATTAATAATGAATTTTATTTGACTAAGCTATAAATTTGGATATTGATTTAATGAAAGTTATTATAGAAATGGGTTATTCGAAAAAGGGTAGTTGTGAAAACTTTGTTACTTGAATTCGACATTAAACTAAATCACAAACCTTACCTTAACTTAAATAATATACTTTCAGATCCAATCTCTGAGACTTTGATGTTGTCTTTGTACTTTGAATGTTTTGGGGTTGGTTTAGCGTTGACCAGTTCAGGTTGTTACCAGAGGCTCGGGGTTTGTGAATGTGATGTCTTGATGATTTGGTCTCGATCTTTCTTAACCTGACCATGGTAATGTGATGAAGTGCTCTATGACATGATTGTGTTTACTGTTTGTGATTGCTTTCCAGTTTCCTTGTGTGAAGCTGAGATGTATGTATTTGAGAATACCTAACTTAACCATTTCTGAGTCTCGATCAGTTATACTTGTATTACTTTCTGGTTGCTCATTAGAGAACCATTGGATTTTGTGACTTATCATTGATGCCTTCAGTTGCTAATAGAGAACTGTCGTGATTACTTGATTACTATTTGATGTTATCTGTTGCTCATGAAGAACTGATATATTTTGTGGATTATCTTTTTATGATATTTTCAGTTGCTCGCATAGGACTGAGATGGTTTTATTATGATTCTTTGATTTATGAGTTCATGAGCTAGGGTAGGTTATCTATGTGTAGAGTCGGGAAGTGGCTTGCAATGGGGGTCGGAGCCCTAAGTGGCTGCCTTGAGAAACCCATTGTAAGTCGTTTTTAATAAGTGAAAACATTTACACTAAATGAGAGAAAATGAACCTAATAAGATAATTGTATGTTCTCTCCCATGCCATGAGTGCTAGTACAGACTAGGATGGGGTAGAGAGGACGCTTGGTTATGACCTTGCATACCATAGTATGCCTCGTCAGTACGAGAGGATACTAGTGGCCGCAGGATCAGTAGGGACCCGGGATTCCTAAGGGATTGCTCGGGTAACTTCTACATGACTTTTGCGATGACACTTTCCCGCTTGCATATTAGGTTTCCTACGTGTCTTGTGGTACCTTTGGGATTTAGATGTCGGTCATTTTAGGAACCCTTGAGTTAGCATACTTATAGGATTTCCTGGACTTAGAGAGTATTTATGATTATAGGTTTTGTTATCCTATTTGGGACTTGAGACTATCTCCTCAGCACGGTGGGAGTGGACCATTTAGGTTCCACGCGGTCAGGTGGTAGTGCTTTTACTCTTACCAATGAGATCCGTTCCGTGGTCACCATGGCTGGAGATTTCGTGATTGGCATTTACCTTCACTATGTTCTTGGATTAGTATGATGGATGGTTAGATTTTATGATAGATGTTTTATCATTATGGATGTATGGATGTATCATGTATGGTGAATAGTTTCATATATTTTTACTGTACTTTGTATCATGGATTTGAGGATGTTGTATCTTGATCTTTACATATGTATATTCTTTTAAGCCTTTCATACCCTGTGACATGTACAGTGGATGAATGAGCATTCCGAATTAATTTGCCAAGGAGTATTCGGAACAAATGTATATTATGGACATTGGAGTTTCTGATTATTCTTTTATATGTATGTGTTAGTTGTTAGACTTAGAATTAATTAAATTTAAATGTGACTCAACGTCTTGGGATCTTTAAGAAATGTAACTTGCAATGTATGTTTGTCGATGATTACATGTTATTGCTTCCGCTACTACTTGTTTGATGTGTATGTCATACTTTCTTACTTTAAAAAAAAAAATGTTTAGCAAACTTAGTGAAACTTTAGGTTAATTCTTTTGGATCCCTTGGCGGGGCATTACATCTGGTATCAGAGCGTAAGTTTCTACATTGGGAGCTCTGGGTATATTGGAACGCCACTAGTGTTAACTAGTTGAATAAAAATGCAAACCTTAAACTAAAACTTGAAGCTAGTTGAACTGAAACAGTATTTAAACTATTAGTTACCTATTTTATTCATACTTCAACACGCAAAACTTCAAAACTGAAATTATACTTAAACTGAAATTATAGGTAAACTGAAAATTGAAAATATCTTGTTTGCAAAACATGTGTCTTTTATCTATGTATTTCAGTAGTATGTTTCATGATTATTTTAGCATCTTGTGTCTTGGATATTATTGTAGGATGGTATCTGGGACGAGATCTTCCGTTAGGGGCCGTAGCCTTGGCCATGGCAGAGGTCGTGGACGAGGCAGAGATGTTAGTGTTCATGAGTCTATATTTGAGAGCCCCATTCAGGAAGAGAATAGGGAAGAGCATGTCAGTGAGCATCAGGAAGAGAACCACAATGAGGGACATGCCGACTCTGAGGAGGTTGATCTGAGGCAAATGATGCGGACCCTTATTGATCGCTTACCTCCTGTTCTTGAGCAGGATAGAGCACACCAGGATGGACATGAGCATAGACGCAGATCTAGGAGTCCTCAGAAGGACCGACATAGATTCATAGTATCTTCTCAGATGAAGGATCTTCAGAGGTCCAAGATCAAACCCTTTAATGGGCAAGGTTCTGGGTATGTAGCTTAGCAGTGGCTTATTGCCCTTGACAGGATTTTTGCTATGCAGGACTTTGACAGTAATGTCAAAGCGAGGTTTGCCATTACCAATCTAGAGTTATTTGGAGCCACCTGGTGGACTATTGAGGAGAAGAAGTTGGGCATTGACATGGGTAGTGTCACTTGGGAGATTTTCTTGGAGAGTTTTCATGAGCGATTCCTACCAGAGGAATGGAAGCAGCATAGAGCAGATGAGTTCCATAACCTAAGACAGTTCACTATGACCGTTGTAGAGTATGAGCGCAAGTTCTATGAGCTCATGCCTTTTTCAGGATTCAGTGACAACCCGGCACAGTTGGCACAACATTTCATTCGAGGCTTGAACAACCGTTTTATTGGGGGTGTTAAGGTATTTGAGCCTAAGACCCTCAAGGATGCGGTACAGCGAGCTATCCTGGTAGAGCAGAGTGTCAACTTTGGGCAAGGAGGATTTGTGGGAGCGCCTACTATAGCAGGATCTAAGGGCAACCACAATTCCGGTGGGATCAGGAAGCCTCCCTTCCCTAGGAGGAATTAGTATTCTCAGCCGCATTCTCAGCAGCATTCTCAGCAGCATTCTCAGCAGCAGCCTCAGCAGCATAAGGGATTTTACCCTCAAGCACAAAGTGGTGGCGGTGGATCCAACCCTAGGATCAATCGCAATGCTCAACGTAATAGGCAGAATCAGCAATCTTGGCCTGCACAGAGCAACCAGTCTTTTGCTAGCAGGGGTAGTCACCAGTGGTCGAATGCACCACCTATAGGGAGAGGATCTGGCAGAGGCACGGGATGTTATTCATGTGGACAGATTGGTCATATTGCAGCATACTGCCCACAGCGAACATCTCAGTATTCAGGACCCAGGCCAGCAGCATCTGAGCCTACAGTCGGAAATACAGGTGGATCTCATAGAGTTTTTGCAGCGGTGGATCACCGTCAGGCAGACCATTAGGGGACAGTAGTCGAGACTACAGGAGCTATCCGAGGTACACCTCTCTCTGTATTATTTGATTCAGGTGCTACAGATTCTTTCATTTCTCCATCTCTAGTTGATAAGTGTAAGCTGGAGTCAGTTAAGCAAGACCATGGTTGGCAAGTGGAACTAGCCTCAGGTGCTAAAGTTTCCACAGATTCAGTAGTTCACAAGTGTGGACTTAGCATAGGAGGGTTCGAGACTTCAGTCGATTTTTGAGTTATTCCTCTTGGCTCCTACGATGTGGTCTTAGGTATGGATTGGCTTGGCTCTCATAGGGCTAGTATTGACTGCAGAAAGAAGACCATTTTGTGTCAGGATGACCAAGGGAAGGATGTGGAGATTGTGGGGATACCGAGGCCTATATCCCTATGGATGATCTCTGCTATGCAACTTAAGTGAAGCTTTCGTAAGGGGTGTCAGGTATTTGCCATTTCGGTAAATGAGCTTGATGAGGAAGAATCTACGAGGAAGACCCTAGATCACCCTATTTTACAGGAGTATGTTGATGTCTTTCCGAGCGAGATTCCAGGCATGCCTCCGAAGAGAGACATTGATTTTAGCATTGAGCTCACTCCAGGAGCGGAACCTATTTCTAGAGCTCCTTACCGTATGACCACTCAAGAACTAAGTGAGTTGCGTTTGCAGTTAGAGGAACTTTTGGCCAAGGGTAGTATTCGACCTAGTGTATCACCATGGGGAGCTCCAGTGCTCTTTGTGAAGAAGAAGGATGGTTCTTTGCGCCTTTGCATCGATTACAGACAGCTGAATAAGGTGACAATAAAGAACAGGTATCCTTTACCTAGGATTGATGATTTATTTGATCAGATCAAGGGAGCTACAGTGTTCTCTAAGATTGATCTTAAGTTAGGATACCATCAACTTCACATCAAGGAGGCTGATATTCATAAGACCACCTTTCGAACTCACTACGGGCATTATGAGTTCACAGTGGTACCCTTTGGGCTGACGAACGCCCCATCAGTTTTCATGTGCTTAATGAATGGGGTGTTCCGTTCCTATCTTGATAGATTTGTTCTTGTGTTCCTCGATGATATTCTGATATATTCTAAGTCCCAAAAGGAACATGAGGAACATTTGAGTTTAGTTTTGCAGTGCTTGATAGATAATCAACTTTATGCCAATGCGGCAAAGTGTGATTTCTTCCAATCAGAGATACAGTATTTGGGACACGTTATTTTAGGCGAAGGTATCTCTGTAGACCCTGCGAAGATCCAGGCAATAGTCGATTGGCCTGCACCCACTACTGTGTCGGAGATTTGTAGTTTCATGGGTCTAGCTGGGTATTACCGCAGATTTGTTCAAAACTTCTCCAGAATAGCACACCCTATTACCTCCCTTCAGAGGAAAGGAAAGAAGTTTCTTTGGACAGAAAAGTGTGTAGAAGCATTTCAGAAACTCAAAGAGCTTCTGACCAGTGCACCGATCTTAGTTGTACCTGATCCAGAAGGTGAGTTCATGGTGTGTACAGATGCTTCCCTCGAGGGTATTGGAGCAGTTCTAATGCAGAACGGTCGAGTGATTGCATATGAGTCACGCAAACTCAAGGATCATGAGTTGAATTATCCTACACATGACCTTGAGTTAGCAGCAGTAGTTCATGCCTTAGTGAGATGGAGACATTTCTTGTTGGGACACAGATTTGAACTACATAGCGATCATCGTAGTCTTCAGTACATATTCACGCAGCCTAATCTGAATGCTAGGCAAAGGCGTTGGATGGAGTTTTTGTGCGAGTATGACTTTGAGGTGAAGTATATCCAGGGGAAGGAGAATGTCGTAGCTGATGCTTTGAGTCGCAGGAAACATGTGATATCATCTATGACCCTTAGTGTCGATTTGAGATGTCAGATACTTCAGGCACTCCCCACTGATTCATGGTATCTGGAGGTGTGCAGTGAGATCAATTCAGGGAGATCCTTGGAGGGAAAGTTTTCAGGCTATGTCCTAGAGTCAGATGGCCTTTTGAGACTTTCAGGAAGGATCTATGTGCCGCTACTGGATGAGCTTCGCATATTGATCCTATCAGAGGCCCATCGTGCACCTTACTCGGCACATCCAGGTGTCAAGAAGATGCATGCAGATTTGCGACGTTTATTCTTTTGGTCCGGGATGAAGCGCGACATTGCTGATTTTGTGGCTAGATGTCTTGAGTGTCAGAGAGTCAAGGCAGAACACCAGCATCCGGCAGGACTTTTGCAACCGAATCTCATTCCTTCATGGAAGTGGGACATCATCTCTATGGATTTCATAGTAGGATTACCTATGACTCTTCGTCGTCATGATGCTATCATGGTCACCGTTGATCGGTTGACCAAGGTGGCACATTTTGCACCAATCAGGCCTTCCTACTCTGCAGCTTCAGTAGCTAATGTCTTCATGCGTGACATTGTGAGACTACATGGTATTCCCCGAAAGATCATTTCGGATAGGGATCATGTTTTCACGTCCACATTTTGGACATCACTACAGCATGATCTTGGAGCACAGTTGAACTTCAGTTCAGCTTATCACCCAGAGACAGATGGGCAGACAGAGAGAGTGAATCAGGTTCTTGAGGATATGTTGAGGATGTACGTGATGGATAGGCAGACTCATTGGGAGGACTATCTCTACCTAGTGGAGTTTGCTTACAACAACGGGTATCACAGTTCTATTGGCATGGCACCTTTCCAAGCCTTATATGGACGCCCTTGTCGTACACCTTTGAGTTGGGATAGCCTTGAGGATCGCATCCTGTTGGGCCCAGAGATGCTTCGTGACATGGAGCAACAGGTGGTGCGTATCCGAGAGCACTTGACAACGGCACAGGATAGGCAGAAGAAGTATGCCGATGCTCATAGGTCAGATAAGCAGTTTGCTGTGGGTGAGAAGGTTTTCTTGAGAGTGCGTCCGCGGAAGAGTCCGATCCGTTATGGAAAGGGCTCGAAGCTAGCACCTCGCTTTGTGGGACCATTCGATATTCTTGAGAGGATTGGTCCAGTTGCCTATCGTCTTGCTTTACCGCCCAGCCTTGCTCGCATTCACGATGTTTTCCATGTTTCAGTACTTAGACAGTATATTCTTGATGTTGTACATATTCTTGATTGGAATGCATTACAGGTAGAGGACGGGCAACTGGCTTTGGAGCCAAGTCGTATTCTGGAGCAGCGGGAGTTGACCCTCAGGGGTCGAACCATAGAGCAGGTAAGGGTCCAATGGGACCCTACTGATGACTCTTCAGCAACATGGGAGGATGCATCTAGATTACGGGATTTATATCCCTATTTGTTTATAGGCTTCCAGGAGTAAGCCTAAGTCTAGGGGGGGTGGATGTAGTGCCTGCCCCTAGTTTACATTTTTCGAGCTACATTTATGTTATGATTGCCAAACTCTTTTAGGCCAATTTATGTTTGATGAGTAGTATTATTATTTTAGAGATTATCAGATGATGTTTACACTCAGTTATTATATGATGAGATTACTTGGTACTCTATATTTCATGCATGTATGATGATTATTCAATGGTTTTAGTTATCGATGATGATTAGTTGGATGGCTTATTATTTCATGTGCCTCTTATGGATACTTACCCCATACTGCATGTGTATGGTGTGCGTGCTATTTTATTTATGTATGGTGTTTCTGATATGGTTAAGGAAGGGAGTCGTAGTCACCTGCTAGTCGGGATCTACACGATGCACCACTTCCTGCCATTGCCTATTTAGCTTAGAATATTGTGTTTGTACATGCATGGATTTTATGCAGGTTGCAGGTACCGGGTATCGACTTCCCTGAATTGTCAGGATGAGCGTACCCTATCGCACTATCTCAATGGTAAGAGAGGGGAGATAAACTCTTAAGTCCAAATCCTAAACCCTCTAGCCAATTGTCCTAATTGATAATTAGGACAAGTATCTGAGTTAGTACCCTCCGAATGCATCAAATGATGTAATTTTGTGATTATAACCTTTTTGTTTGATGTGGTATGTATTTTTCTATGATGGGTTTTCGTATGTTGCTTTATGAGTCCTTGGTGTATTTTCTATTAACTAAGTCTAATTAAAAAGACTAATTAATGATTTAGTTTAATAAGGAATTAATTATGATATCTTTATATTTAATTAATTAATTAATTAATTAAATAAAAGAATTAAAGTTGGAAATTAAAGTTTAAGATATATTTAGAACAGGATAATATTTATTTAATTTAATAATAATATATTTGGAGTTCATTTTTAAATAAATGCTAAATATTATTGTTATTTAAATTAATTAAATATGTTATCAATTAAGTTCTAAAATAAATTAAAAAGTTGAAAGATATAAATTTATTAAGAATTCTAGATCGCATGATCTAATCATGAGTTAAATATAAGAATTAAATTAAAAGATTAAATTATAAAAATTAATAATGTTATTTTAATTTCTTAAAAGTGCACATAAGATTTAAAATAATAAATTAATTAAGAATTGAAGTCAAGTGAAATTTTAAATAGAGTTATTTAATAATTCAACTTATTGTGCATGAAAGTTGAATGCAAAAGAATTAGAAAAGATAATAAAAGTTAATTTGAGTTAACTGAGTTGTGCAAAGAGTCTTCTCGGGTAAACGCACAATTAGTGCCTCGAATTGAGGAGAATTTGCTTATCACAACTTTGGGGGTTCATTTTTTTGATATACGAAGTTGGACGAGAATTTTGGGGAGACAATTTTGGAAGCGAATTTCAGGAAGCTGATACCAAGAGAGTTTTCTAGAGGAAGGTTATTGAGAGGAGCGAATTCTTTCACAGTTCCTGGAGATTGCATAATAGCATCAGAATCAGGTAGGGTCTGGTGTTTTCAATTATCGATTTAATACGCAATTATCCTTTTCTGTCTTCTTCATGTCTGGGGTTTGTAAATCTGAAATTCCTTGTGAAGAATACTTAAACATTACGAAATTGGTTTTTATCAGTTACTTGTTTATAAACTTCTTCCAACATGAGATTTAAATGGGAAGGGTTGAATTTAATACCGAGATTCTAGATTAACATTTGGATGAATGACTATATTTTCTATATCAAGATAGAGGAGGAAACAATCTTTCAAGGCATATATTTATATATATATTTAAAAAAAAAAAAAAAAAAGAAAGAAAGAAAGATTAATTAATTATTTTAATATATATATATATAGTTTAAAAAATGTTTTTATATATATATATATATAGTTTAAAAAATGTTTATATATATATATATATATATATATATATTGATTGTGTTTTTTTTTAAAAATATATATATATAAAATAAAATAAAATTAAATATAATGTTTTTATAAGTGTGTGTGGGGGGGGAGGGAATTACCCCGTGCCCACCCCCCACGGTCGGCTCAGCCGACAGACCTGCGTCACAGGTACTGCGACAGCAGGTACGACGTACCTGCTGCCGCAGGCCCTGCGTCCGCAGGTCTGCGGCAGGCCGTCGGCTTATTTAAGCCGGCGGTTGGATATTGTAAAGTGGCTTTTTTTTTTTTAATTATTTAAAAAAAAATAAAATAAAATATATATGTATAGTTGTAAATTCATTTATTTTTTTTAATATATATTATTTACAAAAAACGATTTTTATTATTAATTAAAATTTTTAATTAATAAAATTATTATATATTTTTATTTAATAAAAGTTTTATTTTATTAATACTTAAATAATAAATATTAAATGTATTTCACATAAATGGTAAATATTAAATTATTGATAATTTTAGTTAAAAATTAATAATTTAACAATTAATGGATAGATTAGAAATAGTAATTAGATCAAATGAATATTGATTAATTTAATTAAAATTAGTTTAATTAAGTTAATTAAGAATGAATTTTATTTGACTAAGCTATAAATTTGGATATTGATTTAATGAAAGTTATTATAGAAATGGGTTATTCGAAAAAGGGTAGTTGTGAAAACTTTGTTACTTGAATTCGACATTAAACTAAATCACAAACCTTACCTTAACTTAAATAATATACTTTCAGATCCAATCTCTGAGACTTTGATGTTGTCTTTGTACTTTGAATGTTTTGGGGTTGGTTTAGCGTTGACCAGTTCAGGTTGTTACCAGAGGCTCGGGGTTTGTGAATGTGATGTCTTGATGATTTGGTCTCGATCTTTCTTAACCTGACCATGGTAATGTGATGAAGTGCTCTATGACATGATTGTGTTTACTGTTTGTGATTGCTTTCCAGTTTCCTTGTGTGAAGCTGAGATGTATGTATTTGAGAATACCTAACTTAACCATTTCTGAGTCTCGATCAGTTATACTTGTATTACTTTCTGGTTGCTCATTAGAGAACCATTGGATTTTGTGACTTATCATTGATGCCTTCAGTTGCTAATAGAGAACTGTCGTGATTACTTGATTACTATTTGATGTTATCTGTTGCTCATGAAGAACTGATATATTTTGTGGATTATCTTTTTATGATATTTTCAGTTGCTCGCATAGGACTGAGATGGTTTTATTATGATTCTTTGATTTATGAGTTCATGAGCTAGGGTAGGTTATCTATGTGTAGAGTCGGGAAGTGGCTTGCAATGGGGGTCGGAGCCCTAAGTGGCTGCCTTGAGAAACCCATTGTAAGTCATTTTTAATAAGTGAAAACATTTACACTAAATGAGAGAAAATGAACCTAATAAGATAATTGTATGTTCTCTCCCATGCCATGAGTGCTAGTACAGACTAGGATGGGGTAGAGAGGACGCTTGGTTACGACCTTGCATACCATAGTATGCCTCGTCAGTACGAGAGGATACTAGTGGCCGCAGGATCAGTAGGGACCCGGGATTCCTAAGGGATTGCTCGGGTAACTTCTACATGACTTTTGCGATGACACTTTCCCGCTTGCATATTAGGTTTCCTACGTGTCTTGTGGTACCTCTGGGATTTAGATGTCGGTCATTTTAGGAACCCTTGAGTTAGCATACTTATAGGATTTCCTGGACTTAGAGAGTATTTATGATTATAGGTTTTGTTATCCTATTTGGGACTTGAGACTATCTCCTCAGCACGGTGGGAGTGGACCATTTAGGTTCCACGCGGTTGGGTGGTAGTGCTTTTACTCTTACCAATGAGATCCGTTCCGTGGTCACCATGGCTGGAGATTTCGTGATTGGCATTTACCTTCACTATGTTCTTGGATTAGTATGATGGATGGTTAGATTTTATGATAGATGTTTTATCATTATGGATGTATGGATGTATCATGTATGGTGAATAGTTTCATATATTTTTACTGTACTTTGTATCATGGATTTGAGGATGTTGTATCTTGATCTTTACATATGTATATTCTTTTAAGCCTTTCATACCCTGTGACATGTACAGTGGATGAATGAGCATTCCGAATTAATTTGCCAAGGAGTATTCGGAACAAATGTATATTATGGACATTGGAGTTTCTGATTATTCTTTTATATGTATGTGTTAGTTGTTAGACTTAGAATTAATTAAATTTAAACGTGACTCAACGTCTTGGGATCTTTAAGAAATGTAACTTGCAATGTATGTTTGTCGATGATTACATGTTATTGCTTCCGCTACTACTTGTTTGATGTGTATGTCATACTTTCTTACTTTAAAAAAAAAAATGTTTAGCAAACTTAGTGAAACTTTAGGTTAATTCTTTTGGATCCCTTGGCGGGGCGTTACACATAATACATTTCCTACTTTTAATAAAGTTGCATGGAAGGTAAATAGAACCATTGTAGTGCAAATAGGTGAATTCATTGAGCAAGTAGGTGATAATTTTGAGTCAGTTATGACAACAGACCTATTGTAGTTCAAATAGGTGAATTCATTAAGCAAGGAGATGATAATTTTGAGTTAGTTATGACAAGCTACTTTGAAGACCTAAATAAGTCAATGAAGAAAAGAGTAAGGATACAAGTTTCACTAGTGGAGAAGCATTTTGATGATGTTTTCTTCCTAGTTGAAACTAACTTTACATATGTCTAGGCAGTGGTTCCTAGATTTATATGGCTAAGACCATTGGGATATGAAATCAATGTTGATGAAGCCTCTACAACAATAACGACACTACTTGTATAAGAAGTGGACAATGAGGCTACAAATTTTGGGAACTATGATGTGGCTAAATAAAAAATCACCATGGACTTGAAGACTACTTTAGTCATTAAGAAGAAGAATAAGATGGTGAAGAAATTGAAAGACAAATTTGGTGAAGGGGTAGAAGAAGAATAAGATGATGATGAATAAGAAAAGAATGCACCTATCCAAGTACCATTTTCCATCACTCAAGGTTAAGGAGAAGTCCAACAAGAAGAGGAAGTAGAAATTGTAGAAGGAGCCGAGGGAGAAAATGCCAATGAAGCACTTACAACTACTAAAAGAAGAAAATAAAAGATAAAGCACCAGTAGTGAGAAAACCAAAGAAGGTTACAAAATCTACTCAGTCTGTAATACCTACAACAAGGGCTAGCACAAGAGCCATTATACAAAATGATAATGAAGTAGCCAAGCCAAAGGAAAAGAGAGCTAGTCAAGCTAGCAAGGATGAAGAGCTTTAGAAGAGACCGATAAGAAAATATGTTGTCCCAGTTGAATCTGATGAAGATAAGACTAAATCTGATGACAAGATCCAATTTCAAGTGGTAAGTCATAGTTCTTCTTCAGATTTAGATAATCTATGTGAGAATATTAGAAATAATGCTAATTTATCTAGATTCTCTCACATTGAGTTTGACAATCTTGAGAAGATTGAAAGGAATCAACTTGAAGAGACAATATATGTCGTGATGGAAACATTTAAAAGGGATCCTCTTCAACTTGCCAACTCCATACCTAAAATTTTATATAATAGAGTTTGGAAGAAGTGGCATTATTGTCTGGATAGTGAAAAAAAAATAAGATAGACAACACTTGAATAGGTAATGCTAGAACTGAGTAAGGCCACAATGACAAAAGTGATTAAGAGATATACTAGAAGATTTATTTCAAAGTATAGGGAATTTAGTATATTGTAGAATGACATTGGGGTATGTGCATGATCATGGTGTGCTAAAAAGTGGCAATCTGAAAAATCTATAGTTCTGAAATATCTCAAACCATTTCAAAATTTATTCCAATTTTTTTCCCACCCACCCTAATATTAAATGGAAACAATTAATATCTTTATAAGTTCTAATATATCTTTTGATACCAAACCTATATGGTCAACTTTAAAAACATCCTTAAAATGTACTTTTGGTGTGTTTTTATGTGATTTTTACTTCAAACATGTAGCTGATGACATTTATTTCACCAAAATTTGATTAAATGAAAAGGGATTCTTAAGAATGTTCTTATCTTTCCATAAATGCAAGGTTTGTCAAATTATGTGTTTAGTAAGTAATCATTACTCATTTTCTAATGGAGTTAAGTATAAAGTGCTGACTAACACACTACTTGGAAAATAACTATAACTTCTAAATGGCACAACATTTTTAAATCCAAAAATGCATCACATTATATATTTCTTCTACTATAAGGAAAAAAAATAAAAATTTTGAATTTTGTAGAGTTTTGAATTATTTAAGGTGGTTAGACATGAGAGTTTTTTTATTCCAAAAATACTAAAGTCAAAAATTAATTATTAATTATTTGTTTAGAATAAAAATACCCAAAAATATGTGTCACATCTAGGCATGAGCCTATTACTTATATCTAAAATATTATTAAAAAATATTATCATTTGATTTTGATTAAGGTGGTCAGACATATGTCTACTTTTTTTTCCTAATTTTTTTTTAATATTGCATTAAATTTCAAAATTTTGACCTCTCAATTTTTACTTTTGTGAGATAAGTCCTAGTAGTTTAGAAGCTAGATTCAATTTTATAAAGATTCTTTTCTCTCAACTTTTTGATATGAAGTTAATAACAAGTAAAAAATTTCATATCAACTTGACATAACCTTGATTTTCTAATTTTTTATTGCCACTTAAGAGCATAGTTTGGTTGACCATGATCCTGCACATACCCATTGAAGGTGTTGTAAAAAAATCCAAAGAAATATGGAAGATGACATATGGACTGTCAACATCTAAGGAAGCTATGCAAACACCTATTGAAGTAGGTGAGGAAAAAGAAGAAGAAAAATAAGAATGAAATGAACAAGATGTAGTTGAGGGAGGCAAGTACATGAACATACACACCCAAGCCCCAATTGTAGATGAACTAAAAGTATAATAGAGTGTAACAAATATGCAAGTGTAGAGTGTTAGTCCTCAATAGGAGACAAGTGCAATTATTGACATTGTTAAGATTAAGGATGTTTCTAAGATTGTCATTCAGAACATCAATCTCCTCACAAAGGATGACTTGAAGAAGATATTGGTTAAATCCACTACCTAGGACAAAATTTGTAAAATTTGTGTCCTAGTAAGTATTGATGAGACTGAGAAGGTAGATAAGGCATTTGTAGGGGAGGAAACAAAAACACCCAAAAATCCTTCACCCCTTCCTCAATCTACCATGGTACAACCACCATTATATATTATGGTGTATCATAGAAAGGAGAAAGAAATTTCCGCTGATAGTACAATACTAAAAAGTGCTCCAGTCATCAGAGATGAACTTGCAAAGACAAATGATAAATTTGAAACATCCAATGAGAAAAAGGATGTGGTTACAGTAGTAGAGGAAGATGGAGCTCAAGCTCAAATAGGTCATCATGTCACTCCTACACCTCTAGCACAAAATCAATGTGTTACTAGAAATATATAGAAAGAGAAGGGCAAGATTAAAGAGTCAAGTTTGACAAAAAGTCTAGAGGAGCAATTAGCAATACAAGCATTGGTAATATTATCAAAATCTTCCACTAGTCCTAGTCAAGTTTTTTAGTGCCAATCATAGAAGCTACACCATTACAATGCTCAAGGCCAAGTGAAACAAATCTAAGGCAGAGGAGGTAACATTATGGAGATGTGAGTTTAGATGAAGTGATTGTATTTCATAAATTTGATCTTTTAACCATCACAATTGAGAAGATAGGCATTCTTGAAGAGGCTCTAGAAAAGATGAAAAATCACATCAAAGAGATTTTTCTTGATGCATTTAGTCTACTAGATCTAGAGGCAAATAAGCCAATAATTAAAAAATCAAACAATATAGCGGAGAATGTCAATGACATAGACCTAGATACAAATGTCAAATTACTTTAATGGTCTAAGAGAATATTTTACAATAAAGTTAATGAAAACATATCAAGTGTTATTGCACTATCACAGGTTAAATTAGCAACCAAAATAGAGAATGTGAAGAAGGTACTAAAGAATATTTTCCCTTTGTATACCAAATTGAAGAATACTACACTCTTCACAACAGAAGTTAGGAATCATGTCCTAAACTTGGATAGCATTATGGAAACATCTAGCATAACTCTACCAAATTTTCTAGCCCAAAGTGAGAAACACTTCAATACCCTCCTACAATCCAAAAGTTAGTCAGCAACATTACATGCAAATTAATCCAACATCAAGGCTAAACTGATATAAATCTAGTCTACATTAACTCCACACATGGAGATACTACACAAGGAACTAGCCTACATTGAAAATATTATGAAGAAATGTCCTCATCTTTCTACACTTGAAGGGTTAGTACACCTTGCTACAGAGCTAGGCAACCAAATCAAGTCATTTGAGGTAGCTTTTCATAATTGGGATGCATCTCTAAGGATTACACTAGAGGTCGACAAATAATTTTTGGACAAACACACTATTAGTGTATAAACCTTTGACATAAGTGTCAAAAAGGTGGAGTAAGAATAAATGGGGAGTAAGAAAATAAGAAATGAGAAAGAGTATCGGTGAGGCAAAGATAGAAACAAATAGACAAAAATAGAATATCATCTCAGCTTATGAAAATTTACTCAGTAGGAGAAAGATTTTGGTTTAGATATAGAGTATGGAATAAAACAATCAACTTAGGGGGAGTTATGAAATTTTAATATATGACTACTCAGTCATGTGTTCCAAAATTTTGATAATTTAATTTTTTTTATAGAAGTCTAATAGATATTAGATATCTAAGTTATGCTTGTAAGGATAAGATCATTAATGCATGACCAAGTGTGTTTGACACTCATGTCTAAGGGGGAGATTTTTAATCTCAAATTGGTTTTGACAAGCGAGTATCAATACACTTAAGTCATTATAAGTCATTTAATTAGTGTAAGAATCTATCTTAGGGCAAGATTCAACAAAAGACCGTAGAACTCAATAGAAGCACAACTATAGACCAAAGAATATGATCAATGAGAATATATTATCTCAATCATGTAATGCATGTACAAACACACTAGGAGTCCCTGTATATAAATGCCTCTCAACAAGCACCTAGAATGTGTCTACAAACAACCAGGAGATAAGATAAGGATTGATGACTAAGCACCTTATCCAACATTCTAGATGAATGAATACGAATGATGAAGTTTCATACATGTGTAGAAGATTCTTGTGTTGTAGAAAACATGTGCTTAAAAGAGGTATGGACCACTATGATGTCATCATGAAAACTCACAAGAGTGCACAAACTCCTAGGTGACTAATAAATAAATATTAAAATATGCATTAGCCTAAGTAAACTTAAGAAAGTGTAAATAGTAAATAATTATTTACAGCAACACCACCACTTAAGTGCAACTTAGGGATTTTCCTTAAGCTTATGACAATTAGGATGAAATGCATAAGGGGTCCCGACTACTAGGCTATTTTAGGTACCCATGCAAGAATGAAAATGAAAATATCCCATGAAGTAGGGAAAGAGGGAAAACCACATGATAGAAAACCATCCCCGAAAAAGAGAGATGAAAGAGGATGCATGGATGGATGGATGGAGTAATCAAGACTCCCCCATTATGACATACATCCAATATATACAATAAAGATGGAGAAGGACAAAACCCCTTTAAGAGGAAAAAGTTTCCCTTAAAAAGGAGAAGGAGGAGATGAGGTAGTCCCCCCCACTAAAAGTAGTGTGTCGATTAGTGAGAAATGCTCCAATGTAGAAGCTAATCTATGACCTTTGTATGATGTTCCTCCCCTTTGCAAGAAACAATGGCAAGGATATCTATGAGATACATCCCCTATATGGAGAAGGAATCTCTATGATGACTGGTATCTTGAAAACCTGTTTGAAAGTCCCTATGTCAATACTGATGACGGCTTCCTCCAAAACTACTAAAGAGAAGTGTAGATTGAACAAGGTGTGATGTAGAACCTACATTAGGAAACCAACAGTCTTCTCAAATGTGAAAGAGACCTCCTATAGATGTTGTAAAGAAGAATCCACAATCATGCCAACCTGGAAGGATTGATCATGCAGAGCATGGACTTAAGGGTCAGAGTTGGCCCTCACAACAACTATAGAAGAATCCTCACTAAAGAGAAGTGAGAAATCATTGTAAAAGTCTCCCATATTTGATGTGTGTGACTCCAAGAATAGAGTTGCAATGTTTGGCAAGAAATCATCACGTAGAAGACCAAGTGTACCCTATAGTGCTGAAGTACATGAATCTATCACTGCATCAAAAGATGAAGTATCTACCTCAAAAAGAAGATGGATGTCATCAAGAATTTCTCCCACATCTTCAATGTGAGTCTCCAAAAATAACTATGCAATGTCTAAAAGGAAGTCTTCATATGAAGGTAGAGTAGGAAGACATAAAGGTTCCTACTGCACATAATTCAAAGCATCTGTGGCTGGAATAGGATCACTAGGAGCAATAGGAGTTGTAGGTATGATCTCATCTAAAGAGGAGCCATATACAACTGGAGGTAGGAGATCTTGTGGGAATGGAGGAATATTTAGATCTCCATAAGTTTCCCAAAGATACATCCAATTATCATAATGATTAGACATCTTAAGGTTAGTCGTCACATCCAACATGTCATAATCTATATATAGATAGAGAAAAGTACCAATGAGGGTAGAAGTCTCAAGATCGTATTCAAGTCCTCTCATATATAGTAGTGCATTGTGCTAATTGAGAAATTTGATAGCAATTTGACTCCATTCCTGATAGTTATCTAGGTGCAAATAGATCAAATCTGCCTCTTCCATGATGGACCAATCAATGAAACCTCCAAAAAATCAAATAACAACCCCCCTCAAAAAAAGATGCTATTGGCACTTAAAATGTGATGCATTTACAATGTTTCTTGTCAAAATGAACCAAGTAGACCTCTAATTTTGCTTGTTGCAATTGTCGCTTGAGGCCTAAGACTAAAACTAAGCATTGTAGCTAAATTTTGAATGCAATACAATGCAGAAATGGCCCTACTTCTAAAAGTGTGAATTTTTTCCACACAACCCAAGTATCTGACTTCAGATTTAGAAAGTAAACAAAAAAAATGCACTTTCAAAAAAAATAGAACATGAAAAGGAGTCTAGATGTGCCCATATAGATTGTTTCAAGTTGCAAAATGTAGGATTGTGCAGGTATAGTCACCAAAAGACACAATTTTTGACAAATCTGTTCACCAAAACTAAAAACCAACACCACCACTAAAAAATTCAGGAAATTCTACCTAATTTCAAAAAAATATGCACCTGAATCAAAGTCTAAATGTCTAAGATATGAGCTTGCAAAGTTAGGCTACCAAACTGAAATGGAATCTAGATAAGGGTCTAGAACAAAAATTGTAATGTTAAATTTGATGGTCAAACAACTATCACTATAGTTGAAAAATACCTAGGAATGATGGTCATACATTGTCAAATTTTTTCCCTTGAAATGATGACATCAGCAAAAACAGGCTGCTTGTTGATGTGGCTGATGACTAGATGTACGACTTGTGACATGACACTATGTAGATTTCCTAATGTGGCAATGAAAACTAAGTTCCACTAGGTGACATGGTAGTCTTGGGATGTGGTAGACCTTTCAAAATATGACATGGAGATCGACAGTCTATGTGGCAAGTTGTAGCTGATGTAGAGGGAGCAAATATAATTGCCACATGATGGGCGTGAGTTTTTAAATAAGTCACTAGTAGTTTAACTACTTGCCACCGGTGGTTCTCCATGCATGTGCCATCAAAAATAGTATAGAAATGCCTTAAAGGCACTACCTGTGTGATGGTTAGAAAAGAAATTTTGCTTGCCAAAAAAAGTTTAAGATTCTGTAGAAAGAAAATTCACTTGCCAAAAATATGTCGTGCCAATTGCATAGAAATTCAAAAACACTACCAAAATTAGATTGTCAGGAGTCTGTGATGTGTGCCAAAAATGTTTGGTGGGAAGCAAAGGTCTTCATGCTAGTTTGATGCCTTGCTTCTATAAGTTATATACCTTGTCAGAGGGTCTGATGCAAACCACATCAACAACTTGTATTCAACCCCGAAAATGGTAAGAGCATGCCATCAAGTTCCCTATGGGATTAGTCGCACATGGGACATGGATGCAGTTTGATTGCTATTTATATTAAAAAAGCCATGCCACTGCTTGTATAATGTCTACCAGTGGGGATGGTTGTTGTTGCTGATCAGAGAGTAATTTCTAGATTTTCAAAGCCAGATACTGGGGGGCACTCACCAGATAACTCTGTGGTGCCTGATAAATAAAAGTTTGGAAAATGTACCTATGCAGACCTATAGGGCCAAGATCTAATAGCATGGTAGCTACAAAAAAAATTCTCTACCAAGTGCCCAAAGGACAATAATGACAAAAAATAAAAAAAATGCAGAGAATTAAAATATTGAAAAGACCATACCCATTGTGAAAATCGGGGCTTTTGGGGTTTGGTTTGAAAAAAAAAATTGCCTTAGTTGACTATGGCTAAAGATAGGCGTATTTATAGTCGATTTTCACTGAATTAGCATTTTGGATGCAATGATGAGTTCATATCTGATGCTAGACACTCCCAATTTTTGTGATACTCTAGAGTCGGGCTACAGTGATGAAGCAAAATACTGGTCTTGAACAACTTTGTGTAGAGGAATTCTCGAAGAGCTTTGATACCATGCAAGAAATTTCCTTAGGGCAAGATTTAACTCAAGACTGTAGAACTCAACATCAGCACAACTATAGACCAAAGAGTATGATCAATGAGAATATATTATCTCAATCATGTAATGCATGTACAAATGCACTAGGAGTGCCCATATATAAAGGCCTCTTAGGAAGCACCTAGAATGTGTCTAGAAACAACTAGGAGATAAGACAAGGATTAACAACTAAGCACCTTATCTAGTATTCTAGATGAATGGATGAGAATGATGAAGTTTCATATGTGTGTAGAAGATTCCTATCTTGTAGAAAACATGTGCTTAAAAGAGGTGTGGACCCTTGTGATGTCATCATGACAACTCACAAGAGTGCACAAACTCCTAGGTGACTAATAAATAAATATTAAAATATACATTAACCTAAGTAAGTGTAAATAGTAAATGCTTATTTACACCAACACTTAGTACATGCAAAACAAGTAATATATGTTGAGCATAACATATAAGATAGAGCATGTTGAGTAAATAGTGAGTGTTGAGCTACTCAAGTGTTGAGTCACTCAGATGCCAAGTAGATAGTATGTACTGAGTGATTCAAGTATTGAGCAAGTAGTGCATGCTGAGTCATTTAGATGATGAGTGGTAGAATTGAAGTTATAGTTAGTATTGAGCACTAGGACTTTGGATGTCGAGTAATATAGTTTTAACATAGTTATTTGTATTGGTACAAACTACTATGTAAGCCATTTTTGAGCTAACTTAAGGATTTTTTTTCGATCTTTATTGGTAAGGTTGAATCTTAAATGTGAATCACTATGTATTACATGCATCCAATAAGAAAAAGGGAAGGTTTGAGTGGCAATATGGGTGAATCACTACCAATGATTCATACCTAACCGTAAGTCTCCTAGGACTTCTTAAGGAAGACAAACCCTAAACTTTTTGGAAATGATTAAGGAGAACTACAAAGAGTTTACATGTGAAAATAGAGCATTCATGGTGATTAAGGTGTTACAAATTGAGTTAAATTGTAGAATTAGTTAAAGGAGAACAGAGGGAAGGAATAAGAGGACAATAGAGATACATATGATTAGAAATGATTAAGTATATAGGAGTATAGAGGTGATCTAACATCAAGCAACATGGTACTAATAGAAGGATCATTACTGAGACATTTTAACAAGTGAATCAACTAAATATCTTAATAGATAATCTTGACAAGATGTTTTAAATCTTTTAATAGGGTGCTTAGTTCATTGTAATTTAAAGTCCTCTTACTAGGTACACTTTAACCCCTTTAATAGGGTAAAATCTAACAATCTTGCAAGCCTTTAATAAGGTAGACCTTTCACATGCCAGATCAAATTTTATGGTCAAACATTAATTGCAACTTTAATTAGATTCACTTTAGAACCATAGTAGTGAAGATTTGTGGTTGTCATCCCCACCATAGTTTTACCTTCTCATTGGAGGGTTTCTAGGTAATAATATCTTGTGTCATATATGTTTGAATATTTATGGATTTAAATTCCTGAGATGTACATGCATTACATGGTATTTTAGTTCGCTTGTTGAGTTGTGAGATGGATGTGAGGCGAATGATTTTATGGAAAAATTGAAGCATTGATTCACCCCCCCACCCCTCTTAGAGTTTACTCTTCCCATTGTATTTTCAACACTTCCAGTAATTTATATGATTTTAGCAAGATTCAAAATTGTGACTAAAGAGGAATAGTAATGTTATGCAATTTATATGATCTAGGATATTGGCCAGCAATCAACATAAATTTTGGAGAGGTTGGTGATTCAAATGTAAGATTAGGAAGCAGAGATATTCTTTGAGATGTTTGACAGACCCTATAATTCTTCTTCTTAATCCTTTTCATTGATGGTTAAGTAGTTGTCTCAATTATTCTCAAATCCTTACAAATTTATTTTTATTCTTTGCTAAGATAGAAAAATCAATATATTTTGTGGGGGTTAGTTGTAGAAGAAGAATGGTAGAAAGACACGAGACACTTTTATATTATAGAGTAAATGTATTCATTATATTTCAATTTATTACTACTGATGTGGGATGTGGGAAGTTGTATGTCAAAGTGTCTTCCATCATGAATTCTGGCATTTTAAAATTATGTAATGGCTACGTATAGACACTCATGATAGAATCAACTAGGATTTCATTCAATTGAGTGAATATATCACCTCCTGCATTGTATTTTATGAAGAAACTATGATTAGTGTAAAATGCAATTATCGTCATGGAAATATACATTGAATATATTGCAAAGCCAAAAAAATTCACATAACATGTTAGTCAACACAATATTGGAACTTAACATCTTAGAAATTTCAACTCATTTAAATAAAATATTCATCTATACTTTATGGTGAAAACT
Organism: Cupressus sempervirens; assembly: GCA_028749045.1. NCBI lineage: Eukaryota > Viridiplantae > Streptophyta > Pinopsida > Cupressales > Cupressaceae > Cupressus > Cupressus sempervirens. The sequence continues at coordinate 204,597,117 of CM053786.1, read as the reverse complement.
AAACTAGATTAGTTTTTTATTAGACATTAGTGGACGAAAAAATCAATCAACTTTGTAAAAATTGTTAATAAAAAAAAAATCAAGGCTTAGAGAGTGATCTCAATGTCAAGAATATCATGAATATAATGTTTGGGCATTGCTAGCAACATCCTTAATCTCATAGAATTCCTCCATAGATTTAATCATGTTCTTTATTGATGGAAGAACTAGCTTGCTTGACAATATTTAAGCCATCCACTTTGATTGTTTCTAAAAGAATGGAAAATATATGATTTGTAATGAGCCAGAAAATATGGTTATGAGATATAAGAAGTGTGTATACAAAATGATTGAGGATCACTATATGGGGATAATGAACACTTAGTTTCTCATAAGGGAGAAGAATAGAATCAATCTGGTATTCCTCATAATTAAACCTAGAATGAAAATTCAAAGATTTTAGTCTCTACAAAACTTGCATGGAATTTCAACAAATAAAAGATGTGATGCTAATAAATGTGGAAAAATATGTTCATATAATGCTCCTACACAATCATCATCCGCTATAACAATACCCTTTATATCAAGAAATGAGAAAGAATAAGAATACCTATAAAAAAGAGATACCATGAGCACAACTGTGGGTGTAAGTACTCTAATGAATACCACTAAATGTATACACAATAGGTAGAGGACATAATGTGCTACCCAAACTATTTTTATTAACAATACAATGGTGCATGATGAAAAGTTCTCTGTTAGGAACATAGAAATTGAGATAGCCTATCTTACCCAATACAATGCATAATATAGTATACAATAACAAAGAAACCATCTTGGAACACCAGAGGTCTATTGTCATTAAGATATTTCACCTAGATCATGAGCAAGAACACATCGATAGGTTGTTTGACATCAAGTATGTTGATTGTACATTATATTTTTCCATGGTGTTTGAGAGTTATGGTAAAAAAAGGATTTGTATTTACATGTTGGTAACTTGTGATATTTGTATCAAGATTCAACTATGTAACATTTTGAGTTAATCGCATTGACCCATTTATAATGATTAGTGATTCACATGAACCCATCTCTCATGAGAATGAATGGAACACTTAGCACCCATTGGATCCAATTGATTCTTACATAGGTGAACTGATATATGTAATGAGTGGTAAGTGGTCAATTCATTATCATGAGACATGGATTTGTGTGAACCACTATTCATGAAACATAGCTCAATGATTTTGTCTAAAAAACTATACATTTGAATATGCTAGAAATAGGGATTAATAAGGGGTGGGGGGTGAACCACTAATCTACAAACTTTAGTCACCAATTGGATAATATTTCTTACTTTAAACCATACATAAAAAAGTAATAAAGTAATGGTAAACTATAATGGTAACCATGCACAAGGATAACTCATAACACGATATTTTGTTAACTAAGGAAACCCTAGCCAAGGGAAAACCCTAGTGGGGATGATGCCCACTAGATAATATACTAATATATAAGCTCGTTGTTAGAGGATGGACCTAGTTAGGATTCAATGAGAAATTTTAGTATAGAGAGTCCCTATTAGGAGATTCCAACCCTATTAGGAGTTTCAGTATAGTACATGCAAGGTGAGCCCATTGCCCAAACATGCGCTTCTAATTACAAGAAGAGCTCACTACCCAAAAAATTAATTAGACTTCTAGAATATAAGTACTGCAACTTTTTCTTTGACTAATCTCTCATCTTCAGCTTGATCTTGGATCACAAATAGCTTTCCAAAACCTCACATATATTTCTTTCAAAAAATTTCACATATAATTACTCAACACAATTTCTCCAAGGTAGCACACTTGAATTAGTAAGATGTACTTTGCATAAATACCATGCCTTTGTTGGATACAATTGTTAATTGTGTATTTTCCTTGATGTTGCACAAATGTCATATCAGTCATCAGATAGAGTCTACCGAGCTCAAATGATCAAGAAAGCAATTAACAATGTCTATCGAACATTCTTGAACATTACTTAGTAAAGTTAATGTCTACCGAGATCCCAAGTTTAACAAAGGAAAGTTAATGTCTACCGAGCTCCCAAGGTTAACAAAGGAAATTTAATGTCTACCGAGCTCCCAAGGTTAAAAAAGGAAAGTTAATGTCTACCAAACTCCCAAGGTTAACAAAGGAAAGTTAATGTTTACCAAGCTCCGAAGGTTAACAAAGGAAAGTTAATGTCTGCCAAGCTCCCAAGGTTAACAAATGAAAGTTAATGTCTACCAAGCTCCCAAGGTTAAAAAAGGAAAGTTAATTTCTACTGAGCTCTCAAGGTTAACAAAAGAAATTTAATGTGTACTAAGCTCACATGGTCAGCAAAGGAAGGTTAGTGCTAATCGAGCTCACTTGGTCTCAAAAGGATTTTTGCAGGGTTTGCAGTGTTTATCAAGCTTCACTTGGTTAACACTAGAAAACCATTCTGGAGTAGTGGTTACTGAGTTGGGTCGGCTAGTAAATGATTTCACTATTTTGATATTAAGTTTAATTATTTTATGCGGCCAATTGATGTAATGATTTTTTAGTTATTGTAACCTATATTTAAGCCGACTTGATAATCTGAAAGGTATATATGTAGATGTTCAAGTTGTGAATTGATGTGAGAGTGAAAATAGATGAGGATGGAATCAACGAATATTGAGTGAATTCTAATGAAGAATTAGATATCCTGGAGGATCTGCAAAGTTGTATTCGATTAGTATAGATCCAATAAAGCAGAATAGAGATCTATAGTCGCAAAAGATAAGTTGCATATCATTCAGGTCACCTCATCGTTGCTTTCTAATCATTGTAATAGTGAATCTAGAATATCTTAACAAAGTTGACTTAACAACCATTTTGTAAATCCTCTAACAAGGTGATAGTTCAATTGAATTGTTCTCAAGACCTCTAACTAGGCCACTCCTAACAGGGTGATTAAATCCTCTAACAAGGTCACACCTAACAGTGTATTTTGTAACCTTTAACAGGGTTGGCTCCTAACAGGGCTCACTTCAGAAGAGTGAAAATTGGTGATTAGTTACTTGGTGATTTTTCCCATATTGGGTTTCCACGTTAAATCTAGTGTCTCTTGTGTTCATTTATTTTAATCTTTGCAAGCATATTAATGACTATGAATGCTAGATAATCAGTAATTAGTTGATCTACTAAGTTACAATATTCCTGCACTGTTTACCGAGTATCAGCAGTAAGTAAAGACATCTAAGGGATTTATTTGTTTAATTGAATTTTGTGGTAACTGATTCACCCCTCCCCTCTCAGTTACTTCATCTATATTCCCTACAGCCTTTACAAAAATTGGTGCTAGGTTCATTAAGACCATAATACACTTTTCCAACTTAGATTAAATATCTAGGATGTTGGCCCTACTTGGACAAGTAATTACTTTGTAAACTAAATAATTCCTCTCCTTAAATTCCACTGTCTTTTTTTATTAAAACACAAATGTCACTTTTCTGTATAGTCCGTACTAACTTTTGAGGTTATACATGTTATCATAAACATGTATATCATCTCCATTTAACCTCGCTAGTCATAATATGACATCAGTAACAAGTTATAAACAAAACAATACATTGTTGTATACCAAATTCCATACTTATACAATTTTCAATGTACAAAAAGCTAGACCTACCCTTATTTTCAAGATTCCCTATAATCATGTACCTCATGTATTTCCATAAATGAAAACAATTACATATCCTCATTAGCCAATTGTCATCAACCCCCCCCTTTGGCATTGATGGCAACAAAATAGGGAAAATTGGTTAAGTATCAAAAACTTTATAAAAAAAAAACATTCACTTTACAGCTATTACAATTTGTCCATCTTACATAAACTCCCCCTAAAATATAATTTTATCCTCTTTACTTGATTTACAATTTCCATTGTATCTCTCCCCCTTTGACATAAAGACAAAGATCAAAATATCAAAAACTGTCCATCTACTATCAAAAATGTTGTCCTTCTACCTTAAGCTGATAGAATCTTCATGCAATCATAAAAAATTTCTTTAAGATTATCCATACCTTTAGTCCATGTCTCCCTAGTAGATTTAGCAAAGATGAGAATTGCACGTAAGGAATATCATGAAATTTCAACTACATTAAGGTCTAAGTCCAAAAATTTAGAATAAGTTTCCTTGGCCTTGACACATTCCTCTAACATTTTATCAACAATAGATACTTTTAGAGTAGTAGAATCTCTGAAATCTGATACTCTCTTAAAATTTGTTCCTTTTTAAGTTCCAGTTTCTTAATATCATTGTGAATATTGGCTACTTGTCCTTCAAAACCATCAATCTTACAAGTTGGATGTTGTATCTGGCTAGATAGAGCTTCTAGCTCACTCATCTTTCCTCCAATTTGATTGTCAATATCCTTATTCAATTTATAAGATAGAGTATAGTTAATGTACAGTATCTTCCCATCTTGTTGACACTTCCAAAGCTTCTTGATACAAGTATCAAGACTTATCAAATCATTCTTAATATTTTGACAAATAGTGCTAAACAAGTTAGCATCATGTGAAATTTGTGCTTTTGCTTCTACAATACTCAAAAAATTAGTAAATTCCTCATCAAATGACTTTAGCACTGTCTGTGCCTTATATTTTGGATTTGCCTCTATGTGCTACATTGCTAGAGTACTATTTAGTTTGTCAGTAACCTCCATCAATGTTTTCTTTAGGATTTTCATTATTTTGTTCTTCTAAATGAGTTTTGATAGGGATGGGATCTAATCAGTTTGATCATCATCATTAGTTGCTAGGCTAGCAAGCAATAGTGGAGTAGATGAACTAGAAGGTTTAGTGTCATCCTCCCTTTGCTTCCTCTCATTTTCCTCTTTGAATCTTCTTTCTTCTTCCTCTTTATCTTCTTTTTCCTTTCTTTCTTTTTCTCTCTTCTCTTCCTCTTCCAATCTTTGCTTCTCATCTTCCTTTTTTTTTCCTTCTTATTGCTTCTTTGGCTACTCTTATCTTTTCTTCCTCTTCTTTTCTTTTATTTTCATCCTTAAGCAATTTATGCTTAGCCTCTTCTACTTTCCTCTTCTCTTCTTCTAGTAACCTCTTATCATCTCCAATTTGTCTCACTTTATCTTTAGTACCCATGGTTTGAGGTTCATTCTGTTTGGAACCTTCAAATGGATTCATATCATCAATTTTAATGGTGACATTTGTCTGATCTATCTACATAGTGTCAACACTTACTGACACTTTCAAGGTTTTGGGTGCTAGTGAAGATACTACCTTAAACTCTATCAACATCTAACTTATTACTGCTATAGTCTCACTTGTTAACTTATCTTTCTCAACCACCATTAACAAAAATGGTTTTACTTTATTTCTCAAGTAGGGTGCAAGATTATTCATTAATCTCTTAATTTCATCTTCATCATTAGTCTTGCAAATAGCCCTTAGCATAATCTTCAAAAGTTCTAGATCTTCTTCCCTAGCTAGGGCCTTCTTCTCAATAAATTTGTCATAGAATCTCTAGTTCATCATGCCATCAATATCCTTCAGCTTTAGATTATTAGCTATAACATATCTCACAGTAGATATATCAATCTGATCTTTCTTGAAATTGTTATACAAATTATAAAATTTGTTCATCTAAACAAAGTTACCCTAAATAAAAATAGTTTAGTTTATCTTTTCTATCTTTGGCTTCTAGGGTTGTTGAGGTTTTCCTACTAATTTCCTAGAAGTTGTTACCTTCTCTTCTCATTTGACTTCTTTTTCTTATTCTTCTTCTTTGCTAGACTCAACAATTGTTAAAAATGTCTTCTGTCTCTTTCCTAGTCTAGTGGCTTGTTTCTTGACCCTTTTAGTTGTTGTGGTCTCAGCTTCCACTACTCTCTTAGATTTCTACTTTGGCTCACTTATCTTAACATCAAATACTATTGCATATTAAATGCTCTATTCTGAAGCTGTCTTTATAGTAGATATTGACAAAGGTTGCCCATTTAGTATTCCTTGCATCCTAGTTTTCCTAACTACCTCTTCAAGCTTTTTCATCAATTGTTCCATATCCATAGAGATCTTGCTCAAGCTATTAAGCCTCTTTTGAGTAACTATGCTTTGATACCAATTTTTAGAAATATGGATTATTGAACAAAGTAATAAGTTAATGTTGAATTGTAATTATGGTGATGCATAAAGATAACTCATAACACCATAATTTTGTTAGCTAGGGAAACCCTGGCCAAAGGAAAACCCCAATGGGAATGATATCCACTAGATAATATACTGATATATAAGGTCCTTGTTAGAGGATGGACCTTGTTAGGAGTCAATGAAAAAATTTAGTATAGAGAGTCCCTGTTAGGTGACTTTGAATCCTTGTCAGGAGTTTTGCCAATGCTATTAGGAGTTGTACTACAATAGATGCAAGATAAGCCTACTACCTAAACATGAGCTTCTAATTATAAGAAGAGCTCATAGCCAAAACAAGTAATCAAACTTCTAGAATAAGTACTATAACCTTTTCTTTGATTGATCTTTGATCTTTAGGTCAATCTCAGATCACAAATTGCTTTACTAAACTTTGTATAAATCACTTTTACAAAAGTATTCATATAATTATAGTTGTGCCTTTGCTTCTAAAATATTTTAAAAATTAGTAAATTCCTCATCAAATGTCTTTAGCACTGCATGTGCCTTATATTCTAGATTTACCTCTATGTGCTACATTCCTAGAGTACTATTTAGTTTGTCAATAACCTCCATCAAGGTTTTCTGCAAGCTTTTCATTGTTTTGTTCTTCTAAATGAGTTTTGATGGCATGTGATCTACTTAGTATGATCATCATTATCAGTTGCTAGGCTAACACACAATAGTGGAGTAGATGAACTAGAAGGTTTAGTGTCGTCCACCCATTGCTTCTTCTCAGTTGCCTCTTTGACTCTTCTTTCTTCCTTTTTCTCTCTTCTCTCCCTCTTCCAATATTTTAGTCTTGTCTTCCTTTGTTTTCCTTATTATTTCTTCTTTGGCTACTCTTATCTTTTCTTCCTCTTCTTTTCTTTTCTTTTCATCTTCTCTCCCTCTTCCAATCTTTTAGTCTTGTCTTCCTTTGTTTTCCTTCTTATTTCTTCTTTGGCTACCCTTATCTTTTCTTCCTCTTCTTCTAGTAACCTCTTATCATCTCCAATTTGTCTCAATTTATCTTTAATATCCTCGGTGTAAGGTTCAATCTATTTTTAAACTTCATATGGATTTGTATCATCAATGTTAATGGTAACATTTGTCTAATCTATCTGCATATTGTTAGCACTTACTGACACTTTTGAGGTTTTGGGTACTAGTGAAGATACTACCTTAGACTTTGTCAACATCTAACTTATTGCTGCTATAGTCTCACTTGTTAACTTATCTTTCTCACCCACCATTAACAAAAATGGTTTTACTTTATCTCTCAAGTAGGGTGCAAGATTATTCAATAATCTCTTAATTTCTTCTTCGTCATTAGTCTTGCAAATAATCCTTAGCATAGACTTCAAAAGTTCTAAATCTTATTCCTTAGTCGGGGCTTTCTTCTCAATAAGTTTGTCATAAAATTTCTAGTTGATCATGCTTTCAATATCTTTGGGCTTTAGATTATTAGCTATAACGTATCTCATAGTAGAGATATCAATCTAATCTTTCTTGAAATTGTTATACAAATCATAAAATTTGTTCATCTAAAAAAAGTTACCCTAAATAAAAATAGTTTAGTTTATCTTTTCTATCCTTGGCTTCCAAGGTTGCTGAGCTTTTCCTACTAATTTCTTAGAAGTTTTTACCTTCTCTTCTCATTTGACTTCTTTTTCTTATTCTTCTTCTTTTCTAGACTCAACAATTGTCAAAAGTGTCTTCCATCTCTTTCCTAGTCTAGTGGCTTGTTTCTTGACCCTTTCAGTTGTTTTGGGATCAACTTCCACTAATCTCTCAAAATTTTTCTTTGGCTCACTTGTCTAAACATCAGATACTGCTGCATATGAAATGCTCTATTATGAAGATGTCTTTACAATAGATACTAACAAAGGTTTCACATTTAGTATTCCTTGCTTCCTAGTTTGCCTGACTACCTCTTCAAAGATTTTCATCAATTGTTCCATATCCATAGGGATCTCACTCAATTTGTTAAGCCTATTTTGAGTAACTATGCTCTAATACCAATTGTTAGAAATATAGATTATTGGGAGGGTGGGGTGAATTAGTAATCTGCATACTTTATTTGCCAAGTAGATATTATTTCTTACTTTAATCCATACATAAGAAAGTAATAAAATAATGTTGAATAGTAATTGTGATGATGCACAAAGATAACTGATAACGCCATAATTTTGTTAACTAGGGAAACCCTGGCAAAAGGAAAACCCCAATGGGTATGATACCCACTAGATAATATACTGATATATAAGGTCCTTGTTAGAGGATGGACCCTGGTAGGAGTCAATGAGAAAATTTAGTATAGAGAGCCTTTGTTAGGTGACTTTGAATCCTTGTTAGGAGATTCCAACCTTGCTAGGAGTTTTTCCAAGCCTGTTAGGAGTTGTAGTATAGTAGATGCAAGATAAGCCTAATACCTAAACATGAGCTTCTAATTATAAGAAGAGCTCATAGCCCAAACAAGTAATTTAACTTCTAGAACAAGTACTATAACTTTTTCTTTGATTGATCTCTGATCTTTAGGTCAATCCTGGATCAAAAATTTCTTTACAAAATTTTGCATATATCACTTTTACAAAAGTTTTCATATAATCGCTCAATAGAATTTCTCCAAGCTAGCACCCTTGAATTTGCAAGATATGCTTTGCATAAATACCATGCTTTTACACAAATTTTTGCTAGTTTGGCTAAGGCCATAATACACTTTTCCAAATTAGAGTAAACATCTAGGATGTCAGCCCTAATTGGACAAGTAATTATTTTGTAAACAAAATATTTCCTTTCCTTCAATTTTGCTGTCCTATTTGATTTAAACATGAATATCAATTTTTTGACAGCTTATACTAACTTCTAAGGTTATACACATCATTATCAACATGTATACTATCTCCATTTAAGTTTGCTAGTATGATATGACATCAACAATAAATTATAAACAAAACAATGCACTATTGTATAATGAATTCCATACATAGACAATTTTTTGAGTACCAAAAGCTAGGTGTCTTTATTTCTGAGTTTTCATATAATCATGTACATCATGTGTTTCCATAAATGACAAAAATTATTTATACTCATTAACCAATTTCCAATAGAATCTTGAGAGCAATTTAACAATTTGACTTACTTTGGAAAATATCACCTACTTATCAGTGTTTGTAACTCTCAAAATTTAATTTGAAGATTAAGTTTTTGTTTCATTCAACCACATATATTACATTAATTTCTATCTGAATGAGTTTGAAACATTAAGAATATTGTTCCACAAGTTCTAGATAAAAATTTGGATGATTAGCCTATATTTTTTGTATTCCCTCTATGAGATCCAAAGACTTTGAAAATAGGTGCACTTCTTTGGCCACATCAAGAAATTCCAATGAGATATTTTGACTAGTTTGTGAACTCCCTATAATAACTACAACTTTAATTTACGCAATCAAGAATGTATTTGAGATATTTTCATTTAGGTAAATTATTGCCCTACCTCTTCAATTGCATAGTAAAAGAATAATTTTATACTATGATATTCACATGCATATATTGCAAGAGGATATTTCAAAACACCAAAAAGAATATCCATGATAGCCATCAATGAGATTTTTTTTTAGAAACATGGGAAATAGTTCAATTAAGGATATGATTTCTAGCACTATTGGAGGAGTAGCATGATTGATATGTGGGCATCCATTTGATTTAATCAAGGTAAAGTTGGAGAGTCATCTCCAAGCCAACCTCCATGCTATGGTAAGGCCATGGATGTTTTTTGACAAACAATCATAGTAGAGGGCCCTTGAGGCCTATACAAAAGAATGGGAGCTCCATTATCTATATTGGAAAAACTAAATGTAGATCTATTTACAGCAAGAGTGTAGATGAAATCCTTAGTTAGAAAAACACCTATGGTTCCAATTTCTACGGAACACCAAGTAATTTGTGGAGGAGGGGCAAGCATTTATGTATCAATGTTAACATACGCAGCTAAGCTAGTGAAGTGTAGATTGCAAACTCAAAGTGCTCTTTCCACTAGAGAAGCTATTGTAGTTGCCATTTCTGGGACAATAATAGGTAAAGATTTTTTTTCTCCAATTTTTTGTTTAGCAATTTCTATGTACGCTTCTAATTTTTTAGCTTTGAAGTTAGTTGTAGCTCAATTGGATGCATTTGTAGAATCAACAATCATTCATTAAAGGGATTGTTGCAATTGTATAATGATGTGATTGGTGTAACCTTCACCATTCATGATAATAAATGATGGATTACATCAGTAGGCTTCAAGCTTTGAGCTAACTTGTTGAGGTTTTCTTTATACAATGGGAAATACATCAAAATTGTTAAGAATCTAGCATGGTGCATAGAAATCTTGAGGTTTCTTTGAAAGTTCAAATGCATTGGAATAAACCTCTCATTACATGAAAAAATGGAGTAAACATTAATAGTTTATTGTAATTCATTTATACATAATTTGATCCCTACTGATACACTCAAAAATATATTATTGGTAAATCAATCTAGCCCTTTAAAATTCCTCTAAAATAGGTGCATCCATAGTAGTAGCAATTATTGGATACAATTGATTAATTGAGTATTGTCTTTGATGTTACACAAATGTCATTATTAGTCAATGCATGTCAAGCTCATGCTAGCAGTGAAGATATTTTTCTGTGTCTACTGAGTGTTCCTATGTTTGCCTAGTTCAGAAGTCAATGTCTATTGAGTTAACTCAAGTGTCAAAGGAAAGTTTATAGAAGATGAGTGCTAACCAAGATCACTCAATTAATGAAAATTTTTTTGGATGGAACTAGTGTTAACAAGTTCACTCAGTTACCAAAGAATCTTCACTAGGAAAATTATTTTTGAATTAGTGTCTACTGAGTTGGTTTAGCTAATGAAGGTTTTTTCTTATTTTGGCATATTGAGTCTAATTGATTTATCTATTGGTTCTAGACAATTGAGGTGATAAATATTAGTTCTTCTAAGTTATATGAGCCAACTTGATAAAATGAATGATACAAGTATAAGGTCAAGTTGAGAATTTGAAAGTGTGTAAGAGTGTGAATGCATGGAAGATTTTGAAGATCTAATGATGCAGTAAGGAAGAAAATCAGAAGAAGAACATCCCTGTGAAGTTGAAAAGATATATTCAATCAGGAAGGATCAAGTACAATCTAGAATAGAGATTTGTAATCAAAAATTCAGTTGCATCAAAAATTAGGTCATCTCATTATTACTCTCTAACCATTGTAGCACTGATCTAAATCTCTTAATAGGGTTGGCTTAATAGCTACTTGTAAAACCTGTAACAAGGTGGTAATTCTTTTGAATTGTTTAAAGACCTCTAACAAGGCCACTCCTAATAGGGTCATTAAATCCTTTAATAAAATCACACCTAATAGTGTGTTTTGCAACTTTGAATAGGGTTGTCTCCTAACAAAGCTCAATTTAGAAGAGTGAAAATAGAAACTAGTTGCAATTGGTGGTTTTCTTAAATTGGGTTTCCACATTAAATCTTGATGTCAAATGTGTTCATGCTATTTTATTTTATGTATTTGAATCTATGTTTAAAAAAATGGTAATCACAAATAAAATCTAAGTACTTCTTAAGCATATTCAATATTTACTAAGTTACAACATTTTATGTGTGTGTGCTGAGCATCATAAGTATTTAATTTTTAGAGTTTATTTTGTACTAACATCTTAAGGGATCTATGATTTATTAAATAGTGGTAATTGATTCAGCCCTCCCCTCTCAGTTACTCCTCTTATATTTTCAACCATTGGTATCAGAGCTTTTGGTGCTTGCAGAGAAGGACATAGACAATTTTGTACCATGGAAAGGACTTATGAGGTTACATTTGGCAGTCATCAGTGATTCAAGTTGCAAATATTTTGATAATAAATACAAGACTCCCACTAGAACATTATCACTTGAAGGTATTTCTGGAAAGAAAAATCATAACATTATGATGATTGATATTCCATTTGCTCTCAATTATGTTGAATTTGATGAATTGAAAGATTTCCAAAATGCTCATGAAATTTGGGCCAAACTAAAAGTATTTATGGAGGAAATAAAAATGTAAGAAGAGCTAAGGCTGAAAGTTTTAGAGGTCATTTTGATTAGATGAAAATGAGAGAAGATGAAAACATTGCAAAATATGTGGAAAGAATCAAAGTATCTAGAGGAGACATTGACCAAAAAAACGTTGTAAGCAAGGTACTTAGAGCTATTGTTCCTATTTATGCAATTAGAGTGTCTACTATTCAAGAGATGAGATGTTATCCAAATAATAAAATGTCTTTGGATGGTATAGTTGGAAGATCAACATCTTTTGAGTTAGATAACTTTTCTTACTATATTCCTAGTTCAAAAGTTATTGAGTTTGCATTTGAAGATAAATTTCCACTCAAGAAAAAGAGTAAGAAATTAAAGTCTAGTCAATTGGGAACTAAACAAGAAGAAAAAAAAGAAAGCTCAGACAATGATCTTGAAGTTTTTGAAGCCCTACTTCCAAGAAAGTATTTTAAAGAAAGAGGAAAGTACAAAGGTCAAGTTTCTCTAATTTTCTTTTCTTGTGAAGAAGTTGGTCACATTCCTACAAGGTGTTTGAATAGAGAAAACAAAGATAGAAAGAAAAAAAAAAAAGAACAAAGGAAAGAAGGATTCCAAGAACTACAAGGAGTACAAGGAAAAAGGTAAGAAATCTTGTTTTATGGCTGAAGATTCTCATGATAGTGAAGATGAAATGGTATATATTGTAGTAAAGGATGAATCTGATGATGAAGGAGATAAAATGGCACTTATCTCTCATGTTAGCAAAAATGATACATGGAGTACTGATAGTGGCTATTCACATCATATGATTGAAGATAAAAAAAAATTTAAGCACATGAAATATTATGATGGAGGTAGTGTGAGATTTGGAAACAATTAACCTTGTAGCATAAAAAAAAAAGAACAAATTTCTTTGACTAAAGAACTTATATTTGACAATGCTTATTGGGTTGAAGGACTAAAGCATAATCTATTGAGTGTGGTATAGTTGACTACCATTGGATTCAAGGTAGAATTCATAGATGGAAAGGCCAAACTAATGGATGGAAAAGGAAATTTGGTAAGATGGAAAGCAAACAAAAGGTAATCTATTTTATCTTGATCTCAGTGAAAGTTCATATTTTATTGCTCAAGTAGAAGAAAGATGGTTATGGAAAAAAAAGATTATCTCATCTAAACTTTGATAATCTGGTTAAGATTAGCAAACATAAAATAGTAAGAGGTATTCCTAGTTTGAAGAAGCCTAATATTGGTCTATGCAAAAATTGTCAAATTAGTAAGATGGGAAAGACTAGTTTCAAAAGAAAGAACTATCAATCAGAAGAAATATTAGAACTTGTGCAATTGACTTATGTGGACCTATTGGAATAGAGAGTTATAGTGAAGAAATTTTTTTCATTCTTTTTGTTGATGATTATTCTAGAACAACAATTGTAATGTATCTAAAAGAAAAATCTGAAGCTTTTAAAAAATTCAAGTGGTATCTAGCAATAGTAGAAAAAGAAACTAGAAAGAGATTGAAGTGTTTTAGATAAAATAGATGTGGTGAATACATCTCTAATGAATTCAATAATTTTTGGATTGAAAGAGTGATCAAAGGACAAGTATCAACCCTTAGTACTCCTTAGCAGAATGGTATAGCTAAAATAAGAAACAGATTCATGGATTGTGCAAGAAAACTAATGACTGAAAAGAATGTTGTAATCAAATACTGGAAGGAAGCTATCAATACTACAGATCATACCTTGAATAGAGTATAGTTGAAGAAAGATTCAAATAAAACTCCTTATCAACTATGGTATGGCTACAAACCTAATGTAAGTTACTTGAAAATATTTGGTACCAAATGTTATATCTTGAAAGAATATATAAAAGGAAAATTTGATGTCAAGGGTGATGAAGGCATATTTTTAGGATACTCCTTCATAAGTAAAGCATACAAATGTTTGAATTTGTCTACTCAAAAAATCATAGAAAGTGCATATGTAAGAATTGATGAGTTTGCAGAAAAGAGTAAAGAAGAAAGTTAAAAAGAGCCAAAGGATTATAAAAGATTTTTTTACTATGAACCTAATAACTTGCCAAATCTATCTAAGAGAAACGAAGCTTCACCCCCTGAGTCCCCAAAATCTCTAATAGTTACCAAGTTCTAGACATTGCAACTTAATTCATACTTTGAAGGACCTGAGTCATAGTCAAAAGCTATCGAGCTAGTTCAAACTAAGTTTGATGGACCTGAGTCGTAGATAGTGGAACTCGAGCTAGATACTGAAGTTCATGATGAAAAAAATGGAACTCATTACAAATCCAAAGAACTTGTGTTAGAAAGATATGTTAGAAGGCATCATGCACCTAATTAGATCATTGGAGAAAAATTTGATGGAACAATGACTTGAAGAAAATTAAAAGGTACATATTTACTTGCTGCGTTCGAACCTTGAAATGTTAAAGATTCTCTAGATAATGAAAGTTGGGTTGAAGTAATGAATAAAGAAATAGAACAAATAGAGAAGAACAAAATTTGGACTCTCATTCCTAGACCCAAGGATAAAAATGTAATTGGAAGAAAATGGGTGTTTAGAAACAAGATGAATGAAGATGGAAAAGTTTCCAAAAACAAAGCAAGATTGGCGTACAAAGGATATTCTCGAGAAGAAGGTATTGATTTTTGAAATGTTTGTTCTTGTTGCAAGATTAGAAGGTGTTAGATCTCTACTAGCATATGCAGCACACAAAGGATTTACAGTGTATGAAATGGATGATAAATCTGCATTCTTGAATGGAATTCTTGATGAGGAAGTCTACATTGAACAACCAAAAGGTTTTGGAGATCCTAACAAAAGAGACATGGTCTGCAAATTACACAAAGAATTATATGGTCTCAAGAAAGCTCCCAGATCTCGGTATGAAAGACTTCATAATTACTTGGAGTTTGATGGTGAATGACTTTATTGAATCTTTTTATAGCCATATTCACAAATTTTCTGCATCATCTAAGGGTTGGTCAAAGACATACTCATCTAAGGAATATTCTAGTGCTATATGTACCAATAAATTAAGAGATTTAAACAAGTTGAATCGGATGGATATGAAAATTGATAATACTGTGATGGGTATATGGACATGGGCATAGCTGGTCTGAGAAAATCTTCCCCTCTTATCAACTTGATGCTTTCATGTTCTTGAATCCTTTCCCAATAGCTCTAACCATCTGCAAGGTATCAAGCCAACATAGAGTTTATTTTCCTGCCACATTAGGCAAAGAAACAAATTAGCCATCTTTTCTCAAACCAGAACATGGATCATATCGGTATTCCAATATACTGCTAACTTCAAAAGCTTTTCTATAATGAGTGGTTGACAAGTGTCTTTTCATTTCCTTGGCATGTTGTTGTTGTTGTTCACATACATTATAAAAGACATTATTCTTTCATCAGATGATAATAACCTAAATCCTCTCATTTTCCTATTATTTGATATTCAAATTCTGTACAAGTCAGTCTGATAACGTCCTCATTTGGTAGTAAGTTTTAAATGAATAAATTGTTTTATAAAAGGTACATTCAGAACGCTGATAGCCAAAGATGACTATTACCCACCAAAAACAACTTGTTGGTTCACAACAACGTCATAATTTGAGCTCTTCCTACTCGCTGATATGAACACCCACGTTTGTTGAATATTTCAGCTCATCCCATTTTAGTGGGCTTGCAAAATTGGTCCCGCGAATCTTTTTCCGTTGATTCTTCTGAAAGTATATGATAGGCACCCAAAGCTTCAGACTTGGCAATGAAGAACATCATCATCGTAATTTCCATTAAACTTGACCCAAAAAGTTGCTCTCATAATATTAATAATCCATGCACATCCACACCCACACTCTTCCCTTTCAAATCTTCTCAAACGCCTTCTTCTTTCTTCACTGCATAATTTACCGTTTTTCTAATGAGGAATTTTTTCTAGTGCTGTAACTGTCACCATTATTGTAATCTTCAAAGCAGGAGTAATCATGAGACCATCTTCATCATTCCCCATAAATGGAAACCACATTTCCTAAGAAAGAGTTGGAGATGACAACAAATCCTCCCAGGAAACTTCAACCCTTCCCAACACTTTTCTCTTCTACACTCCAAATATTTCTACACTTCTTCTTCTCCACCTCAGTAACATTGGACTAAGAATTTATGTCCCTCCTCACGTATACTTGCTTAAACATTGGAACTCCCTTAATTTTCCTCTAAGCATTTTCATTCTTTCCAAAAACTAAAACAATTTGATCCCTTTCCGAACGTAGAAGGTCAAATATATCAATTGGATGGGCATATTTTCTTAAAAACGTAAAATAGTAAAAGATCAAATAGATCATAATTTTAACATATGAATATATTTTATATGCTATATAACAAAAATAGAAATGAATGGTGAATATAATGTTACGCAATTTAAAATAGTTAATTTTTTTCTTTTTTCTTTTAAGGTTTAAATTAGGTTAGGGTAATTGTTTCTTCTCTTTTCTTTATGATTTATTTACTAATTTTTTATTTTTTATCTATTTGTCTTTAATTACTAATTTATTGGTATTTTAATTATTTAAAATAATTATATCTGTTATAGTTAATTAATACTTTTACTATCATATGTATGTAGTTTATTTCTATTTGAACAGGATAATGTAACATATGAAATTTAAAACTTGGTGATGAAGGATCAAAGTGTAAATAGGACCTTAAACATGAATAGTGTGACAATTCTATTAAATTCTCTCTTTAGTGAAGGATGTTATTGTTAAGGGTACTAATGAAGATAAAATAATTGTATTTTTGATAAGAGAAGACATTTATTGAATTTATTTTTTCAGCGAACCTATTGTGAACTAATTAGAAAGGATAATCTTGTTACATATCTCTATATATCAAATTGGAAATAATGAAAGGTGATATTTAATCTAATAAACTAATTAAAATGATCCATTGATGATAAAAAGAGAAAGAAAACCCATTATTTTGCAAGGGGTCTTATCTTTGGCATAGCTAATTAAAATAACCCTTTTGAGTAGACACATGTCTAAATAGTTATATTTCAATGCAAAGAAATAGTGAGATCAAAGTGAAAGACATTGTTGAATACATGCAAAACGGTGATAAAAATTCTTGCATAAAGAGCTTGTGGATTTATTGAAATCCTAACTTTGTAAATCAATGAAATTTGTGTCCGTGACTTCAAATTTTGAATCAAATAAAAAATGGTAGGTGCAACTATAATGACCCCCTCCTACCTCTTATAAATTAAGGTAATTTAATTGATTAGTGGAGAAAATCAACCATTTCCCTAGTTTGCAAATAGATTATGGTGTTTCATGTACCTATATCTTAGGTTATGCCCTAGGTTCTTCAACCCTTTCTTCATACTCTACAAGGTGTACTATTATTTCTCCCATGGATTACTCAACTACTAGACCTATTATATTGGTGTTACCCCTTATTATAGTAGGGATTTTGATGTTGTTCATTTTAGATCACAACTACTAGAAGATATAATGCTACATAAACTAGTTATGGTTAACCAACTGGTCAATAAAATCTTGAGACACATTTTTAAAAGTGTCATGTATTTGGGCAAATGCAAAGTGAAACCACAATTAGCATGAGAAAAATAAGGTCCAACGGTCATGAATGAGTTATGAAAAATAAAATTTAAATCTGATCTATTAATAAATAAACCTTTGAAAATTTGAAGAGAGAAAGTAAAAAGAATAGCTAATTATTAGTGACTAATTATCTAGTCACTTATTTAGTCATTCATCTAGCAGTGTTTTTAGTCAGTTGTATTTTAATGACTAATTATTAGTGAATAATTATCTAGTCATTTATTTAGTCATTTATATGATAGTGTATTTAGTTACTTCGATATAATTGATCTTGTGATTTTTACTTGGTGACTAGTCTATTCACTTATTTAGTCACCAAGCATGTAAATTGTAAAGAAGTAATTGAATGTGATCAATTTTAGTCATCTAAGTGGTGTGACAAATTTTTTAATTCACATAGTCACATATTTTCTACAATATACTAATGAAGATAAAGAAAAGAAGAAGGAGAAATTAGTGGTCAAGGACACCTCCCTTATACTAGTTGTCAACCTCAAAGGTGACAATAACCCTCTAGATGGTCAAGAGAATGAAGCACCTCAGCAAGGTGATATGCCTAGTTGCAAGGAATCTCTTTGATCCTATATCCCTACAATAAACACTCAATGTCCTTTCAACTAAGTCTTCGTTAGAGGAGACTATTGATAGAAATAAGAGGAAATGTGAGGAAAGTGCTCCATCTAAAGACCTCATTGTAGAAGGAACTCAATCTCAATGAGTATCAAAGAAGGAAGTGAAAAGAAGACCCTAACAACATTGGTAATGGATTCTTCTACAGGTCACATTCTAGTGAAGATTGAACAACCTTTACAGGGAAAATTTCACGAGTTAACTCCTAATGATATTCAATTTAGAATGGTTGACATGGTCATTCTAGTGCATGATTCTATGCCCAACATATGGAATTAAACAAATGTAAATATTGAAGAAAAATTGTTGTTAAGGTCAGAGAAAGAGGTGTTGAAATCCTCAAATAGGTAATTAATGGATTACATTCGAATTCCACTTGGAAACACCTCTACAAGAGCTTTTGTCCAAAGTGCATAGGAGAACAAGAATTTATTACACAAGCTACAATAAGAGAAGTAATTTGGTCAATTTGGTTATCTCTAGATAGAGCAATTGAAGATCCAAGCTCCCCCTCTCAATGAGAACCTTAGAAATCTATTGCTAGATACAAATATATTGAGAGAAGCAATGTCAAATCATAAGACCTCAATGAAGAAAGTGTCAAAAAGTCTAATAGAGAAATTTTCCCTATTATAAGAGGTGATTGACATGAAGACATGTTTTCATGACCCATGGAAAATGTAAGTCACTCCAAGAACTACTGCTTCATTAGAAACAATCATTGGAATTAAAAATTGAGAGTTCAGTGAAGTCTGAGCATGAACTAGAATGTGTGTATGATTTAGTGAAGAAGGTAATGGAAAAGATAATTGAATACTTAAAGGTTTTTCTTACTAAAACATATGTCACCAACAATGTCTATCTGGTAGATATTGAGTGAATGAAACCTACATTTGGGAAACCAAGGATCCAACAAACTTCCAAGTAGTAAAGATTCAGAAACTTACAATAGTCGATTATGTTGTAAATTGTGTGACAAATAAGCTCTAATCAAGGATCACTCAAGTATGTGTAGAGTCATTGTCAACCAAACCATAGCATTAAATGATAGCGAAAAGAAAGAAAATTTGGCTTATGTTAACTTGATAGGTAATTTTAAAGCAATTATGAGATTATATCAAAAATTTGTAAAAATTAATTTGTAGGAAATTGAATGTAGCTTATAAACTACTAGTCTTATCTCAAGAAAAAAAAATTGATTAGTGAAAATATTGGATTTCAATGTAGTACTACCAAAATTTAAGGGAAAAAATGAAAAATAGGTGTATGTTGACCACCTTAATCAAATAAAATGATAATATTTTTTATTATAATTATAGACATAAAAATTAGACTCATGCATGGATGTGACACATATTATTGGGTATTTTTATCCTAAATATAATATTAGATAAGAATTTTCTACTATAACTTTTAGAACAAAAGAAGTCTCGTGTTTCATCACTTTCACTAATTGAAAAATTTAGTAGAAAAAAAGAAGTTTTTTCCGCCCCTTATATTAAGTGAAGCATAGAATGTGATGCAGCTTTTGGATTTCAAAAATGTTATACCATTTGAAAGTTATAGCTATTTTTAATCAAAATGTCAATTAATAGTTTACAAACATCTTAATTAGAAATTAATTAATAAATACTTACCAAACTCTTATTTCCGTAGAAATTATATCGATGGAATCTTGAGAGTATTAAAAAAAAAACCTTTTCATTTCATTGAATTTGGATGAAAAAAATATTGTTAGATGGCTAGTTGAAGTCTAAATGTCAGTGAACATGTTTCAAACACATGTTTTAAATTGACCAAAGAGGTTTGGTAAATACCCCAAGCCTAATTAGGTACCCTAAATGCAGCGATAAAACACTAAATTTTAAAAATTGAGATGGTGCTAACTAATTGTACATTTGAAGCGAAAGGCTTAGAAACATATTTAAATATGCTTTCACATATAAGATATAATGATATTTGAATATTACTATCTTTTATTAGATAGTATATTACAATCATAGTAATATATATTATTGTATACTGTTATATATTATCTATAATATTATAAATATTAGCTATATATAATTATTATTATTATTATATTAAATTTATATTGTTACATATACTACTAGAATATATATTTGAACATAGTATTAGTAATTATTACATAGTATTATATAGTCCATTAAATTAAAATATGATTGTTTATTGTTGTGTGCCAAAATGTTGTCACACTTCTATGAATCATTACATGTAAGAAAATTCAAGAATGAGCCCTCACAAATCGATCCATAGCTCTCTACTCATAGAGTGCAAGGGTTTGCAATGGAGGCCCTCAGTTTGACCTATTTTTGTGCCCATGCAAGTACACCATGAGATGAGAGATTCAAAGAGGAAAAGCAAGAATGCTAGTCTCCATGATCTTCAAATATGCATGAAAATAAGATCTAATCTATGAAAGCAAAATCTAATCTATAAATGCAAGATCTAAGCTAAAATCCCATGATGGGTGCAAGAGAGAAAAAGACAAGAAAATAGAAGTTCTCCACAAAAAGCTTTTGTATTCAAACTCCTTCAAAAATTGGTCTTCAAACCTACAGCATAACGATAGCATAATCATGGGTGTCTAACATGAGGAGAGGGCTCTCCCTTATAAAGGAAATTATGGAGGTGAGAGGCTTCTCACAACCAATATGGGATAATAGAGCTTGATCCATGTGAGACAAAATTCCACCAATGAGAAAAGAGGAGTGGTTGAGAAGAAAGTGGTGATCCATGTGAGACAAGATTCCACCAATTAGAAAAGAGGAGTGGTTGAGGAGAAAGTGGAAAGATAAATCCCACTTAGATCACATTTTTAAGTGTAGAGAAATTAAATAAAAAGAATTTATTTTATTTCCTTTTTTCAGCAAAAGAGATATTTAAGTGGGATTTTTATTTAATTAAAAGGGAGCAAGTTCTTTTTAATTAAATAGAAGATATTTAATTAAATTAAAAGAGAGGTTTTTCTCTTAATTAATTAAATGTGGATGAATTGGTTAATTAAAAGAGAGGTTTTCTTTTAATTAAATGGGGATTTTATTTTATTTAATTAAAAGAGAAGATTTTCTTTTAATTAAATAAGACTTGGAATAAAATGATCAATCTTAGAAATGAAATAAATCGAATTTGATCAAGGAAATTAACTTGAATTGATTTAATAAAATATTACAAACCATTGATTCAGAAAATTTGATAAATTGATAAATTGAATAATGGGGGCCCATAGTCTAGGCGACCATTTTTGTGTGCATACAATTATATGTCCTTAGGGGTCTTAGAAACCCTAGAGACACATATCAAGATGAA
Organism: Cupressus sempervirens; assembly: GCA_028749045.1. NCBI lineage: Eukaryota > Viridiplantae > Streptophyta > Pinopsida > Cupressales > Cupressaceae > Cupressus > Cupressus sempervirens. Next base: position 204,575,284 of record CM053786.1, on the reverse strand, counting down.
ATGGGTCAAAGGGGGTTGTAAGTTAGCCTTTGACCCCATTTGACCCATATGATCAATTACCATATATCCCTAGGGGTCTTAGGACCCATAGTGATACATGTCACAACGAAATGGGTCGAAGTGGGTCATAGGTTAGCCTACAACCCTATTCGAGCATTAAGATGGATTACCATATGGCCCTAGTGGTCTTAGGATTCCTAGGAACAAATATTATGATAAAATAGGCCAAAGGGGTTCATAAACTAGCCTATAGCCCCATTTAACCCTTAAGATGGATTACCATGTGTTTGTAGGGTTCATAGGACCCCTAGGGACACATCCCATGATGAAATGGGTTGAAAGGGGTTCTAGGTTCACCTAGGATCCAACTACGCCAATATGATTAATTACTATGCCCCTTGGGGTCCTCGTATCCCTAGGAAAATGTTTCATGATGAAAAGGGTTGAATATTATCCTTTGATCCCATTTGACCCATATGATCGATTACCATATGTCCCTAGGGGTCTAAGGATCCCTAGGGACACATTTCACAATCAAATGGGTTGGAGGAGGTTGTAGGTCATCCTACGACCCCCTTAGACCCTTAATATGATTATAGTATATCCCTAGGGAACCTAGGAACTATAGGGACACATGTCACAATGCAATGTATTGAAGGGGGTTGTAGGTTACCCTCTAACCCATATGATCGATTACCATATGGACCTCTAGGGACACATGTCATGATGAAATGGGTTGAAGGGGGTTATAGGTTAGCCTATCACCCCATTTGACCTTTAAGATAGATTACCATATGTCCCCAACAGTCCTAGGACCCCTAGTGACACATGTTGTGATGAAATGGCTCAAAGGAGTGGTAGGTTACCCTATGACCCCATTCAATCCATCTGATCGATTACCATATCTCCCTAGGGGTCCTAGGGACACATGTCACGATCCAATTTATCAAAGGGGGTTGTAGGTTAGCTTATGACCCCATTTGATTCATATAATCGATTAAAATATGTCCTTGGGCATCATAGGAACCCTTGGGATACATGTTACAATGAAATAGGTTGAACAGGGTCAGAGGTTAGCCTGTGACCCTCTTTGATGCTTAAGATGGATTAAAATATGCTTTTAAGGGTTTTAGAATCTCAAGGGACACATGTGACACTGGAATAGGTCAAATGGGTTAATAGGTTAATCTATGACACCATTTGACCCTTCATATATATTGCTATATATCCCTAGGGGCATTAGGACCCATAGGGACACATATTGTAATGAAATTAGCCAAAGGGTGTTGTATATTAGCCTACAAATCCTTCAACACTTAAAGATGGATTACCATATGCATGTCATGATGAAATGGATTGAAGGGGGTTGTGGATTATCCTATGACCCCATTCAACCCTTAAGATGGATTCCAATATATCCCTAGAGGTCCTAAGTCCTGTAGGGATACATGTCATGATGATATGGGTTGAAAGGGGTTGTAGGCTAACCTACAACTACATTCAACCCTTAATATGGATTAATGTATGTCCCTATGGGTCCTAGGACCCCTAGGGACACATGTCATGATGAAATGGGTCAAAGTTAGTTGTAGTTTAGCCTACAACCCCATGCAACTCATATGATCAATTACCATATGTTTGTAGGGATCCTAGGACCTCTAGGGACACATATTATCATGCAATGGGTTGAAGGGGGTTGCAGATTAGGCTACAACCCCATTTTATCCATATGATTGATTATCATATGTCCCTAGGGGTCCTAGGACCCCTAGGGATACATGTGATAAAATGGGTTAGATGGGGTTATAGGTTATCTTACAACACCATTCAACACTTTCGATGGATTACAATATATCCCTAGGGGTCCTATGGACACATGTCACGATAAAATGTGTCCAAGGGGATTTTATGTTAGCCTATAACCCCTTTCAAACCTTGAGATGGATTACCATATGCCCCTTAGGGTCCTAGGAACCCTAGGAACACATGTCATGATGAAATGGATTAAGTGTGGTCATAGGTTAGTCTATGACCCTATCCTACCTTTAAGATGGATTACTATATCTCCCTAGGGACCCTAGAATCCCTAGAGAGACATGCATTAATGAAATGGGTTGAAGGGGGTCATAGGTTAGCCTAGAACCCAATTCAATGGATATGATCAATTACCATGTCCCTAAGGGTCTTAGGACCCCTACGGACACATTTTAGATGAAATAGGTTGAAGGGGGTCTTATCTTACAACCATGTTTGACCCATATGATGGATTACCATATGTTCGTAGGGGTCATAGGACTTCTATGGATACATGTCATGATGAAATGGGTGAAAGGGGGTCATAAGTTAGCCTATGACCCCATTCATATGGTCAATTACCATGTCCCTAGGGTTCCTAGGACCCCTAGGGACACATATGACAATGAAATGTAAGAATATATAGTCCATCAATATAACTATGAGTGTAGGGGTGAGTCATTTATCCAACTACTACCATAATTATCATGTGTAAATTTTTTTGACCATATTAGTAATATAATCAAAAATTATAATAATACACTCATACACAATGACACTAAATATGTTAACTAGGGAAACCCTTAATAAGAAGGAAAACCCCAGTGTGGATGGTACCCATAAGATTTTTTATTAATATAAATACTCATTTAAGTAGAGGGTGTTCCTTGTTAGGAGTCTATGAATACATTTAGTGCATATGAATCCCTATTAGGAGATTCCAAGCCTGATAGGAGTTGTGCCAACCTTGTTCGAAGTTGTAGAAGATAGGTGAACCCATTGTCCAAACAACTTCAAGCCAAGACCAATGAATACATTGTCCAAATGATCTTTGTATTATTCCTTTTAGAGTAATAGATGTGAAATATACTTATTTCCTCTTTCTCTATCTTATTAATCAAACTTCTACTCCTTTAGAGCTTGTAACTATATCACAAAACTCACATGTAATAATCCCTTGGATTTCTTACACACATTCAGTAAATACCTTATGTTAGAATATATAGTCTATTGATATAAATAAGAGAGGGGGTGAATCAATTATACAACCATCATCAAAAATATTAACCTTAAACAAACATAACCATGTGAGTAATATAAAATGAAACAACAACAAGATACTCATATATATAATTAACAACAAATATGTTAACTAGGGAAACCTTTGATCAGAGGGAAAACCTCAGTTGGGATGGTACCCACAAGATGATGTACTAATATAAATATTCCTTGTTAGATGACAGACCTTGTTAGCATTCTTTTACAACATTCAGTACATATGAGTCCCTATTAGGAGACGTTGAATCCATGTTAGGATATTCCAACCATGTTAAGAGTTTTTCCAACCCTGTTAGGAGTTGTGGAAGATAGTTGGACCCACTACACAAACAACTTCAAGGTTAAGACCAAAGAACCCACTATCCAAATGATTTTTGTATTATTCCTTGCAAAATAATAGAAACTAAATTGTACTTCCTTCCTTTTTCTTTTTCCTATCAACTAGACTTTTGTTCCTTGAGATCTTGTAACCAAATTTCATATTGTGCATCCAATGATCCCTTCGATTGCTTACATGCATTTAGTAAGCATTCTAACCCATCTTGCATTGCACACTAATACTTTGCATTCTACTTGATCCTCTAATCCAATTCTTCTTCACAATCAAGGAAAATAACTTTCCTTTATACCATATCTTCATAATAATTCCTTGATTCAGCCTTGATGATTTTCCAATTAATTAAAATAAGATAGTTAATTAATTCACCACTAAAATAGCTCTATTGGCCCACTGCCTATGCAAAAATTTAGACATGTGAAACCAAATCTTGCACGCATGCTAGTGTTATCACCTAACTATGTTCTATCTCTAGCTAATTTTACATAACCTCATTATATCTTGGCTAAAAGATATAATGTAAACATTAGAAACTGCCAAACAAATGCTCTATTTTTGCATTTCTTCTAGTAAATCAAGTCTAACTTGCATACAACATCTAATGATACTTAGTCCTTTTAACCATGTCATCAAGACAACTTCACAAACATGTCTTCCACTGTGCATCATCTAGAATTTCCTTATCTTTTGTGCATACTAAGATTATTGACTTTTATTCTTCTAGTCTTAATAGAATCACATCTATGTTGACATCAATGAAAAATGTAGTCATGAATGCAATATATCAATACTCTTCAATACTTAGAATACTCCCCCAATGTAGTAACATCAAAATTCATGCTAAATATCATACCCTTTGGCATTGATGGCAACATAGATGAAAAAATCAATGTTCCAAGAATACCAAATTGTCCTCTACTATTGCCATCTTCTCAAATTCTCTTCATCAATCATAAATCTTAAATCATCTACAAGATTGTACTATTCTTCTTCTTCTTTTAGGATTAGTAACAATTGTTTAGAATACTTTTTGGGTACATTTGTACACTTACACTTCTGACTACATAGCTACATGAATCTTTCCAAATCTCCCTAAAGAGATAACTCCCCCATTACCATCTCAATAGGTGCTTCTTTTCCCATTTCTTAAGTACATTCTCTCAATATATTTTTCATGTGCATTTTCTCCCCTATTGACATCAATGTCAAAGGTGTCAATCATAATATCAATTGTTAATCAATTTCTTAAATCATCAAGCATCTCAAGTGTCCAAAGACATTGTTCAATATCAATTACCAAGAGTCCTTTATGACTCAAAAGATACAAGATAATCCCTCATTTAGGAAGCATCACTATTTAGTCCAATCTAACCACAGTGGCCTATATCACTAGACTAATGTACTCCTTACATCATCCACTCTAAGGTAGGCAAGGGCATAACTCCTGACATACATCTTAGATACTCAAAAGTATATCTAGGAAAAGGCTTCATAAATATATCTTCAATCTAATCTTTAGTGCTTACATACTTTAGCCTTATCTCTTTCTTTGTTGCTATCTCTTTCAAAATGTGATACTTAATGAATATGTGTTTTTTCTTAGAATGAAATACTAGATTCTTAGACATACTTATTGTACTTTTGTTGTCATAGTAAATAATAATAGGTTTTGTAAACTCAATTCCAATATCCTTCAACATTTGTTTCATCCACATAACTTGATTACAATTATTTTCTACTGCAACTTACTTTGCCTTATCTATACTCTGAGATACATAGACAAGTTTCTTTATCAACCAAGAAACTAATCTTCCTCTAAGAAAGAATTCTCCACCACTGGTGCTCTTTCTATCATCCATACTTCCTGCCCTATTTGCATCAATATATATGAACAAACTGAAATCACTTAATCTATCATACCAAATTCCATAATTAGATGTACCCTTTGAATATTTGAATATCCTTTTTACTATTGCATAATGATACTCTTTTGGATCATCTTGGCATCATACCATAATCCCAACTACATTTTCTATACCTCATCTAGTGTGAGTTAGATATTGCGATCCTCCAATCATAGATCTATACTTCTTCTACTCAACTATAGGAGTTTTCTATTTACTAGATAACTTATGGTTTTGAAAATCTTTTAGGTACTTAGTTTTTGAAATAAATATCCCATATTTTTTCTCCACAATCTTCAATCCTAGGAAAAACTTCATTTCTCTTATCATGCTCATTTCAAATTCAATTTTCATATTTTTAGAAAACTTATCACTTTCTTCATCATTTCCTCCAAATATTATTGTGTGCTAGAAAAATGTGACCTACGAGAAGCATGGGTTAACAAAAAAACACTAGTTTAAAACCTTCAAAATACATCAAGAATTCACCAAAATACAAGTAATAAATATCAACTAATGCTTGCTTGGGTTTTGAAACCCTAAGGAACCAAAAAATCCAAACTTTCAGCTACCTCTACAGCTCAAAAAAGGCACCCATAAGAGGCCTTGTTGGTGTATTAAGATGGGGGTATGTTTGATGTGCTCTCCCAAACACAAAAATAAATGAATCTCTTGAGTGAGTGAGTGCAAGTGTGTTTGCAAGTAAGATATGAATCTAGACTAAATGAGATGAAGCATACCTCAAGAAATGGCTATGGAGAGATCCATTCTTGAAGGTATTCAAGGATGAAGATGATATGCAATGAAAGAACTAACTAGACATGCAAACTATGATGAAAATGCAAGCTAAGATGAAACTACAAATGCATATAGAAACTAGATTAACAATGCATGAAGAAAACTAAATCAGCTACCAAATTGTTAGTATGATCCTAGAAATCACTATGAGAACTCTACTTATACAAGCTTAAACTATCATGTAAGCTCAAACTATGAATGTAAACTCAAATCTCAAACCAACATGATAACAATGTAGTGAATGGGAGATGAAAAATGCTTGAGACAAGCCCTCTATTTATAGGTTTGAGGGGGTGCTTGGTGAGGTGGCATCAATGTGGCATCCACATAGGTGCCACAAGGGAGACACATGGGCTAGAGGACAAGCCATGCAAAAGTCAAAAAGAGTCTTTAATGATTGAGAGGCTCAAGGTGTGCTCACACATGTGTGAGCAACCTTAGAGGAAGAAGTGGGGGACAAATGTGTAAGAGATGTAAGAGTCATAAATGAAATGGAAGGTTTATTGGATCAAGAGCTTCTCACACATGTGTGAGCAAACTCTTAGGAGCTAAAAAGGTGTTTAGAAAGAGATTTAGGATAAGAGTGAGATTAAGTAGTGGGTAGGCTTAGAAGGATGAGAGTGATGGGTCTAGGCTAGGCTCTAGATTAGGCTTAAGATTAAATTAAATGAGATTTAATTTAATCATGGGTTTAGATGAATTAATAGGATGTAAAAAATTCAAACAAGTAAAATTTATTTAAAAAGACGAATGTGGAGGATCATGTGTTAAATTAATTTAACACATTAAGGCTAGAAGCATTTAAATTAAATTTAAATACTTAGAAGAATGAACTTATTTAATTAAAATAATTTAATTAAATAAGTAGAGGAATGTGAACAATATAATTAATTAATTAATAATTAATTACAATGTCACGGGCGATATTAAAATTAATTAATATAGTCTTAGGGACGATTTTAAGCATCTACAACTATGTCATCCACAAATATTAAAATCATAAATAGACCATCATCAATTTTTCTCAAATATAAACTACCATCTATTGTACCTTTAATAAATCCAAACTTAGACAAATACCTTGCATACCAGGTTCTAGGCACTTGCTTCAAAACATATAGTGCTTTCTTTAGTCTGCATACAAAATCTTTATCTTATGTTAGAGGGAATCCAACAAGTTTCTCAATGCAGACTTCTTCTTCAAGTTCTCCATTCTAGAAAAGCTGACTTGACATCCATTTGATAAACCTTGAAATTATTGATTGCTACATAAGCCAAGAACATCCTTACTGCTTCCATTTGTGCCATAGGTGCATATGTCTCTTCATAATCTATGCCTTCTTGTTGCAAGTAATCTTTGCACACAAGTTTGGTCTTGTTTCTTGTAGTGCCCACTCATAGCTTATTTTTCCATTATATTTACCAAACCCTTTTATGTTAATTTCATGGATGTGTTAGTTTCTAGGATATTATTTCATAACTTGGACTAGAGATATATCAATGATGATTACTTACTTAACTATATTTCATGTGTTGTTTAATGATTATGGTTACCAGTACATTAATTATGCTTTAATAATTTGTAGTTAATAAATATGATTTCTTTCAAAGCAATGTTAGACAATGCTTTAATGATAATTACTTTATATTCATAATAATGCATTTTTTTATCTACACATTTGATGTTTGACTTAAAATTATTATGGTATTTACCCCATACTTGCATGTGTATGGTGCATGTGTATGTTTTATCTTTTTATTTTTCGTGTTTGATGTGGTTAAGGGAGGGAGTTTTAGTTACCTACAATTCAAGATCTACATGATCCACCACTCTCCACCATTGCATATTTAGTTTAGATATATATACATATATACACGTTCGAATTTTATGCAAGATTGCAAGTACCAAGCATCGACTTCCCTAAATTACTAGGCTGAGCATGCCATATCATAATAACTCAATGGTAAGAATGGGGAGATAATGTTCAAGTCCAATCCCAACTATAGGCTAAATTCTTTTCTTTCAAGGAGGACTCGTAACTGACTTTCCACCCTTTTTAAAACTTATGAGTTTATCTTTGTTGGTGTTGTTTGATTTTGAGTTTCGGCCTATTTTGGTAATCTTTCTTTTATGTGGATTTTGCTATGTGACTTATTTGGTAAATGATTTAATTATAATATTTGGGTTAATCATATAATTAAATATTATTTAATTAAAAATATATTAAAGCATGAGAATATTTAATTAATTAAAAAACTAATCAAATATATGTTTTAATCTAAAAGTCTAAATTTAGAAAATTGGTTAAAGAGAAATTAGAATATGATGATATTTAATAAATTATAAATTAATTAAATGTGTACTTTAGTTTAAAAGATTTAATTTAAGAAGTAAGACAAAAAGGAGAGTTAAAATATTAAAATATTAAAGATTAATATTGATTTATTATAATTATTTATTTAGTAATAATTAAATCAGAGTTGCATTTAAACAATGAGTTTTGATTATTATTATTAATTTAAATAATAAACTATGCTTTAATTATTGCTTGTACTAATTAATAAACTAGAGGAAAATAAAATATAAAAGAATGAAACTTAAATATAAAGTTATAGTTCTAATTGTGGTGTAGTTATATTTATTTTATTTAATGATAATTATTTAGGAGTTCTGTTTAAATAATAAACTCTAAATAATGTTATTAATTAAATTAATAATTATATTATTAAAAATGCTTCAAAAATTAATTAAAGAGAGAAAGGTTATTATTTAAATTAAGATATTTTGTAATTAAATATCTAAAAGAATTCTGCATGAAAAAGTAAAAGGTAATAAAGTAATAAACAATAATTGATTAGAAAGTTCCCTCTCATGATTGCACAATCCAAATCGCAATTTAGGAGAGAACTCTTTATCAAAGATTTAGAGCTCATTTTGCAATTACACAGGTTTTGGGAGCAAAAATTGAGAATTGGATCAAAAGAATTATTGAAAGCTTTAGAAGGTTTGGATTTGCTTGCATTGACATATTGTCTCAGATTTTGGTTGTGGTGTTGAGGTTTTGTAAGAAAAAATTCAGAATTTGATTAAAAGAATTGTTGAAAGTTTAGAGGGTTTGGATTTGCATGCATTTATAGATTGTCTTAGATTTTAACTATGGTTTTGAGATAGGGTTTGAAAACCCATTATAGAATCTTATTGAAATTTTTGTATGCTTTGCATTTTCCTAAGTGTTTGCATATTGCTTATTAATTTAGTGTAGTGATTGTTGAATAAGGAATTATGTTGTATATTTTGAAAAGTAAAACTTATTGATCAAGAAAACTTAACTGAGGAAAATTATGGAAAAATTATAGAAAATTATTATGATTGTATTATTTTAAACTCCTTTATATAATATAGGGAATATTTGATTGTGGAAATTTGGAAGAAAACACTAAATCGAACAGTTAGGGTTTCAACTTTAAATTTTTTATTAGAACTATATGATTATCATGAATTATCTCAATATAGAAAAATATTATTCTTATAGCTAAAATAATTTAATTGCAAACTTTATTGGAAAAAGGAAAAGATTAATTGAGAGGAAAGCAGGTTGTAATTGAACTTATGCATACATGTGAAAACACATTCACTAAGAATAGAAACTAAGTGTAGTATGGTTACATGCATGTGAAAACAACTATGCTAAATATAGTATGGTTACATGCATGCAAAAACAAATATGCTAAAAATAGAAAGCTAAATATAGTATGTTTACATGCATGTGAAAACAAATATGTTAAAAAGAGAAAGCTAAGTATAGTAAGGTTACATGCATGTGAAAATAAATATGCTAAAAATAGAAAACTAAGTATAGTATGGTTAGATGCATGTGAAAATCAATATGCTAAAAATAGAAATCTAAGTATCTTAAGGTTACATGCATGTGAAAAAAAAAATGCCAAAAATAGAAAATTGAGTTTTTTATGCTTGCATGATTTGAGAGATCAAAGACATGTAAAAATACTAATTGCATTTTTATTTTTATTTTATAAAAATTCAATTTAATTATCAGATTTATTTATTTCATAATATTAATAAATAATAATTTTGAAAATTTGAAATTAAGAAAATATTATCTATTTAGTTATAAAATGAATTTTTTGATTAAGTAAAAGAAGTAACACTTTTACATGAAGTCTAGATAGAAACAGAGAAGAAAGAAACATAGAAAGCTACTCAAAGCATACATGAAATAGACCTCCAAAAGGAACATTGAAGAGGTCACTGAAAGACTACTAGAAAAGATAGAAGAAATGCAGCAAAAGAAATAGCAAAAAGTTAGGTATGAAGACTTGATTAGGTCCAACACTTGGTCTGCAAGGATGTGCATATTTTTAGCCATTGCCTTCAACTCATCCTTTTTGCCTGTATCCTCAATCTTCTTTGAATGAGCCCTAGTATGCTTGTTGGGACCCCGACTCTCAATAGCCTGAGTGGAGTCTTGACCTTTCTCACTCTCCAATTTCTTTAGCAAAGTACTCACATTCTTAGCAATTTGTTTGACCAATTTTACTAGATTTCTCATCTTGGCTTCTAGTTTGGTGTTCTTCCCTTGATTGGTATTACACTTTTTTTTCATTGCCCTATTCTTTGCCTCTAGTTCTAGGAACTTCTGCATTAGGTTTTTTAACATCTTTTGCATTCTTGACCACTTCCAACAATCTGTCAATGTGTTGCACAAGTGTGCATTCCCCACAAGAAATTTTGCTAGCATGCCCAACTTCTTTCCTTAAAGCTTGCATATCCCTTCCAAGCATCTACATTTGATTCTTCATAATCCCAATCTCTTTCAAAATTGTGCTAGGGTTACCATGTATCACTTTAGTAGTTCGTGGTATACCTTCAAACTTTTTACCAACTTCCTCTGACTCCTCATTATCTGATTCCCCTTTATACCTTAAATGCTTCTCCTGACATCTTGAGGGATGTCTTTTCCTCTCCAATGTATGGGCTAAGGGCTCATCATCTGAAGAGGAAAAATCCCACACAATAGGGATGCCCTTATTCATCTTTCCCTTACTCTAATTTTTCTTTTTATAATCCCTCACCAACTCCTCCATAAAATCACTTTCCTTGTCTGAATCAAAGTAAACATACCCTTTTTTCTTCTTCTTTGAACTACCCCTAAGGCCCTTGTTCAAATTCTCCTCTCTCTCCCCTTGGCTTCATCTAAGGTTTTAGAATCATAACCTTTCTTTAGAATGCTCCCTTTTGTATCATTATCAGCATCCTTTAGATGACCTCTAGTCCTCATGATCTTCTTACATTTTAAGACATTCATAACAAGAACCATGAGACCCTCATGGCTAAAATGTTTTCCATTTGGATCATTCTAAATAGATTGGATAGAAATGCTAAGAGATTGCCTCAAATAGTACAAAAAATTGATCTTAACACTCTACCTACAGTGGTTGGCCAGCATGAAATGATACCCATAACATTTCATAAATCTCCCATCCAAACTTAGGTACTTGATTATCACAAACAAACAAAAATGCCATGGGGCTAGAAATAGAGACCAGATTGATATAGGAATTAGCTATTTTGACCAAATGGCTCTACTCATGCTCTGACTCCACAAATTCTTAATTGCTCTATCTGAATTTTTTTGCTCTATATAGGAATTAATACCATCCAACTCCAAGCTCGTGGCCTTAGCAATCACCTCCTCTGAAATCTCCATTTGTTGATTACCCAACATAACCAAGCCCTCCTTCTAGGTTTTGATAAACTATTGTGTAATGGTTGGGTTATTACCATTAAGTCTCTCCATATACCTAGTAAAATTACCCCACATTAGAATGTCCCACACCTCCTCCTTCTTCATCCACTCCAAGAAACTCACCGGTTCCACCATTTTCTTCTTTCCTCCAATATTGCTATCACCAAAAACCTAGATCTTCTTTGTCTAAAACCCCCAAATTAAAGTGACACAAAGATTCTCATAGAAAATAAAGAGGAGAATGACACAAATTACCCAAAATTTGTGTGAAAAAATCATCATATCATTGAAAATAATAATCCAAAGTCCGCAACCACTTAATTACATTGTATGAACACTGTAATATTTAAAAATATTTTTGCAAAGACCTACATTTATCATGATTAAAAAATTGGGGGCCATCTAGGGGTAAAGGATCATTATTTCCCCAAATTATAATATGATCACTATTGCACGCCACATTCGTTTCCCAATCAGTAGTACTACTAGCTTCTCTAAAATTATGAGTTATAACACAAGTATCAAAGGAATTTATAATGGTAATAGCCTCATAGATAATATTACTAATTGTCCATGAAGGTATAGAGATTTTGTTAAGGCAATTAATAATATTGAAAGAATCCCCTTCCGCCCAAATATTTTTCATATTCATTTTCTTGCATAAATAAGGCCATGAAGAACAATGAAGGCTTCAGCAATGTGATTTGTTCGATTTCCAATTGGTATAGCCATACTTCCCATATTATTACCATTTGAATTTCTTATCACAATACCACACCCTAGTTTTCCTAGGTTTCCTTTCGACGCCCCATCAAAGTTTATCTTAAATAATTTCTCAAGAGGACAGCCACATCTTGCATGTTCCCTAGGATTAGGTCTACTAACACCCATACTCAAAATTTTTAGATTCCAATTATGAAAAACAAAGGCTTCCTAGTCATTACACAATTGATGTTCAAATCCCATAGTTTTAATATTCTTAATCATAAGAATCTTTATCTTATGGAAGACTTGATTCAGACTGGACTCCACCTCCCTAAAGATCCTATCATTGCACTCCTTCCAAATACTCCATCCCACATATGAAAGAATGAAGTCCTGTTATTTAGCAATCAAAATATTCTTGGAGGGAGCCTTCCAACTAGTAAAGAACAACTGAATAGTAGAGGGGAACACCCATTCAACATTCAATAAGCTACAAATTTTATCCCAAATCTTCTCAGTAAAAGGACAATTCAAAGTGATGTGATCAATCAATTCCCCATCATTCTTGCAAAGAACACACCTATTAATAATTATAATCCCTCTCTTTTTAAGATTATCCAGACTAAGGACTTTATTTTGCAAAAGCATCCAAAAGAAAATTTTGACTTTGGGTGTTATACGCTTCACCCAAGCCTTAGCCCAACATGGTTCTTCATAATCAACAAAGGAATCATCATAGGTAGAGGCAATTGAAAATACACCACTAGGATAATTTTTCCAAATCAGCTCATCCACATTTTGGTTTAAGAAGAATGTGTTTAGGCACTTACTAAGTTCAACCAAATTGGTATCCACTCTATTGAGGTCCATCCATTTACTTTCTTTCCAATAATTTTCCACAAGAGTTCCAATATGAGTCTTACAAAGCTCCATGTATCTATTCCCTATTAGATCATCACATAGTGGGTAATCCAATATCCAAATGTCTTCCCAGAAAAGAACTCTCCTACCATTACCTACCTTCAATTTAACCCCTTTTCTAATAATATTTTTGAGTTTTTGAGAATTCATCCAAATTAGAGATCCACCTTGATCCACATTACTATTAAGAAAAGTTATCTTTGTTGTATTTATCATTCCAAATATACTTCCATTCCCCTACCTCTTTATGCCATCTCCATAAAAGTTTTACCAATGAAAAATCATTCATTGATGTTACCCTTCATGAGCGAAGCCCACCCTTCTTTTGAGGCATAGAAACATTATCCCAACCCATCAAAGGGAGTCTTTTTTTAATCTCTATACCCATCCACAAGAAATATTTCTGAATCTTTTCAATAACAAGAGCATATTTTCTTGGAATTTTTTATATACTCAAGGCATAAAGTGGGACACTTTATGAAATAGACTTCAAAAAAACAACCTTACCTACTTGACTAAGAAGAGACCCTTTCCATCCAGCAAGTTTCAAGTGGATTTTATTAATGAACAAGTTCTAAAAGTTGTTAGGAGGGAATAACCCCAAATGTAATTCCAAATAAGAGCTAGACAAAGAACCAATCTCGTAGCTAATAATATTTTTTATCTTCATTTGTCTGTCTACACTAACATTCATAAAATAAATCAAACTTTTATTCCAATTAATAATTTGACCTATAGCATTTCCATAGTCCACCAAATCCTTCTTAATATTCCTCACATTCTTCACCAAAGCTTCTCCCATAAAAATAGAATCATCAACAAAGTGTTGGTGAGAACACACTAGAATAGATGAGGAGGGATTAAGGCCCACAAAATCCCCTTTAAGCACCATATTATCTACAAATCTCCCGAAACACTTAGCCAAAATGATAAAAAGAATAGGATAAATTAGGTCTACTTGTCTAAAGCACCTAGAAGCCTTAAAAAAAGAAGTGAGGGATCTATTCACAAGCACCGAGAAGGGTGCCAACGAGACTAGCAAGTGCCAATCCACTCTATCATAAGCTTTAAAGAGATCAAGCTTGAACAAAAAACCTTCCTTTTTAGACACTAAGAGAGAATGAATATTTTCATGCACTATAATAATGGAATCCTCAATCTATCTGCTAGGAAAAAACCCATTTTGCTATCTAGAAATAATGAGAGGAAGAAGGGACAAAATCCTAAGAGTAAGAACCTTAGAAATAATCTTATAAAAATAATTGCATAGAATGATAGGCCTAAATAAGCTAGTTCTATCCACACCCAACTTCTTTGGAATAAGGGCAAGAAAGGTAAAATTTAGCTCTTTAAAGATGTTCCTAGACCCAAAAAATTCCTTCACACCATTACAAATATTCGTACCAATAATATGCTAGTACTTATGAAAGAACAAGAATGAGAATCCATCAGGACGAAGGGCTTTGTCTCCTTCAAAGGAAAAAAATAGCTTTAGAAATATCATCCACTAATGTAATAGAGGAAAGAAATAAATTCAGATCCTCAAAGACACAGGAAGGGATGCACTCAAGGAACATTTCGTACCTCTCCAAGTCTAGATTGGAACCTTGTAGTAGACTTAAAAAAAATCCCACTACCTCCCTTTTGATAGTCTCTTCATTATCAGTAGGTCCCTCATCCCTATTGATTTTGGAAATTCTATTAGCCATCCTATGCTTGAGAGTAGTCACATGAAAGTACTTTGTATTATGGTCTCCATCCTTCAAAAATACCTTTCTAGAGCATTGTATCCAAAATGTTTCCTCTTTAGAGATGATGTCTTGAAGTTCAACTAATTTTCAACTTTCCTCTTCCCTAGAAAAAGTCTCATAAGCCTTAGTCTGAATCCTACCTCAAATGTCCTTAAGTTTCTCCAAAATATTTTTTTTTGTTCTCAAAAATGTTGCCAAATGTATGTTTATTCGATATCTTAATATTCTTCTTAATATTTTTTAGTTTTTTTGCACCTCTAAATATAACCGTACCTTCAATTTCAATACCCCACCACTCCCTTATAAGAGTGTCTAGGCCTAGGTGGAGAGTCCACATTTTTTCAAAACTAAATGGGAAATTCTTATGAAAATTAATCTTTTTTGCAACCAAAGAAAAGGGTAATGATCTGATCCCACCCTAACTTGGGCACTAAAACTTGGACACTAAGATTACATTTATACATTAGGAGCCAGCCATTACTAATGAGAGCACAATCCAACCTAACCTATATAAGATCCTTAGCAGACCTTCCATTTTTCCAAGTGTACTCAATACCATGCAAATCAATGTCAATTCAATTTGTCCAAGTGTCTAGCTCTATGCCCCCACCCCTCCCCCCCCCCCCCCCCCCCCCCCAACCCATTTTTCATTTCTAACAAAGTATTGAAGTCCCCCATAACAATCTAGTTCTCATCTACAAAATGTTTCCTCTAATTAGAGATTTCTTCCCCATTTTGAGTTGGGAGCATAGACATTAGTGAGGACCCAAATAAAGTCATCTTTAAAATTTTTGAATATAATACTGATCATGTTTCTATTTTGTGAGATAATCTCCCCTTGAATCCATCTATTTATCCAAAAAATAGCCATACCACCTGAGGCTCCCTCTGAATCATTCACAATAATCCTTGCACCCTTGAAAATTAGAAGACATTCCCCCTTATCCTTTAGCATATTTGTTTCTTGAATAAAAAAAATATCAAGCCTGTTATCCCTTATCATGCTCTTCAATATATCATGTTTATGAGGTTTATTTAAGCCTCGAATATTCCACAAGATTATCTTCAAAATTTATGAAATTTTTTTTCTTCAAGGATGGTTCTCTGACTACCATCAGCAATGCTCCTATTGGTATCAACTATTCTCTTCTACAAATTGGAAGGTCTTCCCACCAAAGAGAGGGAAGACCCAACATCCCTGTTCTTAAGAGTAGCCCCAAGAGGCTTAGAAGAAAGGCCATTTGGCCTACTCTTTAGGATCTCCCCTTTTACCTTGGGCGCTTTCTTCATGTTCTTAGTAGGCACAAACTCCTCTTCTTTTTTCCTTCCTTTATTTCTATCTTTGGCCTTTTTCCCAATGGGAATCCAATCAGAAACAAAGCCCTCCTCTTCCCACAATGCTTCCTTATCTTGAGAGATAGAAAGAAAGTCCTCAACTTCACCTCTAATAAAATTTCCTTCAATTAAAGTTT
Organism: Cupressus sempervirens; assembly: GCA_028749045.1. Taxonomy (NCBI): domain Eukaryota; kingdom Viridiplantae; phylum Streptophyta; class Pinopsida; order Cupressales; family Cupressaceae; genus Cupressus; species Cupressus sempervirens. Next base: position 204,558,556 of record CM053786.1, on the reverse strand, counting down.
CATTGGCTACATGACCCAAAGGTAGAACAAAAACCAATTGTGTCTCATCTTCTACAAAACGCTTCCCCTCCTTGGGAATGATATCCTTATCATTTGGGATCTTTTTCAAACCATCCCTATTAGAGATGTCCAACATGTTCTGAGCATAAATCTCCATACCTCTCTCCTTCACTGTTGAGGGGTCCACTCTAGATTGAACAACCCTCACATCACAATCTATACTATCTTGCTACTTCTAAAGAAGAGTCCTCACATTCTCAAATACACCACCACCTACCTCATTATTTATGCCATTAATTTGTTCCTTTGAAGAAGTGTTCTCAACTAAAACTACCCCAACATTCTTTGTAGTCTCTAAAACATTTTCCTATTCTTTTGAAGAGGTGGTCCTACGTAAAACCACCCTATCACCCTTCACAGATCTAATAGCCCTATTCAGATCCTTCCACATCCACACTTTCTTAGCTTTTTTGGGCTTGTCTCTTAAGGAGGGCCATGTTTTTGCCTAGTGCCTAGCTTTCTTGTAGTGAAAGCAAACAAAGGGGATAGATTCAAATTTAATATGTTGGTCGTTACACCTAGTTTGGACTTTAAAGATATAGAATCAGGGAAGTCCACCCCTTGTGTTACCCAACACAAAATCTAGAATAGTTCATTATTTTCTAAGACACAATCACTAGATGTAAAGAAAGGAGCTCCCCAAAGGTACTGGTGATCCCCTAAAAAACATCTTCCACCCAAAACTCAAGGGAATTTTATTATTAGTGATTATTTAAGTTTAATTGAACTCTTAGTTGCATATAAATAATTTTATAATTATTAATTCAAGAGGGAAGTGAATAACTAAATATTCATAATTTTATTATATTTTAAGAGAAGTTGTGGTAGAGTTCACTTTGTAATCATTTAGTTAATAACTATTTGAATTTATTAGAGAAATTATAAATAAGTAAATTAAATTTATAATTTTATCTCTAGTTGCATTATGAATTAAATGAAAAGAAAATATTAATATTGAACTTGAATAGATGTCAAATTAATATTTTAGAAATGAAATTGGCATTAGTATGTAATCTAATAATATATATTTATGTTATTAATTAAATCATTTATGATTTAAGATTATTTGAATTAATAATATGATAATATTGCATGTTATTTTATATGCACAAAAATATTGGATATTTAAATACTTATTGTTTTAAATAAGTATATTAGGATATTGTTACTTTATTTCTAAACACATCCTTATGACCCAAACTAAAGAAGAGAAATTGGTGGGATTAAATCATGTGGCTGAAAACCATGTGTTTTTTGATATACTATTTATACTCTTGTGATGTTTATTTTCTTGATAGCTTTGCTTTGTGGGTTGTTTAGTTGGCTAAGTTAGGATGTGCACTAGAGGCATTTTTAAGATTTCTTTTATGATTATTTGATTGGATGTCATGATGAACTTTATTATTTGAATTGAGATTTATGTTTTATGAGCTTTATAGTAAAGAGCATTTATGGGAGCTTGGGTTTTCAAAACCAATGTTAATTTTTCCACTTGCTTGTTAAGGAACCAAATTTGATCAATATTACTCTTGTCGTATGGGTCACTATTGTGGCTTGTGATTTTTTAAAATGTAGTCTAGGTGCATGTCTATGGGAGTGGCTTGCAATGGGGGTTAGGGCCCAAAGTGGCTACCAGGGTAACTCATGGTAAGTTGTCTAACAATTGATAACATAGTAATTAAAATATATTGCCTAGCCTTTTTTGTTGAGATATAGTAAAAAGACAAGTTATAAATTTTTCCTGTCCATGCCTTCGGTGCTTGTATAGACTAAGGATGAGATAGAGATGATACCTTCAGAGGTATGCCTAGTTTCCTTGCCATCATGAGAGGGTTTTCTAGCTCCAAATAGAGTCACTAGGGGGTCAAGGTCCTAAGAGACTACTAGGGTAACCTTAGAGTTGGCTCATACAATGACACACCATAGTATTTAGCTTGAGTCTCCTTCATGATTTTTTAATATTTGCATCTAATGGTGTACTTGTTAGATATTACTTTTGATGGCTTATTTATTGTGAGTTGTTACTCATTGATTGGATATCATCTATTGTTGATAACTGACTTTTATTAATGAATGATTAGTTATTCATTGGTGGTGTTTTTATTGTTGGAGTTGGTGATTGGTGGTTTACTTTTATTGATGTTAGTTGTTGTATGTTGGTTATTGTTCTTGTGACACTTAGCATTGTTTTGCAGGTGGTTACATATCCTTTTGGGTTTTGATACTTGATAGTTTATTTCAACTTGGTTATCTTTCTTCTTTAGTAGTTTGTGTACCCTTGAGGTAGTTTTGACTATCAAGATTCCTTGCCTAGAATTTTTTTTATGATTTGATTATCTATGTGTGGATCGTACATTATCTCTCCTATATGGTGACAGTGTGATTCTAATTAGGTGACCACGTAGTTGGCAAGTAGTGTATTCTTACCATTTGGGTCCCCCTCAGATGTTGGATGTTCTTTGATATAGTGATACCATTATCATTCTTCCTCTTATCTTGAAGACTTCTATTCATTTGATGTATCTATGTATCATGTATTTTTAGATCCTATGGGACATTGTATTGTATATTGGTGTACTTGTATCTATTTTCACATACCCTATAATATGCATAGTAGATGTTATTCATTAGATGTGCTTTCATATTATTAGTTCCACTTATCCATTTTCTTATATGACTATGTATGTGTTTATTCATTTTATGCTTATGGACAATGTAATTGAGACTTAAACTTATTAAGAAAACTTTTTAAAATGTGACTCAACATGGAGGAACCCTTGAGGAATTAAAATTGTATTTGTAATTGATTATGTGTTCTTGATGTGTATGTATATATTACTTCTGCATTATTGTTACTTTGATATTGTTTAAACTTAATAAAATAGTTCAGTAAACTTTGTAAGATATTAGGTTTATTACTTTTAGGTTCCTAAGCAAGGATTTATATTTCTCACAACCTCTCCTTGCTCATTAATCTTATTTTTGTAGACACCTAAATTTGATTACACTACTTTGGTAATCTAATTTAGCCATCTCTAAAGGCATCATTAATTAAATTCTTATTTAATTAATCCTTTGCCATCCCTAGTTGATTAATTTAATTAATCATCTATAGTCCTAATTGATAAATCAAATAATCTATTATTTATCAATTAAATCCTTTTCTCCTATCTAATTCCAAAAATCCTCATTTATTAAATAAATCTATTTGATAAATGAAATCCTCAAATTCAAAAACCCCTAACCTATCTCTAATCCTCCATTTAGCCTAATCCACCCCATCCACCCATACTAACCAAGCTTAGCCACTAACTCACCCACCCTCATTAATGCCATCCACTTGCACATCTCTAACATCCCTAATCTAATCCTAAACCCAAGCCTAATCCACCCCCTAATGTTGTCACATTCCTTAAAAAAGTTTAAGACTTTCCTAATCCAAACCAAAGTCTCCCCTCAAAAAACCCAACCACTAAGTCATGAGTGCTCTTACAAAACATAAAAGACTCTTACAAGCCCACTCATGAATCTTACACCCATCTTCCACACTCTTCCCTCTTCCACACTCATTCCTCTTACATCCCTCTTACATACTCAACCCCACTCATCATGCCTTTAACCAACCCTTTACCCTACCCTCTCACACTCATCCTCCTTGTGACAAGTGTCACCTTTCCATTGGTGCTAAACAAGCACAATCCATGTGCTCCCCTTTGAGTGCATCTTAGCCCTCCTTAAGCCTTCATCCATCCTTGCATCTAAGCCCTCCATCTCTCTACCCCTTAGCCTATAAATTGAATCCCATCCCAAGCCATTTCATAAACAATCTTTGAGCTAAAGTTACCATGCTATTTTGAGAACCAAAGCCATCAATCTTACCCTTATAATGCTAAATTGAGAGCTCACAAAGCTACCAATTTTCCATTACCCATCTCCATTGAAGCAAGATTTTGAGCATCTTGAGCATACATCCACAGCAAAAGGACACATCTACAGAATCAAGAAAGCATGGAGTGTTTTATCTTGTGAGGTTTGCACTTCTTGTTTTCTTTCTTTGTCTAAGCATATATGTGAATTTAGTTTTTGGTTTGTGAATGTTTACTTTATTTGCTAATGTTCTTTGCATACTAAATCTTGTTCTACAATTTCTCTATACCCACTTGGTTCCTATCATATTCTTATCTTTAGGTCTAGGAACTAATTCCCATGTGTCATTCTTCACAATCTGATCTTGTTCTTCTTTCATTGCTTGCATCATCTATGACCTTAGGTTCCACTTGAGAAAGTAAAGATAGTTCCTCATTCACTCTATTCCTTGTCATCACACCTTTATCCTTGGTTCCAATTATCTACTCTAGAGGTTGAATCTTTGTCATGTTTCTACTAGAAGTAGGAGATGAGATCTCAAATCTTATCTCTTCTCTAAGTTCATATCTTTTCTCTTCTCTATGCTCAACAAATACTTCATTTTACAAGTCATTGTTACTCTCAAAAAGAAATTCAACATTCTGTTAAACAATTACATAATTATCCTCTTCTATATCAGAATTATAATATATTATCTTCTATTTAATACCAAACTTTTCATCAACCCTTACATTTTCTTACTCAACTATTGTCCTAGTTCTATAGTTGAAACATCTCTATGCTTTAATTTTGAATGAGTAACCAAGAAACATACCTTGATCATTTCTAGGATCAAACTTACCAATATCATTGTCTCTATTTATGTAACATCTACTTCCAAATATTTTGAAATACTTGACTGATGGTGAGTAACCAAACCATAACTCATAGGGTGTCTTACTCATACCTTTCCTGATCTGTAGTCTATTTAGAGTATATACTACAATGTTAGCTACTTCTCTCTAAAATGTCTTTTAGGCGTCACTCTCAAATAACATCATTCTTCCTGCTTCTTCTACTACCTTGTTTCTTCTTTCAACAATCCCATTCTATTTAGGCTTTCTAGGTGAAGATAAATTTCCTTTGATTCCATTCTCTTTAAAAAACGTGTTGAACTCTATGGAGGTGAAGTCTCCTATTTTATCTACTCCTAAACACTTAATCTTAATACTAGATTCATTTTTAACTCTATTATTAAACATCTTGAATTTCTCAAAAGCTTAATATTTTTCTTTAAGAAATTCTATCCACATCATCTTAGTGAAATCATTAACAAAAATCATAAAGTAGCTTCTACCATAGAATCCTTTTGTTCTTGCAAGACCACTAAGATCTATGTGAACAATCTTCAATTTCACTATAGTAGAGAACTTCTTGTTGGGAAAAGACAATTTCTTTTGCTTAAACAAAATACATTCCTTGCAAATAAAATTAGTGGACTTAATAATCTTAGGAAAATGTCTCACTACAAATGTACTACTAACCTTCAAAATATTATCAAAGTTTATATTACAAAACCTTCTACAGCATAACTAATTTTTGTTAACCTTTTCAACCAAGCATGTTATTATAGTAGGATTCACCTAAAATAGTTACCTGTGGATCTAGTTCCAACACAAATCAACTTACCATCTTTGTCTTTGATAATGAAAGTCTACTCTATTTAATGCAATAGATATCCCTTGTTTACCAACTCTCTAACACTTAACAAATTATGTTTCAAACCATCAACAAATTAAACATGATCACTATTAGTTTTACCATCAAGAGTAATAGATCCAATCCCTATGATATGATTCAGCTGCATTTTTACCAACACTAGCAATACCTCCATTATGATTTTTGAACTTAACAAATTTTTTCATATCACTAGTCATGTGATGTGAACATCCACTACTAATTATCCAATTTGACTTCTTCTCAACTTGGGTAACTAGTGTTCTCTCTCTTAACTAATTTCTTTATCAAGACTATTTTCCGTAATAGCCACAAATCCTAACTCAATTGTTGGAAATAATCAAGACTAGCTAAGTTGCTGAGAGGGGAGGGGTGAATCAGTAACTTTGAAAAATTTAAATCAATTCAGCACTGAAAGCATTAACCATTTATATTTATTTAATTTACTGTATGCATGGAAAGATAAACATTCATAACACAAGAACACAATGATTTGGTGACCCAGAAACCTTCCAATTAGAAAGTAAAACTGGGGTGGGGATGATGCCCACAAAAATTCAATACTGCAGCATAAAGTTGGCCTGTTAAGGCTTACAATGATCACTTCTGGTGATTTTCCCTATTAGGAGCAATTAGGACTGCTAGATCCACCTTATTAGAGGATTTACAAACATATAGTAAAGTATGTACTCTGTTAGGAGATTTACAAAAAGACTATTACATCTACCCTATTAAAGGATTTATAAACTTATTCACCTATTATGATGAAGCAGTGGATCTTCTTTCAACTATTTGATGATAAGATCCCTTTTTGCACTGATCACTTGATGCGATAGATATAACTGTTCTACTCCTATGTTGACCTTGCTAAATTCCTTTTACTCTGCTGCTGAATCGCTTTCATTATTCTCAAAATATAGCAATACCTTCTTCACATGCAAACATTACTTCTTTATTTTTTCATATATCTCCTTACTAAAAATGATATAATACATTACATATATACCATTCCAATATTTACAATTGCAAGGTTGGCCAAAACACAATTGAACAAAACATTACTGAGTTGGCCCAATAGTAAATAACTTGGGTTCACTAAATTGACTCGGTGCCCTTCTAATACTCGACACCCACTACATTACTCGGCATCATCATGCACTTAGTAGAAGTGAATGCTCGGTCCATACTAATCACTTGACGTAGTTCTAAACTTGATAACCATTGGTGACTTGGTAGATATAGTGTCACTCGGTAGAAACTAACTTCTTCGTTTACCTTGCTTTACTCGGTAAACACTGAGTCCTTCATTTATCTTCTTCACTCTATAAACATTGATTCCTACATTTACCTTTTTCACTTGATAAACACTGAGTCCTTCATTTACCTTTTTCACTTGGTAAACACTGCTGAACTTCTCATTCACTTAGTATCCTCTGGAATGCTCGGTGAGAACTATTTACCTGTTGAACTTACAAGGTAACCACTGAATGCTTGATATACACTATAGACTAAGTGATGAGCAAGATAAGCATTCAGAATTGAATAAGTGTTTGCACTAATGACAAATATATCATAATTCCAACAATCTCCCCCTTTGACATTGGTGACAATAACACTTATGAGCCAAAACTTATGGGCAAAATTTGACATACTGATTTTAATTTTTTAAAAATTGATCTTTGTAAATATATTTTTCATAGCTTCCTTATTTACATATATCTCTCCCATACAATATGCATAGAGTATTTACAAATATCTCTATCTCTTCTTTGGTACTCTATCTCCCCCTTTTTGAGAATAATGCCAAATTAATATATATTTACACAGAGACACCAAAATGGGAGATAAACTTAGAATATACCTTGAGAATAAGAGCCAAAGTCTTATCCCAATTCTCTTGAAAAATTTTGTAGGTGGAGAGTGCTATTTGAACTTCAACTGAAAGTTCAATCATATGATCTGCAACTAATCCTGACCTAGGGTTTTAGTGGTCTTGGCTTTGCTGAGCATAGGCAAACTCGTGATTTTATGAATCATCTTCTTGGTTATCAATACGGGTTTCTCCAACCACAACTAACCATTATGTACATGGCTTAGAACATATCTCACCCATTTAGCTTGGAAATTCCTTGGTAGGTGCGAAATGTGGGTCAAGTCTTTTTCTTCTAAGTGCTTATGCTTAGGTTTTAGAGCTCCATCAACACATAATTGTCCTAGGGCATTGTCCATATCTAATGTACCAATTTCTTGAATAGTGCATTTGAAATGAGCGCAAATATCATTAATAAGAAGTACCTTAGGTGGAATTTGTGATTGAGCTCCTTGTGGGTCAAGTGATTCAGCAATTGCGGGCACTAGTTTGAATTTTGGGGCTTTCCATTTGACTCCTTTCATGAGCATTTTAGAACCCCTCTTTGCCTTGCTGCTACTATTGGTGCTTGTGGATGCCATTGCTACTCAGTGGATGAAAAATTCTTCAAACAAATTCTTTGTAGAAAATTTGCTTCAAATGGCTTGGAATCACTGCCATGCAACTGTAACTCTCTTAGCTCTAAGTATTCTAAAGTCATGGTGAAAAATGAAATTGAATTCTGCCCTTTTTGATGGAAATACTGTCATTAATTCTTGGTACGAAGGTAGCTAAGATGACATAGTGCTTGCCACACTATCACTAATTTACTCGGTAAAACCTTGCAACTTGGTGGTCGAACAAAATCTTTGATACTCCCGACCTAGCTCAGTAAGGTCTTCAGCCAACCTTGCTCGGTAGATTCAAAATAGTGAATGATAACTTTTCTTTGATCCTTGTATCTAAAATATTGATTTGATCATTTGCACTCTTTCACTCTGGAACTGCTTAAGATATGGCTTGAAGATGCAGTTCCTAATTCTTCTTAAATCTAATTGGAAATGGTGGAGTCACCCACTTCTTGAGTGACATGACCATCATTTGAACTATCTTGCTCTGTAGATTTTGGAATCCATTGTTGTCTCATCTACTTCCGAATGTTATCAACTTTAGCTTTCTTTTCATCTTCAATTCTTCCAATATTCATATGATTCTTGGCTATATGACCAAGTTCAGTACATGTGTAACATCTTATGGTTGTATCATTCTTCCTTAGGTGACGTGTTGCATAGTTTATCCCAATGTGTCCATATTCTCCACAATAGTGACACCTGCACCAAGTATTGTATTCCCAACAAAATATTTCTTTGATAATTTTTTTTTCTGGATTGAATGTTTTTGGTTTTCATTCAGATGCCTTGTGACCTTGTTTCTTGCATTTGTGACATTTGCCTTCAAATTTTTATTTTTCTTTGCGTTCATTAGCTTTGTGACCATGCTGATTGTAGTTGAAGCATTTACCATTGAATTTTTCCTTTCCATTACTCCAACATTTGTTTGATGTATGACCTATCTTGCCACAGTGATTGCAAATGGGTCTTCGATTCCTTTAGGCACCTTGTTTGAAGGTTTCACCTTCTTCCTTATAACCAAGTCTAGATTTTCCTTTTTGTCTATGAAGATTCTGCTCACTTAGTTGATTTAATTGGGTCATGTATGTTTGAGATTTCATCATTCTTTCATTGATTTGCCTTTCAGTGATCAAGTCATTTTTCAAACTTTCATTGATTTGTCTTTCAGATCTCATATCACTTTGTAAGCTTGCATTGATTTTTCTTTCAGTGATTAAATCATTTCTCAAACTTTCATTCTCAAATCTTAGATTCATAATTTCTTCATTTGCATTAGATAGTTGACCTACAAGATCTTGATGCTGAAGGAATTGACTATTTCTTACCTCTAAGTCTTCATTTTCCTTGTCTCTCTATTCCAAAACTTCACATAGCCTGATTGATTGAATTTCTTGTTCTCTTTTAAGCTTTCTTACTTCTTCTTGCAGAGAACCATTCTTTGCTAGGAGTTCCTTGATTGCTTCATTAGCTTTATTTGAACTACTTGATGGTAAAAGGTCTTCAATCTTTTCTTCAATATATTAATGATCATTCATTTGTCTTACAAGTTCCTTCCTTCTCTTTAGAGATTGAGAAAGATGCTCCTTTGCTTCTTTGAGTTGAGCCATGGCCATTTCTGGATCTAGCTTTTCATTTTCAATAGATTTGTCAAGTCTGAATATCTCCATTGTCCTTGATCTTTGCTCAAGCTGTCAAGCTTTGTCCTAAGAACCAAAATGCTCTGATCCAAATTTTTGGAAATAATCAAGACTACCTAAGTTACTAAGAGGGGAGGGGTGAATCAGTAACTTTGAAAACTTTAAATCAATCTAGCACTAAAAGCATTAACCATTTATTTATTGGAAAGATAAACATTCATAAGACATGAACACAATGATATGGTGACCCAAAAACCTTTCAATTAGAAAGTAAAAATGGGGTGGGGATGATGCGCACAAAACTTCAATACTACAGCATAAAGTTGGCCTATTAAGGCTTACAATGATCACTTCTGGTGATCTTCCCTGTGAGGAGAAATTAGGACTGCTAGATCCACCTTGTTAGAGGATTTACAAACATATAGTAAAGTATGCAATCTGTTAGGACATTTACAAAAAGATTGTTAAGCCTACCCTGTTAAAGGATTTATAAACTGATTCACCTGTTAGGACGAAGCAGTGGATCTGCTTACAACTATTTATTGATAAGATCCCTTTTTGCACTGATCACCTAATTTGATAGATATAACTTTTCTGCTCCTATGTTGACCTTGCTGAATTCCTTTTACTTTGTTACTGATTCACTTTCATTATTCTCAAAATATAGCAATACCTTCTTGACATGTGAACATTACTCTCTTTATTTTTTCATATATCTCCTTACTACAAATGATATCATACATTACATATAGACCATTCCAATATTTACAATTGCAAGGTCGGCCAAAACACAAGTGAAAAAAACATTACTGAGTCAACCCAATAGTAAATAACTCGAGTTTACTGAACTGACTTGGTGCCCTTCTGATACTCGGCATCCACTACATTACTTCACATCATCATGCACTAAGTAGAAGTGAAGGCTCAGTCCATACTAATCACTTGACGTAGTTCTAAACTCGGTGACCATTGGTGACTCGATAGATATAGTGTCACTAAGTAGAAACTAACTTCTTTGTTTACCTTGCTTTATTCGATAAACAATGAATCCTTTGTTTACCTTCTTCACTCGGTAAACACTGAGTCCTACATTTACCTTTTTCAATTGGTAAACACTGAGTCCTTCGTTTACCTTTTTCACTCAGTAAACACTGCTGAACTTCTCATTCACTCGGTATCCTGTAGAATGCTTGGTGAGAACTGTTTACCTGCTGAACTTACAAGGTAACCACTGAATGCTTGGTATACACTGTAGACTAAGTGATGAGCTAGATAAGAATTCAAAATTGAATAAGTTTTTGCACTAATGAAAAATATATTATAATTCCAACAACCTCACTTTCATTCTAATCTTTTTTATCAAATTCTACATCCTCATTAGCATATAAACAATTTCTATCCTTATCTCTTCTATTTTTATATTTTCTACTAGATTGTATCTCTATTTTAGGACATTTCGATGCATAATGACCATATTCATCACAAGTCCAACATTTAAATATTTTCTTACCATCTTTCTATCTTCTTACGAAAATTGCTATTCCTTCTTCAATCTTCTTATCTTCTTCAAATCTGCTACTACTGGCAAAGTCTCTTCTTGCACTTGTACTTCTTGACAGATTAGGTCCAATGTTTAGAGCACTAAAATTTGTCTCAACTCTGGATAATTCTCCACACTATCTCATTTCTACTTCTACATATTCTAATCTTCTAAGAAATGTTTCCTTTGTGAGATTGTTGGTGTAGGGCATTACTAGTTGAATCATCTAAGTTGTTTGTTTGAATAGTGGTGATAAATTTTCAAGATCTTCCATATAACCTCATCATCTTGTTTAGCTCCACCAAGAGATTAAATACATACCACAAATTCTAATATTCTATCAACATATGTTCTTTTGGATTCATCTTCCATCATCTTAGCATCTTAAAATGCGCAAATCCAATTTTACAATTTTATTCTTTTTGCATGATCATCACCTTCAAAAGTAACTTCTAATTCTTTTCAAATTTTATTAGATGTTTGAAATGTCTTGACCTAATTGTATTTTTTTTTGGAAGAGCTGATAGTAGGGTTCTCTGGCTCTCATGATACACATGAGTAGATCTCTTTCTCCCTCATTGCATTCCTCTAGCTTTGATTCTTCAACAATTTCCTTCTTAGCTTTCATCAAAAGCCAATATCCTATACCCATGCATAACAAATGAGTCTTCATCATTTCCTTCCAACTATTGGAGTTGGCCCCACTAAATCTGGACTATCCTTCTTGAACATATTGACCATTGATCTCACAAAGCTATTAATCCTTATCTTCAAGAACTTGATTCTATAATACCAATTGTTAGAATATTTAGTCTATTGATACAATTGAGATAGGAAGGGGTGGTTAATCGGTAATACAACTATTATTACAAACATTAACCTTCAAAAAACTTAACCATGTAAGTAATATAAATTGAAACCACAACAAGATACTCATAAACAATTAACACTAGATATGTTAACAAGGGAAACCATTGATTAGAGGAAAAACCCTAGTAGGGATGGTACCAAGAAAATGATGTACTAATATAAATATTCCTTATTAGAAGATAGACCCTGTTAAGAGTTTTTTACAACATTCAATACATGTGAGTCCCTATTAGGAGAATTTAAATCTCTATTATGAGATTCCAACCTTATTAGAAGTTGTGGTAGATAGCTGAACCTACTACCTAAACAACTTGAGGGCTAAGATCAAACAAACCACTATGCAAATGATCTCATTATTATACCTTGTACAATAATAGAACTCAAACGTACTTCCTTCCTCTATCTTTTTTGTATCAACTGGACTTTTTCTACTTCAAATCTTGTAACCAAATCTCATACTATACATCCAATGATCTATTGGATTGCTTACACACATTTAGTAAGCAATTCTACTCCTTCCTGCACTATGCACTAATACTTCACATTTCACTTGATCCTCTAATCCATGTCTTCTTCAGAATCAAGGAAAGTTGTTTTCCCTTTATATCGTATCTTCATTATAATTCCTTGAGTCAGCCTTAAGGTTTTCCTAAATAATTAAAATAAGATAGTTAATTAATTCATAATTAAAATAGAGTATACTCTATGAACTACAACAAATATCCCTTATCTACCCACTATTCAACACTTAACAAATTATGTTTCAAACCATCAACAAAGTAAACATCATCAATGTCAGTTTTACCATCAAGATTAATAGCTCCAATCCCTGTGATATGATAGGCTGCATTGTTACCAACTCTAACAATACCTCCATCATTATTTTTGAACTTGCCAAATTTATTCATATCACTAGTCATGTGCTTTGAACATCCACTATCAATTATCCAATTTGATTTCTTCTCACCTTAGGTAACTAGAGCTTTTTCTTCACTAATTTCTTTATCAAGATTATCCTCCTTAATAGCCTCAAATCCTATAATTCATCATCACTTTCACTCTGATCTGTTTTATTAGATTCTACATCCTCATTAGCATATGAACAATTTCTATACTTATCTCTTCTATTCTTAAATTTTCCTCCAAACTTTTTTTCTCTTTTAGGACATTTTGATGCATAATGACCATATTCATCACAAGTCCAATATTTAAAGATTTTATTACCATCTTTCTATCTTCTTACCAAAAGGGCTATTCCTTCTTCAATTTTCTTATCTTTTTCAGATGTGCTACTACTATCAAAGTTTACTCTTGCACTTGTACTTCTTGACAGATTAGGTCCAATGTTCATAGCACTAAAATTTGTCTCAACTCTAGCTACTTCTCCAAACTATCTCATTTCTACTTCTATAGATTCTAATCTTCCAAGTAGTGTTTCCTTTGTGAAATATTTGGTGTAGGGCATTACTAGCTAAATCATCTAAGCTATTTGTTTGAATGGTGCTGATAAAATTTTCAAGATCTTCCATATAACCTCATCATCTTTTTTATTTCCACCAAGAGATTGAATACTTGCAACAATTTCTAATATTATACAACATAATTTCTTATGGATTCATCTTTCATCATCTTAGAATCTTGAAATGAACAAATCCAATTTTTCAATTTCATCCTTTTTGCATGATCATCACCTTCAAAAGTAACTTCTAATGCTTTCCAAATTTTATGAGAAGTTTGAAATGTCTTTGCCTGATTGTATTTGTTTTATGGAATAGCTGACAGTAGGGCTTCTATGGCTCTAATGTTACACATGAATATATCTCTTTCTCTCCCATTGGATTCCTCTAGCTTTTATTCTTCAACAATTTCCTTCTTAGCATTTGTCAAAAGCCAATATTCTATACCCATGCATAGTAGATGAGTCTTCATCATTTCCATCTAACTATCATAGTTGGCCCCATCAAATCTTTGACTATCATTCTTGAACAAATTCACCATTGATCTGCCAAAGTTGCTAAGCCTTATCTTTAATAAATTGATGCTCTAATACCAATTGTCCAAATATATAGTCTACTAATATAACTAAGACCTAGGGATTAATTAGTTATACAACTATATTCACCAATATTAACCTTCATAAAACTCAACCATGTAAGTAATATAAATTGAAATCACAACAAGATACTCATACACAATTAACACCAAATATGTTAACTAGGAAAACTCTTGATTAGAGGGAAAACCCTTGTGGGGATGGTACCCACAAAATGATATAATAATATAAACATTTATTATTAGAGGATAGACTTGATGTAGGAGCATCCTGGGTTTCAATGCTATCTTGCATGCTTTTAGTTTTTTTTTTCTAGTTTTGATGAGTTGTAATGTCTTGTATTGTGAGATTTCAGTAGTTTTTGAGCATTAGAGACACATTAGGGAACCTTGCACTATGTGTGCAAAGGGATTGGAGTTATTATGTTAAGGTTTGGGCCATTTTTACCTTGCTACTAGAACTGTGTTTTTTTGGTTTCTGGGTTTCTATTGTAGGTCATGTAACTATTTTTATGCAATGATTTAGAGACTAAAAATATCAAAAATTTAAGAGGAACTAGAGATTATTTCAGTAGTTTTTGAGCATTAGAGACACATTTGGGAACCTTGTCCTATGTGTGCAAAGGGATTGGAGTTATAATGTTAAGGTTTGGGCCATTTTTACCTTGCAACTAGAATTGTGTTTTTCTGGTTTCTAGGTTTCTGTTGTAGGTCATGTAACTATTTTTATGGAATTATTTAGAGGCTGAAAATATCAAAAATTGAAGAGGAACTAGAGTAATCTCTTCTATTGAAGGCGCAAGTCATAATTCCTTATAAGTTAGAAGATATGGCAATTCTCCTAGAGTATCAAATTTTGATAGTTCGCACAATAGGTTTCTATGCATGACTTTTGGGATGGATGTGCACTTATCCTTGGTGAAGTGGCCTTTGTTCCCTTAAGGGTTATAAAGGACCTAAATTAATACCTTTATTTTGAAGCGCAAGTTATAATTCAATTGGAGCTAGGAGATATCATGATTTTTCTCAAGTATCAATTTTTGGGCATTTAATTTCTATTGGAAGATGACTTGCGGCTCTTCAATTATTTAATTTTAATTTTTAGCACTTTCGACTAGTTTTCCGCTTAGATTAGTATAAGTAGGGTTCTTCGGTAGAGTCTTAATATACTTTTAGAGATAATTTTTAGAGAGGATGATAGAAGGAGGATGGAAATCCAAACCTAAAGCTGATCTTGGATTTGAATGTATTTTGTATCCGCTATAACCTAGAAGGCCTTATAACTAGGCATGTATGATGATATTACCCTTAATCAATAAAGAATATTTTTATCTCTTTCTCTATGGTGTTGTTCTCTTTTGTCTTTCCTTCCATTATGTTAACTCTCACATGGTGGTTTGGGTAGTTGAGTGTTCTAATTGGCCTTAGTTAATCTAGCCTTCCCTATGTCAAGATGTATCAAAGCTTAAGGTTCATCATTGTGGTGATTGGATCATGTATAAATCTATTTTACATTTTGTTGTAGGGTTTTAGATATGCATATTTGACCTATAACTTGCAGACAATTACGATCTTCTAGGAACCTAATTTTTAAAGTTGGTTCATGGTAAAGAAAATGTCAATAATGCTATATTAGATCAATCAAGACAAATTGAAGCTAGATTAGATGCTATGGAGATAGCCCAAAGGAGAGGAACACATATTGGTGATGTAAGTGATGATGAGGAAGTAACACCAAACCATAATCTAGAACCTAAAGAAGATCAAGATGAGGAAAGATTGTTAAGAGTATTATCAAGGGCACATTCTAAGCCTATTGTAGAGGTTGTTCCTTATGATGGAAAATTGGATACCAATGCTATGTTAGATTGGATCTTAGATATGGAGAATTTTTTTAAGTATGAAAATAGTGCTGATAATAAGAAGGTGAAGATTGCAGTTACTAGGTTGAAAAGTCATGCTTGGTTATGGTGCGAGCATTTGCAAATTGATAGACAAAGGAGAGGAAATGAGAAGATCAAAACATGGTTCCAGATGCTAAACAAGGTAAAAAAAAAAATTCCTCCCTATTGATTACCAAGTTAGCTTGTTGAGAAAGATAAAAAATTTGAGACAAAGGGACATGAGAGTGAAAAAGTATACTGAGTAATTTTGTAGATTGGACATCAGACTTGGACATGTGGATGATGATGTTAAGAAAACTTGCAAGGTACATAAATGGATTGAGATCTATGACTAAGGATGAAATAATTTTTGTGAGGCTGGAAAGTGTGGAGGAAGCATATAAATATGCCTTGAAAGATGAGGAAATCTTGAAAAAGAAGCATGAACAAAGACAAAGAAGTACAGGTGGTAGATTCTAGAGAGGTAGAGGTAGATATTATGGAGAAGGTGGTAGATTTGGCAGTTCTATACATGATAAAGGAAAATTTGAATGGAAGAATGATTGAAAAGACAAGACCAAGTGGAAAGGTGGTAGTTCATGTTGAGAAGGTACTAGATCTTATCAAGGAAGAGGTAATTTGTATCCTAGAGGTGGTTTCTATGCTAATTGTTTCGGATGTGGTAAAGAGGAGCATAGATATTTTGAATGTAGATCTTGTGAAAGTTGGAAAAGTAATAGAAATGTTATGATTCAAGAAGACATTGAGAGCTCACCAAGTCATCCTAAGGCTAGAGAAATTTGATGGTGAGAAGAGCCTTATGTAATAAGGGAAATCATGAGGAACTTGTCCTTAGAAGAATTCTTTTCAAGACCAGATGTAAGATGGCTAGAAAATTCTACAAGGTTATCATTGATAGTAGAATTTCAAAAAATTTGGCATTAGAAGAGATGGTTACAAAGTTGCAATTACAAAGGCTGAAACATCCCAAACCTCATCATGTTTCATGAATCAAAGATGAGCATAAGATATTGAAAAGTGAGCAATGTATTGTGAAGTTCAAAATTGAACATTACTTTGATGAAGTTTTGTGTGATAGTATACCCATGGATTGTTGACATATTTTGTTAGGTAGACCTTGTCAATATAATAGATATGTTATGGATGATGGAAGATTGAATCAATATAATCTTTGGGTACATGGGAAGAAACAAATATTGCTTCCTTTGATTGAAACTCCAAATGAGGTTAGTTGTACTACAATAGAAGTTTGCATGTTTAATGGAGAGCAATTTGAAAAGGAAGTAAAGAAGAATCAAGTTTCTTTTGCTATAGTTCCTAGAGGACTGAGTGTTGGTAGTAATGATTGAGCAGTAGAAGTTGGTAATGATAGAGTAACAAAAAATAGTGGTAGCTGAGTACTACAAGAAATTTTTGAATTTTTGAATGAGTATAAAGATATTATTACTGAGGATATTCCTAATGGTTTACCTCTAGTAAGAAGTATAAGTCATTGTACGAATCTAATTCCTGGAGCTATTTTTCCAAACAAAGTACAATATATATTGATACCTATAAAGAATGAAAAATTTGATAGATAAGTGCATGAGTTGCTCCAAAAAGGTTTGACCAGAGAAAGCTTGAGTCCATGTGTTGTACCTATTATATTAGCACCTAAAAAGAATGGAGAATATATGTACTTATTCAAGATCTATTAACAAAATAATAGTGGAATATAGGTTTCCTATGCCAAGGATGGATGACATAATGGATTGTTTGAGTTGAGCATAGTATTTTACCAATATTGATTTGAAGAGTGGCTATCATCAAATTAGAATCAGAGAACATGATGAATTGAAGACTACTTTCAAGACAAAAGATGGTTTGTATGAGTAGTTGGTTATGCTTTTTGGTTTGACTAATGCACCTAGTATTTTCATGAGGTTGATGAATGAAGTTCTAAAAAGATTCTTATGTAAGTTTTTGATTGTTTATTTGGATAATATTATGATATTTAGTAAGAAAAAGGAAGAAAATCTTAAGTATATTAGACAAGTATTGCAAAGGTTGACAGAGGAAAAGTTGATGATTAATCTGAAAAAGTGTTCCTTTATGCAAGAGGAGATTGTATATTTAGGATTTTTGATTTTAGATGATGGATTAAAGATGGATCTTGAGAAGGTTAAAGCAATTTTGTAATAGCCTACACCTAAGAATGTGGGTGAGGTAAGATGATTTCATGGTTTGGCTAGTTTCTATTGAAAGTTCATAAGAAATTTCATTTTTTTTAATGCTATGACTAAGACAATGACAGGAGATAAAAAGGAATTCAAGTGGACACATAGAGCTAATAAGAGTTTTGAGAATTTGAAATAAAAGGTTGTTGAATTACCTATATTGGCTTTACCTAATTTCAAAAAAGTATTCCAAGTTGAATGTGATGCAAGTGGTAATGCAATAAGAGTTGTATTAAGTCAAGAAGGTAAACTGATTGCTTTCTTTAGTGAAAAGTTGAATGATGCTAAAAAGAAGTATTTTGTGTATTATCAAGAATTTTATGCTATTGTCCAAGCATTGATGAAGTCAAGACATTATTTGATTCCTAAGGAGTTTGTGTTGTATACTAATCATAAATCTTTACAATACATAGAAAGTCAACATAAATTGAATTAGAGACATATGAAGTGAGTTGAATACTTACAAAGTTTCACATTTGTCATTAAGCACAAGAGTGGAGTTACTAATAGAGTTGGTGATTCATTGAGTAGAAACATTCTTTGTTAAACAAAATGAAGGTTGAAGTTCTTGGTTTTGATGAAATAAAATAACTATATGATGTTGATCCTGATTTTCCTAAGGTATAGATAGAGTGCAGGGCACCAAACCTAACAAATCACATAGGTAAGTATGATGAGTATTTCATTCAAGAAGGTATGTTGTTTAAAGGTATTTAGTTGTGTATTCTTAGGATGTTCTACGAGGTTGAATTTGATTAAGGATAAGCATAGTGGTGGATTGGCTAAACATTTTGGAATTCATAAGATATTGATTTTGCTAAAAGAGAAGTATTATTGACCACAAATATATAGGGATGTTTAGAAATTTATAAAGAGTTGTGGATTTTGTCAAGTTTCAAAAGGATTCAATCAAAATAATGGTTTGTATACACCGATTACTATTCTTGAGAAACCTTGGAGTGACATTAGTATGGATTTTGTTGTTGGATTATCTAAGATAGTGAAAGGATATGATTCCATATTTGTTTTAGTGGAAAAATTTTCTTAGATGGCCTATTTAATATCATGTAAAAAGAAATCAAATATTGAGCATGTTGTTGAACTTTTCTTTTAAGAGATTGTGAGATTGCATGGATTACCAAGAAATATTATTTATGACAGAGACAGTAGGCTTGTTTCTTTTAAGTTTTGGAAGGCTTTATGGAAGAAGATGGGTACTGAGTTGAAGTTTAGTTCTACATTCCATCAAAAAATAAATGGATAAATAAAGGTTGTGAATAGAAGCTTGGGTAATTTGCTGAGATGTTTAGTTGGGAATAAGCCAAGTAATTGGGAGATGGTATTAGCGCAAGTTAAATTTTCATATAATAATTCTATGAATAGGAGTATAGTGAAGACACTTTTTAAGATTGTTATTGAAATGAAGCCTAGAAGTATATCAAACTTAAGAGATGTTACTAATGAAGAAAAGAGAAGTGTTGCAAGAGAAGAATTTGCTAATTTTATGGAATCTTTACATAACAAAGTGAAGTTGAGAATAGAAAAAAGTAATCAAAAGTATAAGAAGAATGTTAATTAGTCTAGAAGACATCATAATTTTTAAGTTGGTGATGAGCTGATGGTTCATTTGAAGAAAGGAAGATATCCTATTGGAACATACAGTAAGCTAATGATGAAGAAGTTTGGACCTTGTAAGATCTTGAAGAAGTTTTATAGTGGAAATGCCTATGAAATTGAGTTACTTAATGATATGGATATATCTCCTATATTCAATGTTGCTTATTTATATAAGTATCATGAGTCAAATGATGAAGTTATTATATCATAGGATTATCCTAAGATGTATATTGAAGAAGTTAAATAGATATTGGATTAAGGAGTTGGTAAGAGTGTAAGGGGAAAATATTATTATGAATATCAAGTGAAGTGGAAGAATAGACTTATGTAAAATGCTTCATGGATTTATAAATCTAGTTTGTATTCAACTTAGGTTTTGACATATCAATGATTTAGGAGAATCAATTCTTCCAACCCTAGTTGTTTGATGCAGCAATATCCTAGGTTTCATTGCTATCCTGCATGTTTTCAAAATTTTCCTAGTTTTTCTAAGTTGAAATGTATTGAATTATGAGATTTCAATAGTTTCCAAGCATTAGAGACACACTGGAGAACCTGGTCCTATGTGCACAAAGATATTAGAGTTATCATGTTAAGGTTTGAGCATTTTTTACCTTGTTGCTCGAACTATGTTTTTTTGGTTTCTAGGTGTTTGTTGTAGGCCATGTAACTAATTTTGTGCAATGATTTAGAAGATAAAAATTTCAATATTTGAAGAGAACCTAGATTAATCCATTCTATAAAAATCACATTTCCTAATTCATTATAAGTTGGGAGATATGGAAATTCTACTCGAGTATCAATTTCTCATAGTTTGTGCGATAGGTTTCTCTGCATGACTTTTGGGATGGGGATGCACTTATCCTTGGTGAATCAAACTTTACACCCTTAAGGGGTTGTAGAGAACCTAAAGAAATATCTTTAGTTTGAAGAAAAATTTCTAATTCAATCTAAGCTAGGATATATTATGATTTTGCTCAAGTATCAATTTTTGGACATTTAATTTCTGTTGGAGACCCACTTGTGGGTCTTCAACTATTTAATTTTAGTTTTTATCACTCTAGGCTGAATTGTGGCTTAGATTAGTATAATTAGGGGTCTTGGGTAGACTCTAAATATAATTTTAGAGATAATTTTGAGCAGGGGTGATAGAAGGAGGATGGAAATCAAAACTTGAAGTTGATCATGGATTTGAATGTATTTTGTATCTGGCCATAACCCAAAAGGCCTTACAGCTAGGAATGTATGATGATATTTTTATGAATATTGTTCTCTCTCTCTCTCTCTCTCTCTCTCTCTCTCTCTCTCTCTCTCTCTCTCTCTCTCTCTCTCTCTCTCTCTCTCTAGTGTTCTTCTCTTTTGTGTTTCCTTCTATGTTGATAACTCTCGCATGGTGGTTTGGGTAGCTTAGTGTGCCAATTGGCCTTAGTTACTCCCAACCTTCCTATGTCAAGACCCTATTAGAAGTAAGTTAAAACATTTAGTACATGTGAGTCCCTATTAGGAGAATTTGAATCCATGTTATGAGATTCCAATCCCATTATAATTTGTGGTAGATAGTTGGACCCATTGGCCAAACAACTTCAAGGTTAAACTCAAAGAACCCATTATCCAAATGATCTTTGTATTATTGCTTGGAGAATAATAGAACTAAAATGTTTGTCATATCAACTAGACTTCCACTACTTAAGAGCTTGTAACAAGATCCCATACTGTACATCCAATGATCCCTTAGATTGCATACAAACATATAGTAAGTAATTCTACTCCTTCTCGTACTACACACTAACACTTCACATTCCACTTGATCCTCTAATCCAAGTCTTCTTTAAAATCAAGGAAAATAACTGTCCTTTATATTGTATCTTCATAATAATTCCTTGCATTGGCCTTGAGGTTTTCCCAATTAATTAAAATAAGATAATTAATTCATAATTACAATACCATTGTTTGCTCATAGTCTATAAAAAACTTGACACATGTAAAACCACATCTTACACAGACACTGATGTCATGAAATAACTACCTTCTATCTCTAGTTGACTATGCATCACATCATTATATCTTGGCTAAATGATATAATGCAAACATCATAAACTACCATGTAGATGCTTTGTTTCTATACTACTTCTAGTAAATCAACTGTTACTTTTGTACAACATCGACTTAGGCTTAATCCTTTTAACCACATCATTAGGAAAAGCTTAGGAAAATTTCCTCTAGTGTGTATTATCTAGAAATTCCCTAGCTTCTACGCATACTAAGACTACTAATTGTTATTCTTCTAATCTTAACTGAATCACTACTATGTTAACATCAATGAAAAATGCAGTCATGAATGCAATATATCAATACTCTTAAATTCTTAGGATACTCCTCCAATTTAGTATCATCAAAATCCATGCTAACACCCTACAAATTTTTGTGTTTTTCACTTCATAGAATAATCACTCCATTTCACTCCATATTACAAACAAAGAAAACATCTTTCCCTAATACAATATCTTCAAAATATTCCCTTGAGTTAACCTTGAGATTTTCCCAATTAATTTTAATAAGATAATCAACTAATTCAAAATTACAATATCACTATTGGCTCGTAGTTTATACAAAAATTTGCATGTGTGAAACTAGGTCTTATGCACTCTTTGACATCACCAAAAGACTGTCCTCTATCACCTATTGACTGTGCATCTCTTCATTACACCTCAGATGTAAGATAGTGAACAAACATAAAGAACTACTTTTGTAATACTCTATTTTCTTTATTTCTTTCTATAAATCAATCATAACTTCCATATGTCTCTAACTTAGACTCTTGGTACTCAACCATGTCATTAGGACATAGTGTAGAACATGTCCATGACTACATAACACCAGACAATCAAGAAATTTTCTATACAACTAAGATCTTTGTTTGCTAGTATATTAGTCTTTAGAGACTTATTGCTATATCCAAATCAGTCGCAAATACAATTATGAATGTAACATTCCAATAATCTCCAATTCTTAGAATACTCCTCCAATGTAGTATCATTAGCATTCATGAGAACAATCTCCCCCTTTGGAATTTATCAAAACATAGACGAAAAACATCTAAGTTCCATGAATACCAAACAATATGTTTTTGTTGTTGCTATCATCTTTTCAAATCCTTTTCATCAATCAAATCTAAAAACCTTTGGAACAATTCTCTATTCTTCTTTGTCTTCCTTAGAATCAACAACAGTTGTTCAAACTAAACAAATCACAATACATAAGGTTCCTATCTCCTAGAGATATACCTCCTTTTCTTATTTGAATCTTTCTAAATATCCCTAAAGAGATATCTCTCCCGCATTTAGGCACAAGTTCTCTTCTCTTATTTCTTAGAAGATATTTTTCATGCATATTCTCCCCCATTTACATTAATGTCAAAGCTCTCATTATATCAATTGTTAAATACCAATTGCTAATATACTACTCCAAGTCTTTAACCAACTTAAGTGTACAAAGATATTTCTCAATACGAAATACCAAGAGTCCTTAATGACTCAACTCATCACAAGTACTCCCCCATACAAGAAGCATAAACATTCAATCCAGGCTAACAATAGTGCTTTGTACCATTGGACTAATGTAGTTGTTGCATCACCTACTTAGAAGTAGGAAGGCAAATAACCCCAAGAATACTTCTCTAGTACTCAAATGTATCTTTAGGTGAAGGCTTCATAAAGATATATGCAATCTAATCTTCGGTACTGACATACTCCAATCTGATCTATTGTTTTTATTTTTTTTCTATCTTAGCACATGATACTTAATAGATATATGCTTAGTCTTAGAATGTGATACTGGATCCTTAGACATACTCATTGTACTTGTATTATCATAGTATATGATAACAGGCTCTTTAAACTCAATATTGATATCCTTCAACATTTTCTTAATCCACATAACTTGATTACAATTATTTTCTTCTACAACATACTCTGTTTTAGCTGTACTTTGTAAAATACATGTTTTCTTCTTTCTTAGCCAACAAATCAAACTTCCTCTAGAAAATAATTATCTATCACTCTATTCTTTCTATTATCCATACTTCCTGCGCAATCCCCATCAGTATATGTGCATATAGTGAAATCACTTGATCTATCATACCATATCACATAGTTTGATGTTCCTTTAAAATATATAAATATCCTCTTTACTGATGCACAATGATACTATTTAGGACAATCTTGAAATCTAGCTACAATATCCTTTTCTTCTATTAGAGGAAATCCTTTTGAACTCTTTATGTAGACTCCTTCTACAACTTTTCCATTCAAGAAAGTTGAATTAACATCCATCTGATATACCTTGAACTTCTTGTTAGTTGTAGAAGCTAGGATACATTCTTGCAAACAACATTAGTAGGCTTTGTTATCTTAGGCAAGTCTTTGGCTGTAGATGTACTACTAACTTTCACAATATTATCAAATTTTATGTGACATAATCTTCTATGCCACAACAACCTGTTATCCACTTTTTCTACCAAATATGTCATTTTAGAAAATACATTACCTCTAGATCTTGTGTTTATTCCAATCAATTTATTATCTCTATCTTGGATAATGCAAGTCTTCTCAATGAATTACAACTGATAACCCTTGTCTAATAATTATCCAACACTCAAAAAATTATGCTTCAATGCATCCATCAAGAAAATAAACATCATCACTATTAGTTTTACCATCAAGAGTAACGGATCTAATTCCTATTTCATGATAGGTTGCATTGTTACCAACTCTAACAATACCTCCATTATGATTCCTGAACTTGGGAAACTAGAGCTCTTTCATTTCCATTTTATCTATAAAAATCATCATCTTTGATAGCTACAAATCCTAATTCATCATTACTTTTCCTTTGACCTCTCTCACATGATTTGCTGTCTTCATTTGCATACAAACAATTTCTAGGATTCCTAGGTCTAAACTTTCCCTTATACTTTTTTTTTTAATAGGAAATTTAGATGCATAATGACTGCATTCATCACAAGTTCAATGTTTAAATATTTTCTTATGATCTTTTTTTCTTCTCATAAGATGGGCTATAGTTTCCTCAAATTTCTTGTCTCCATTAGATTTGCTGCTACCAGCAAAATCTCCATGTGTACTTGCACTCCTTGATAGATAAAGTCAAATATCAAGGGCACCAAAAGTTGTTTCCACTCTTGCTAGATCTCCTATAATGTCCCCTTTTGGACATTAATTGATTTTTCCTCTTATTTGTAGAAGTTTGGTCATATTCTGTATGAGATCCCCTTCATTACTTGAAATTCTATATTTATACGTACATTTTATAGAGTCATGTCTTTTCAATAATGTTATTTATATTAATAATAATAATTATATAATTATATTGATTATATATTTATATATTAATAAGCTTTGATTACATTAATTAATATCATTATATTAATTATTATATATTATTTTAATAACATATCAACTATATATTATATTATAATACATTATTAATATAGTATTGCTATATTAAATGTATCTTTAATCATAATATCTTTATTTATTAGACTCGTATTTATTTTACCATTATAATATGATATTATTATATGATTATAATATAGTATCACTTTATATATATTATTTTAAAATAATATTACTTATAAATATTATTATATAATACTTATTTATTATTTGAATTATATGTTAGAGTGGGGACATCACAGTCCTCTCCTCTCGAATTTGCTTGCCCTCAAGCAAAATCTTACATACACAAGCTTTGTAATTAAACATGTTTGCATTCAAAAAACTGAAAAGATCTATGAAATATACATTGAATGAAAACACAAAGCATACACAATGTAGACAGATCATGAAAACACAAAGTAGACATGATGTAGACAGATGAAGACATGAAGCAAACATGATGCAAACATAAGACACACATTATGCATTTCCTTAATTGTGAACCTACAACCAAAAAATCATTAGTAAATATTATATATAAAAATCAATCTCCTGATAGGGTATTTATAGTCTCAATCTATTTATTAACTCATCATTTTCTAAATATGGGAGGAGGAACCACAATAGGGTACCCTATTACCCAACCAATGGGCCTCACCGTTCGCCCTCATTATTGTTACCTCTCTCTGATCATTATTTCCAAGAAGGTTCCTTTGTATGATGTACCTTGGGATATCCCATCACCGTAGGCCTTACCAAGTACCTATAAGCTTTATCTAGTACCCCAAGTGATGTCACCTAGTCCATTCCACTGTAGGCCTTATCTCAACTTGAAGACGATTATCTTTAGATAATTTAATTTTATTGAACAAAGTTCTTTGATTATTATCAACTTAAAAATCAATGTCATTTCCTTATTTGGTTAGAATTATTGATAATAAATATACTATTCAATATTCATCAAAATATCCAAATGTGTCAATAATAACAAAAACAAAAAAAATTATTTCATAATATATGAAGAAAACATATAATTTACCTCATTACCTTTATGGTTGAAGTGGAAATTTATGAGTATGAAGTAATCTTCATGTCAACTTAAGGTCTTCTTCTTGTATAATCCTTATTTTTATCTTTCATCTTTCATGTACTCTATTTTATATCCTCGTATATTAGATCAAACATCATACATATAGGTATACATATAAGTTTGCATGCCATATTTCCTGTAACATGATATATTTTATTTTCCCCTCAATCTTAGAGGTGGTTAGGGTTTCCCTACTATCACTATCACTTACAAGCTTCCCTATTAAGCCTTTCATTAGCACTAGGTTTTAAAAAAAACAAGAAGCTTCAAGTTAAGAGTCTTTGTTATATTCAGCCTTTGAGAGTTTCTCAAACATCTAGCATTAGATGCTGTCATTGAAAATATCCTTATCCTCAACTAATTTTATATTTAGAACCATCACATTAAGCTGAAAGTTGCTTGGAGAAACTGTCACATCATCTGACTACAAATTGAGTTATTTAAAAAAAATCATATTTCATTGTGATCAATGTTGAATCACTTTGCTTCTTCGTAGCAACAATTTCTTGAAGCATTTGTCAACAACTCTTGTCATTCTATAACATATCATTTTATGATTTGAACTGAACAATTGTGTAATTTCTTTGTTTGGTGAATAATGTGCTTTGGTCAATGCTTGCAATTATATAAAGAGAACTGCTATCAAGTTGTATTTTCGTTTGATAGTTCAAATTTGGGTTATGTATGTGGGGACTAGAACCATTTGCCAAATAATTGTGAGACATCCTTCCATGTAAGAGCTAATGTAATGGAGAAGAACTACAGGGCTATGTATCGGCATCTTCTGGGACTTATTCTTCATCACCTGACTATTTTCCAGAAATAAGGAATTGTCAAATGATTTTCATTCTGACACAAAATCAGGGCCATAATTTGTATACAGGATAGACTGCCAACTACTTAAAAGCATGTTTAATTTAAATTAACAGTAGTAACACTTATAGTCCAGTTCAAATGTCTACAACCAATGACCTAGTTAGTAATAATCAGTGCTGATTAATTGTGCCTTGTGCTGATGTCGGCTATTCCAGACATGATTTTTCTAACAAAACAGCCTTCTTGGAATTTTGCTCAACTATTTTCAGATGCTTTTCAAATTCTAAGTTAAGTTTTAACTATTTCCTTCTATAGATGTGCTAAATATGGTTGACCAAAGTTAAACACAAGATCCTCTGCAAGGCTTGTAACAACCTGGACTGAACCTTGTGCCTTTTCTACAATGATCACTAGCTGAGAGCCAGAGTTTAACCTTACACAATATTGGGTGCTTCAAATATTTCAATCAGTTTCTCCATAGCTCCTTATCAATAATTGTATCCTGGATACCAACGATAGTCAGCGTTCAACCAAGAAAATTTTGAAGGAGTCATAAGATTTTTCACATTGGCTTGCACATCCACAATATTATCAACCAATTTTGCTATGTACAATATATTCAATTTGTAGACTACGTGCACCGTGCCTTAGTGTTGTGGTGCAGTAAAGGGTACAATGCTTGGAATGGAAGCTGGATTGGGAGATCCAAAAGAAAATGTGTCTCTAGAAGGATGTGCCCTTTTGAGACACACTAGATGCGTTTACAGCTAATCCCAGCCAGTTGGTGACCACAGAGTAAAGTATCGAGTTGCAATCTCAGTTTTTAAACACAAAAAAAGTTATATAATATATACCTTTTATCATCCATTGACTAAAGCCTCCGCTGGCACAGGTAATCTTTACAATTTCATCTCTACTATTTTACAACCCAATATTCTTTCTATTTCCATATATAAAACTTGCTTCCTTTACCATGACAATGATTCTTCATCTATGTATTTTCCTGAATCTATGTAAGGTGTCGACATTTTCACACAAAGTATGAATTTATTAATCTTCCTATCCATGAACAGCAACAAAGCAAGTTACTACCGCTGCAGAAGTGGCAGAAGCCCTATCTCCTCGCAGGAGCAGCAAGACTAGATTATGATGTCCCTGATCGAGAGCTTGATTACGATGCTCGTGGTAGAAGCCCAGATTCAGAGGTAGAAGCCCCTCGGCCCTCTTTAATGTCTCTCACAATGATATTTGCCCGTGATTATTTTGCAGGCGCAATTCAGGCTAGATACTTGTGAAGAAATATTCTACTCGCAAAGAAATACTCACAGGATGGCAAGATCAATGCTCTGATACCACTTGTAATGTCTCCTTTTGGACATTAATTGATTTTCCCTCTTATTTGTCGAAGTTTGGTCGTATTCTGTGATATCCCCTTCATTACTTGATATTTTGTATTTATACATACATTTTATAGAATCATGTCTTTTCAATAATGTTATTTATATTAATAATAATTATTATATAATTATAGTAATTATATAATTATATATTAATAAGCTTTGATTATATTAATTAATATCATTATATTAATAATTATATTAATTATTATATATTATTTTAATAACATATCAACTATATATTATATTATAATCTATTAATTCTAATATTATAGTACATCAACTATACAATATATTATAATATTATATTATATTATAGTACATTATTAATATAGTATTGCTATATTAAATATATCTTTAATCATAATATCTTTATTTATTAGACTAGTATTTATTTTACCATTATAATATGATATTATTATATGATTATAATATAATATTATATTATATAGTATCACTTTATATATATTATTTTAATATAATATTACTTATAAATATTATTATATAATACTTATTTATTATTTGAATTATATGTTAAAGTGGGGACATCACATCTCTAGATTGTCTCAGATCTACTTTTGTAGCTTCTAATCTTCCAAGAAAAATTTCTTTGGTGAAATCCTTAGTGTAGGGCATTAATAGCTAAATCATCTGAGCTATTTGCTTCAAAGGTAGTGTCAAACTTTTCAAGATATTCCATACTACTTCATCTTATTCCTTGGTTCCACCGTGAGACCTAATTACTACAACAATTTATAATATCCTACCAATATAGTTTTTAATAGATTCATCTTCCATCATCTAACCATCTTGAAATACACATATCCAATTTTGTAACCTCATTCTCTTTTGCATGTGTATCACCATCAAAAGTAGATTCTAACTATTTCAAAATTCTATGAGATGTTTGAAGTGACTTTACCTAATTGTACTCATTCTTAGGAAAATTTGAAAGTAATGCTTCTCTAACTCTCACATTACACTTGAATAGATCTCTCTTTGCTTCACTGCATTTTTCAAATTTTTCTTATTTCACAATTGTTTTCTTATTCTTTGTCAAAATCTAGTAACCTAGACCCATACATAACATATGTGTCTTTATCTTCTCCTTCCAACCATCACAAGTAGTCCCATCAAATCCTAGACTATCCTTTCTCAAAATATTTTTTATGAATCTCCCAAAGTTGTTAAGCTTTACCTTCACTGACTTATCACTCTAATACCAATTGGCAGAATATATAGCCCACTAGTATAACTTGAGAGAGGGGGGGGGGGGGGGGGGGGGGGGGGGCTTGGGGGGGGGGGAGGAGAGGGGGTGGGGGTGGAGGCGATGTGGGGTGAATCAATTATCCAATTATTACCATAATTATAAACCTTAAAAAAACTTAAACATAGGAGTAATAGAATTAGAAACCTTAACAAGATACTCATACACAATGACAATAGCTATGTTAACTAGGAAAAACTTGATCAAAGTGAAAAAAATGGTGGGGATGGTACCCACAAGATGATGTACTAATATGAATATTCCTTGTGAGAGGATGGACCCTATTATTGAAATGGGGTTGTTGTTGCAGAAAAAGAGCAATCTATCAATTCTTGATACAAACATTCAATTTATAGTATAGAGGAGGTGGTTAAGCCCTTGTCATGAATCTTGAGGGAAGTACTAAATGTTTTTCTAACAATCTCCCCCTTAGTGTTACATGAGAGTCTAAGGATTCAAACCAGTGACTAAGCTCTGATACCACTTGTTATAATGGGGTTTCCATTGCACCAAAAAATTGCACTATCAATGCTTGATACAACCACTCAATATATATTACATAGGAGGTGGTTAAGCCCTTGTCACAAATCCTAAGGGGAGCTCTAAAAAAATTCTAATACCTATTAGGAGTCTATGAATACATTCAGTACATATGATTCCTTGTTAAGAAAATTTGAATCCTTGTTAGGAGATTCCAAGCCTGTTAGGCATTGTGAAATACAGATGGGCCCACTTTCTCAAAAAAATTTAGGGAAAGATTAATGAACCCATTGTCCAAATGATCTCTGTATTAATCCTTGTTGAATAGTAGATGTGAAATGTACTTCTTTCCTCTTTCTATGTCCTATCAATCAGACTTCTACTCTTTTAGATCTTGAACCCAGATAAAAAACATCACATTTAATAATCCTTTGGATCACTTATACACATTTAGTAAATACCCTACTCCTTTTTGCACTTTATAGTTCATAAAATGATCATTCCATTTCATTCCATATTAAAAGAAAGAAAAATATCTTTCCTTTATATCATATCTTCAAAATAATTCCTTGATTTAGTCTTGAGGCTTTTCCAATTAATTATAATAAGATAATTAATTAGTTCACAATTATAGTATCATTGTTGGCTCATAGTCTATAGAAAACTTAAAATGTATGACACTAGGGCTTGTGTAGTCTCTAAAATTACCAATAGACTATCCTCTATCACCTACTTAGTACACATCTCTCATTAGATGTTAGATGTGAGATAGCAAATAAACATCAAGAAATGCTTTCCTAATAATTTGTTCCTCTACTGCTCCCTGTAAATCAATCATAACTTTTTTATGTCTTCTACTTAGACACTATGCACTTAACCACATCATTAGGATAGAGAGTAGAACACTTCTAGATTGGGAATGACTAGAAAATCAAAATATTTTCCATACAACTAAGATCTATGTCTACTACTATACCAATCTTCATAGACTTACTGCTATGTTGACATCAATGACAAACATAGACATGAATGCAACATCTCAATACTCTCCAATTCTTAGGATAGTCCACCAATGTAGTATCATTAGTATTCATGTTAACATGAAATGGATTGAAGGGAGTCATAGGTTAGCCTACAACCCAATTTGACCCTTAAGATTGATTACCATAAGTCCCTAGGGGTTCTAGCACCCGTAGGGACACATGCCTCAATGAGATAGGTTAAAGGGGGTAGTAGGTTAGCCTACAATCATATTTGACACTTAAGATGGATTATCATATGTCCCTAGTGGTAGTGAGACCCCTATGGACACATATTGTGATGAAATGGGTCAAAGGCAGTCGTAAGTTAGCCTATGACCCTGTGCAACCTATAATATTGATTAATATATATCCCTAGGGGTCCTAGCTCCCCTAGGGGCATGTGCCATTATGAAATGGGTCAAAAGGGGTTGTAGGTTATCCTACAATCCTATTTGACCCATATTATTGATTATTATATGTCCATAGGGGTCCTAAGACTCATAGGGAAACTTGTCATGATGAAATGGGTCAAAGGGTGTCATAGTTTAGCCTATGATACCATTCAACCCATATGATTGATTATCATATAGGTCACGATGAAATGGATCGAAGGGTGTGATAGGTGTTCCTACAAACCCATTCAAGCCATACGATTGATTACCAAATAATAATAAAATAAATAATATGTATGACTATAACTGCTATATTATATAACAATAATAGTAATAGTAATAATAATGTCTTAATATATTATATAATAATAATACATGACAATTCCTCACAATCTACACATTACTTTTCTTCAACATTTCCTTTCTAGATGAAGATGCAAGATATGCTTTTTTTAAAAAAAGGGTTTGGTATGTTTTAGGATGATATGATTTTTTCACAAGAATTTGGTTGGTGGGATTGACATTGGTTTTGTAGGTAGGATTTTGGCTATGGGGATTGTATAGGGTGTTGTAGGGAATGCATCTGAGGATATTGGTAATGGATTAAGTTAGAATCTAGAGAAGGAAGAAGACAAATTATTGTTGGGCTTTGGTTCAAGAAGGTATGGGGATTCTAACTATTATCAGTTTGATCCCTTGATGCTACCCTTGCCCCTATAAAAGACCCACTCGAGAATATTGTGAAAGGGGGCCCTTCCTCTATGGTTTATAAGGATTGGAAAGGATCACATGATGGGGAGAAAAAAGGAGAACTATGAAGTTTTCCAAAGAAAGTTTTCTTCTTTATTTAGGAGAAGATGAGGAGGCAAGTCAACCTTCCCATCTATTACATCAAAATCTTGTTGGAAAAACTGTGAGTTTCAAATTTTAGTCTCCGACCTCATAATCAAATTTTCTATCTATTTTATAGAGTCAACCCTTGTTGGGAAATTTTTGGGTGCCTATCCAAATATTGAAACTTTACAAAATATGATTAAAAGGAAATGGGTCCTCCAAGGTCAGATTGACATTCCTTCATTGTCTAATTCTTTTTCTCCATTTTATTTACTTGTATTGAGGATCTGAATTGTTGGAAATATTAGATAAGCAAGGTTACTAAGAGGGGAGGGGTGAATCAAGAACCAATAAAACTTTAACTTATTTCACCAACTAATACTTCACATAATATTCTAATGTAATTGCATGCATGAAAGAATGAAAGAAAATAAACATTCGTAGAAATTTGACACAAGATATGGTGACCTAGAAATATTTCAAATAGAAATTAAAACTGGGGTGGGGATGGTACCCACAAGCTTTAGTACTATAGTATAAAGTGTGCCTATTAAGGCTTACCATTGATCACTTCTAATGATCTACCTTGTTAGGAGCAACAAGGACTATTAGGTCCTCCTTGTGAAAGGATTTACAAAACATCCAATGAAGTATGCACTCGATAAAGAGATTTGGAAAATACTATTAAGTCTAACCTATTAAAGGATTTAACTAATACACCTATTACAATAATCCAATGGATGATCTCTGATCTACAACTCTGATTTGATGGTTGAGTTTCCTTTGAAATTGTAAGATCACCTTGTTATGATAGATAAATCTTTGTTATCCCTTATACTACTTTTAACCTTCTTAATTAGCACTTTTTTTCCTTTATATTGACTTCATACTTACTTGCATGTGATATAATTTGTTATATATATATATATATATATATATATATATATAATATATATATAAATATATATATATATATATATATATATATATATATATATATATATATATATATATATATATATATATATATATATATATATATATATATATATATATATATATATATATATATATATATAAACACAAGTTTCCATCAAGACTATAAAGTCATCCAACTACTAAAACTCAAGTTTAGAAGACAAACTCAATGATGTTCTAATAGTTAGAAACCATTGTCAACACTCAGCATCATAATGCAATCAGTAGACACAAAATCTTGGTTCATAATAATCACTTCAATATAGTTTGAACTCAGTTAGCACTTGTGGGACTCAGTCAATGATAGAAAAATTGGTAACTAAACTAAATCACTTGGTTGATACTATATGGCTCGATCAACACTAACACTTTGAGATTAGTATAAACTAAATATCTTGGTTGACACTCCTTGGCTCATTCAACACTATATTCTCATCACTAATACTATAAGCTCGATCAATACTAGAGAGCACAATTGACACTGTGCAACTCGGTTAATACTAAAAATCTCAGTTGGCACTATCACTGAACAACTCATTAGATATTGCTCATCATGAAATCTATAAGGATTTCGTAACTCAATAGCAATTTTATAACTTGGTAGCAACTATATTACTTGCTACAACTATATTACTTAGTAATTCGAGCACATGGTTAACACTGCAAATTGAAAGATAAGATTGGTAGTATCTTAACCAATTAACTAAGTGTGAGTCACTAATAAACAAACATTGACATTATTGTCAACATTCTTTCCCTTTGGAATTAGTGAAAAAAACACTTACCTATCCAAAAATGAAAGCTCAGAATTTCAAGTCATATATATTCTTTTTATCTCCTTTTTGTGCCGACAACTTGGTAACATACTCTATTTTTGAGATTTTAAAAATTTCTTATGTAACAAATGTTTTATGATTATTTGAACATGTATTTGCATAATACCATGCTGATCCCCCATACATATATCTCATATTAAGATTCTTTGCAATACTCTTCATATATAAATTCATCTTATATTATACTTCTCTACCTTTTTGACATAAATGCCGAAGGTGTATACATGTTAATGCCAAAATGTGACAGGAAGTCATAATGTATCTTTAAAATAAACACTATTGTCTTGTCCTAATTTTCTTGTAATACCTTTTTTGCATGTAAGACAATCTTTACTTCTACTAATAACTCCATCATGTGATCAGCTATGGAGAAGTTATTGTTATGGACGAGTGTCTTGGAATGTGCAATGTGTTTCTAGAATGCATCCATGTTCAAAAGAATCATTCCTTGGATGTATACAAGTATGGCTCTGATCTTGGCTTCTCCCATTAATAATTATGCTTGCAAATTTGTTAGATATTTGATCTTTGAATAGTGAGTAGCACTATAGCTTGGGTCAAGTGACAATTGGTGTGTACTTTCCCTCAAATCTTCACCTATCTTAGATAATTTTTCCTTGATTCCTTGGGTGAAGATAGATGTATCACACAACTTATTAAATAATGAAGATAAATTATTTGTAGATATTTCCAATGAACTAATAATAGTAGATAATTCCACTTCATTTATTACAATTTTTTGTGCCACTTGTTCCAATACTTTGTTTTCAAATTTATTCTTCGCTCTTTGTTGCAACTTAACTTGTCCATTCATATCTTCATTGAATTTATTAATAACTTCTACTAATTAATCCAAAATAGGTTGTGTACTATCAACCTCTATACTTAGTACACTTACAAATATTTCTTTTATATCTTCTAGCACTTGGGTTTCCTTCCTTTTCTATTCTCTAAGCATATGTTGCTTAGCTCTCTTCTGCAATAGTTTCCCTAGGATGTTCATCTTATTAGTAGTCAGGGTAGTGATATCCTAGTTTGGAATAACATATCCTCATCTAAATATATTTTTTCTTCTTCATCCTATGCTTTGAGAGTAAGAGAAACAATTTCCTTACCCTTGTCTAATACTTCAATACTTAGTTGAGACTAGTTCTCAACTATCATTATACTTTCTATATGTGGAATAGAAATAATTCTAGATATTGAGGGGCTAGAAACAAAAGTACATATGGCACTAACAATATAAATATGTTGTTGTTGCATTGTCAAATTTGATGGTGGAGGCAAATGTTACTTAGTAAATGAAATGTTGTTCACTTTAGTCAATGTATTATAATTTAGCTAAATTGGTGCAAATATTAGTTGGGTGCTTGTTGTTGTAGTGTTTTCCACAACCAACTTGGTAGAATATTTCTCAAAGCTTGATGGCATTGGAGCTTTTCTTGGAGAGTGAGGAAATGTGGCCATCACTGATATTGCAATATTTTTGGATTAGTTTCCTCAATACTCTAAATCTAAGGGAGATTTTCCTCAATAGCTTCCCATTCTTCCTTGTTATCACCTAGATTTACATCTTCTTAATCATCATTATCATCATCTTCCTTGTCATCTTTGTTATCTTTTTAACTAACATCAACAAAAAATTCACTTGGTTTGCGTAGGTTGTAAATGTTTCTCCATGAAGTTGTGATTTCCTTTACTATATATTCAATATCCTTTTATCAATATCATGCAATGTGCCAAATTTAAGAGAGAACTTTTATTTATTTTTCTTCAAATGTTGTTTCACCTCTTTTTCACTAAGACTTGGCATGAGTTTCCTTAAAGGTTTTTCAAATATTTCCTTTTTAGTCTTCTTTGCATGCCCAAAGCTAGGTTTGATTGCTTGCATAAGCTCCTTTGGAATGTTAGAGTAAATTATTAATTATTAATTATTTATTCTATTTACTTAAGCTTACTTAGGTAAATGCATTTCATTTATTAGTTGTAGTCTAGGAGTTTGTTATAAGTTGTTGACAATATAGGAGTTTGTTCTCTCCTAAGTCATACTTATCCTCTCACCTTGTTTGAGGACTTTCCACCTTATGTGGATGTATGCTTAGTTGTCACACTTATCTCCTAGTGTCTTCTAGCTTGTTAAAGGAGATTCCTTGAGCTCTTTATATTCGAGCTCCTTCATTTTATTTCATTATCTCATTCTTGTATATTTTAAATACATATTTTCTTTTGTTTGCATATCTTGTTTTCTCTTATGTCTGTTTAGGGTTTTTCCTTATCTCTACGCTCTTCCTTCCTTGGCTTCCCTTTGATAAGTTATTTGCATGTAGGTGATCTTGGGTGTCTTTAGAGTTGGATTTCATTAACTCCAACATGGTATTAGAGCTTTCTTGATTTTGCTTTGTTGAAGGATTTTTCAAGCCATGATTTGGAGTCACAAACCCTAGTTTGTTTATGCATTTTTCTTCATATCAGGGGAACAACAAATTTTTAGAGCACATTGGGCTCAAATGGATGCTGCCATTGGATTTAAAAGTCACTTTTCAACTAAGATTCGTATAAAATTCATCAATTTTGGAGACAAGGCTCCAGAAGGCAAAAAAAATTCATTACAGGCCCTTCTGTACGGTCGTAGGGATGATTTGGCATGAAAAAATAAAAAAATTCCAGCACAAAGCGTGCCACTGCAAAACTGCGCAGCACCCATGGCGGGACTACCCACATGCAACCTGCACCCCCCCCCCCCCCCCCCCCCCCCCGCCAGCTAGTTATGCCTCCCTCCATCTACTATTGAGCAGTCACCATCAATGGGCCACCCACCAACCACCATGGTTGGATGGAGCCCCCATCTTTCTCTACTCCGCTAGCGAACTTCTTCCATTCTACCAGCCCTATAGGCACTATGTTAATCTGCAACACCTACCTAGTCACCTGCCCACATGGAAGCCAGCATTAGATTTACTACCCAACTAGCATTACACATGTGGTAGGGTTACCACATGGCCCTTGGCATGTCAGCTAGTCAGCCACATGGCTGCCACATGGACCTACCATGTGGCATGCCACATGGCCTCTTTTTTTTTGTGACAGGCCATAGGCCATTAAATTTAATCTAGTGATTTGCTGACACTAGCATGACATCACTGCATTATAGCCCTTGCACCTCTCCTAGGTCCTTTTTGAGCTACCTTCAATTTTTTGGCCATAAGTTGAGCATATAGAGGTATTTTTTTAATCTAAAAGAAGTGACAAAAACTTGGTTCCAAGGTGAAGACATTGGTGTAGGTAATTTTAAGTTTTGATGCAATTTTGTTGCCTTTTTTTCAATTGAAGTCCAAAGTTATGATTTTGACTCTGGAAAGCTTTTCATTTGCATCCCATGTCAATTTTTTGAAAACATTATATTTTTGGAAAGCTAGTTCTGTGTACTTTTTATAAATGCTATTATTTCCTTTAGATTCTACCCCATGCTATTTCTATCATTTTTTGGTGTTTTTCGTCCATGGTGGATATCTTCGATGTTCGAGGTCCAAGGATTGTTTTCTTGGTATGGGATCCTTTTTTTTGGGTTGTACTATGTTTTGCTTCAGCTTGTTTTTGGTTTTGATTGTTGTAACTATCATTTTTAAGCACTTTTATATATCTTACTAAGATAAAGTATCACTCTTGCATTTTGGGGGTCATGAACATTGTTTTGAGATAGTTGTACTTGCACTATTTTTCATAAAGCACCATGGAGGGATATGTTTTTCCATATTTGTGTCATCTTCCTTTGTCAAGTGGGTGTCCCTTCCATGACATTAGCCCCATGTAGAGTTAGTTTGATCATGTCTTTATTGGTGTTTGTACCTCTTTCCCTCTCTTGTTGTTCTTGGTTCATTTATAGGAGACTTTGGCCCAACTTTTTAGTTGCCTATCATCTCACCCCGTCTACATTAGGGGGGGTTATTCTATTTTTCTAATGCATCTATGGTTCAATGGTTTGTTAGTGTGAGCTATGTATTCCGTGGTTGATCCTATATACAAGGCGATTGTAGTGGCTGGCTACCTATGCATTTCAGTGAGATGGATCATCAACCATATAGAGACACTCAGTTCATGCCTTCTTCTTCCATGGAGGTTCTTCAGATCAGTAGTTTTCTTTTTGATGGTAGATTTTGCAGCTTCTTCATGCTTCAGTGATGCTCTCCATGATCTCTTCTTGTTCCTATTTTAGGGGACATTCCCCTAGTTGGAGGCTTCTTCAATTCTTCACTAGCTTCTTACCTCTTTTTGAGTTACGATTTTTCCCACATGGTTTTCTCTCTTTCTCCATTTACAAAGGTTGCATCTCTTTGCATTGTACATGGTTACCTAACATGGCCTCATTGCGGGAACCCATTCTACATTTTATCTTAGTTTTGTGAGATTAAGGCATTTCCCTAAGTTGCACTTAAGGGGGGGTGTTAGAGAAAATAATTAATTATTAATTATTTATTCTATTACTTAAGCTTACTTAGGTAAATGCATTTCATTTATTAATTGTAGCCTAGGAGTTTGTTATAAGTTGTTGACAATATGGGAGTTTGTTCTCTCCTAAGTCATACTTATCCTCTCACTTTGTTTGAGGACTTTCCACCTCATGTGGATGTATGCTTAGTTGTCACACTTATCTCCTAGTGCCTTCTAGCTTTTTCTAGGAGATTCATTGAGCTCTCTATATTCAAGCTCCCTCGTTGTATTTCACATATCACATTCAACATATTATAAATAAATATTTTTTGGTGTTTGCATATCTTTTTTTCTCTCATGTCTATTTAGGATTTTTCCTAGCTCCACGCTCTTCCTTCCTTGGCTTCCCTTTGATAGGTTATTTGCATGTAGGTGATCTTGGGCATCTTCAGTGTTAGATTTCATCAAATCCAACATGGAATTTGTTGAGCAATATGATCAAGTGAGTACTTCAATTTTCACAATTTTGACATCATCATGTCCTACGTCTTCTTTTTTTTATCTATATTCCTAGTTTCATCTATGAGAGATTTGAAATTTTTCATTCTTGATCCTCCTTCCATTTCTTTTAACTTTTCTTGAAGTGTAGGTGGAGATTTTTTGAAAATAATTTGCTCAGCATTCTCCTCACCAAACTTCAATTTCTTCCTAGATTTTGATGTGCTTCTTGTGAATACTATAGAGGATGACTTAGTAAGTCTACTTATGATAACCTCAACTTTCTTTCTTATAGCATCTTTTTCCTTAGACTTGGATTTTTCTACTTCATCCTCTACTTCATCTTCATCCACATCATCTCCTTTACCCTCTATCAATAGGAAAGTAGAACTTGCTTGTTTCAATTTTTCTATCCCATTTCTTCCTTTGTTAACTAATTGAGGAAAATTAATTTTAAGTCCTATCCTCTTGTTGGCTTCTTTACAAGTTCCAAAATATGGTGCCTTAGGATCAAATGGCTCATTCAATAGAGCCTCAGTGATATCTTTTGTATCATCAATGTTAACCTTATATTCAAGAGGCTTAACACTTTCCACCCTTGGTCTAACTACATGAATGCAGACATTATTACAGTCTACAATGAAATAGATATCATCTTTGTAGTTTTCTACAATTTTATTTGGTATTGTATATCTATTATTAATTTTTTCTTTTAATGTATCAAAGTAGTTATCCATTATACTATCAAAATTGTCACCCATCTCTACTATGCATTCATTAATCTGATAAAGAATAGGTACATCTTTTCTCCATACAACTATGCCTTTAGATTGGAATAATTTTTTGTGCAAAGAAAAATAAACAAGTTATGAGTGAATAAAAATTACATAGATTGTTCTAGGAACATTTAATTCTTTCCATGTTCCTATTGAATTGATTCAATAACAACTCAGCAAGGTCTAGTGAAAAATTTTATTTCAACACCTTGAGAGCTAAATCAATTGCCTCATATAAAATACTATTTAGATAGTTGGAGCATTATATTTTGTGGGAAATCACATGAATTCAAAATTTCAATTCCATGTATGTGATTCCACTTATCTTCATTCTTCTATCATCCCACTTGGTAAGAGGTTTCTTTGCTAGTTCAACCTAACCTAGTATTTCGGTCACCTTGGCTTTGTTTAATATTAGAAGTCCAGTTATTTGGTGGATCATCATCCTTGTGATCAAAAAAGGCTGATCCAACCATAAATTCCCATTATCAACTTGACTAAGTATGAATCTTTTCCATTTTTCCTAAAAATCCCATGGCACATGCAAAATATTTGTCAATCCCTTTTCTTTCAAGTGTTGATGTTTAGGTTTTAAAGTGCCATTCACACTTAACTCATTTAGTGCCTAATGAATTTCATATGTTCCTAGCTATTGAATTGAAAAAGTGATAATATGATCACATATTGTGAAAGAGTAATTACTAGGAAGAAATTTGTGATTATGCACCTACTAGGTTGAGTGATTCGGCAATTTCTAGACTAATTTTGAAAGTTTTAAACTCTCATTCTACTCCATGAATAAACATGTTTAATCCTTTCTTTTATTTTCTACTAGAAGAAGCCATGTTTGGTGGGGTCTTCCAAGGTTTAAAAAAGTTTGAGAATTCATCCAAAAACAAACACACAGATCACTTGAAAGCATAGAAACTACTATTCCTGAATAGCTCTCAAAATTTCATGCTGAAAACTTAATTTAATTTTCTTCCTTTTAAGAAATTTTTAGTTTTCAAACACCATAAATTCTTTGATATGACCACTTGCTTGGTGATACTTTAGTACTCGATTGAGACTTGTTCTCAATTATCATTATACGTTCTATTTGTGGAATAGAACCAATTGTAGAAAATGAGGGGCTAGCAAAAAAAGTAGA
Source organism: Cupressus sempervirens (assembly GCA_028749045.1). NCBI lineage: Eukaryota > Viridiplantae > Streptophyta > Pinopsida > Cupressales > Cupressaceae > Cupressus > Cupressus sempervirens. The sequence continues at coordinate 204,517,179 of CM053786.1, read as the reverse complement.
TATGGAACTAACAATATAAATACCTTGTTTTTTTATTGTCAAATCTGATAATGGAGGCACATCTTTCTTGGTAGATGAAATGTTGATCAATTTAGTCAATGTAGTATTTAGCTGAATGGGTGGAAAAATTGGTTGCATGCTTGGAGTTGTAATGTTTGCCACAACCAACTTTGTAGAAGCTTTCTTAGAGCTTGATGGAATTAGAGCTTTTCTTGGAGAGTGAGGAAATGTGGCCATCACTAATATTGCAATATTTTCTAGATTAGTTTCCTCAATACTTTGAATCTCGGGGAGATTTTGCTCAGTAGCTTCGTATTCATCCTTCTTATCACCTAGATTTACATCTTCTTCATTTTCATTATCATCATCTTCCTTGTCATCTTTGTTATCTTTTTCACTAACATCAACAACAAATTTTCTTGGTTGATGTAGTTTGTAAATGTTTTTCCATGTAGTTGTGGCTACCTTTACTACATATTCAATATCTTTTTATCAATATCATGCATGTCCAGAATTTAATAGTGAACTTTTATTCATTTTTTTTCAAATATTTTTTCACCTCTTTTTCACTAAGACTCGGCATGAGTTTCATTAGAGTTTTTTCAAATATTTCTTTTTTAATCTTCTTTGCATGCTTCCATCTAGGTTTAATTTCTTTCATAAGCTCCTTTGGAATTTTTTGAGGAAGATGATCAAGTGAGAACTTCCATTTTCAAAAATTTGACATCATCATGTCATCAATCTTCTTTTTCTTATATATTTTCCTAATTTCATATCTGAGAGATTTGAAATTTTACATTCCTGCTCCTCTTTCCATTTCTTTTAGCTTTTCTTGAGATGTAGGTGGAGGTTTTTTTCAAAATAATTTGCTCAACATCCTCCTCACCTAACTTCATTTTCTTCCTAGATTTTGATGTGCTTCTTGTGAATACTATAGTGGATGACTTAGTAGGTCTGATTATGATAACCTTATCTTTCTTTCATATAGCTTCTTCTTCCTCAGACTTGGATTCTTCTACTTCATCCTCTACTTCATCTTCATCCTCATCATCTCTTTTACCCTCTATCAACAAGAGAGTAGAACTTGCTTGTTTCAATTTTTCTATCCTCTTTCTTCCTTTAGTAACAAATTGAGAAAGATTAATTTCAAGTTCTATCCTCACCTTGGCTTCTTTATAAGTTCTAAAAAATGGTGCCTTAGGATTGACACTTTCATTAAATAGAGCCTCAACGATATCTTATGTATCATCAATGTTAACCTCATATCTGCTAAGTATGAATCTTTTCCATTTTTCCTAAAAATTCCATGGTACATGTGAAATATATGTCAATCCTTTTTCTTCCAAGTGTTGATGCTTAGGTTTTAGAGTGCAATTCACACTCAACTCATTTAGTGCATGATTCATTTCATGTGTTCCTAGCTATTGAATAGAGAAGTAATAATACATTATCATGTATCATGAATGAGTAATACTTGGGAAGAAATTTGTGATTGTGCACCTGATGGGTCGAGTAATTCAGTAATTTTTGGTTTGAATGTTGAAAGATCGCATTCTACTCCTTGAATCAACATTTTTAATCCTTTTGTTTCTTTGCTACTAGAAGAAGGCATTCTTGGTAGGGTCTTTTAGGGTTTCAAAAACTTTGAGAATTCTTTCAACAATAAACACATAGATTACTTGAAAGGATAGAAATCACTTTTTGCAATTATCTCTAAGAAATTCATGGTGAGAATCAAATTTACTTTTCTTCCTTTTAACAAATTTTCAGTTTTCCATCACCATAAATTCTTTGGAATTACCACTTTCTTAGTGGTACTTTAGTACTTAGCTGAGACTCGTTCTCAACTATCATTATACTTTTGATATGTGGAATAGAAAAAATTGTAGAAATTGAGGGGCTAGCAACAAAAGTAGATATGGCACTAACAATATAAATACCTTGTTGTTGCATTTTTATATTTGATGATGGAGGCACATGTTGCATGGTTGATGAAATTTTGATCACATTAGTCAATGTAGTATTCAATTGAATGAGTGCAAAGATTGGTTGGGTCATTGATGTTGTAGTGTTTTCCACAACCAACTTGGTAGAATATTTCTCAAAGCTTGATGGCATTAGAGCCTTTCTTGGAGAGTGAGGAAATGTGGCCATCACTGATATCATAATATTTTTTGGATTAGTTTCCTCAATAGCCTGAATCTCAAGAATATTTTCCTTAGTAGCTTCTCGTTCTTCCTGCTTATCACCTAGATTTACATCTTCTTCTTCATCATTATTATCATCTTCCTTGTCATCTTTATTATCTTTATCACTAACATCTAATATCTTCCATTCTTGCTCCTCCTTCCATTTCTTTTAACTTTTCTTGAAGTCTAGGTGGAGGTTTTTGAATTAATTTGCTTAGCACCCTTCTCACCTAACTTAATTTTCTTTGTAGATTTTGATGTGCTTCTTGCGATTACTATAGTAGATGACTTAGTCGGTCTACATATTACAACCTTATCTTTTTTCCTTAGATTTGGATTGTTGTACTTAATCCTCCACTTCATCTTCATCCACATCATCTCCTTTATCCTCTATCAATAAGAGAGAAGAACTTTCTTGTTTTGGTTTTTCTATCCTCTTTCTTCCTTTGTTAATTGATTAAGTAAGATTAATTTCAATTTATATCCTCACATTGGCTTCTTTATAAGTTCCAAAATATGGTGCCTTAGGATCGATAGAGTCATTTAGTAGAGCCTCAATGATATCTTTTGTATCATCAATGTTAACCTCATATTCAAGGGACCTAACACTTTCCACCCTTGGTCTAACTACCTAAATGTATATTCTATGATAGTATACGATGAAACATATATCATCTTTGTAGTCCTCTACAAGTTTCTTTGGTATTCTATATCTATTATTAATGTATTCTTTGAATGTATCAAAGTAGCTATCCATTATACTATCAAAATTGTCACCCATCTCTGCTATATATTCATTAATCTAATATAGAATAGTTACATCTTTTATCCATACAACTATGCATTTAGAAGGGAGGAATTGTTTGTACAAAGAAAAATAAACAAGTTATGAGTGAACAAAACTTACATAGATTTTTCTTAGAACTTGTGATGCTTGGAGCTATAGATTTTGTGGGTAGTCACATGAGTTCAAAATTTTAATTCCATGTATGAGATTCCACTTATCTTGATTCCTCTATCATACCACTTGGCAAGAGGTTTCTTCATTAGTTTAGCCCAACCTAGCATTTTGGTCCCCTTGGCTTTGTTTAACATTGAAAGGCTAGTGATTCGGTGGATCATCTTCCCTATGGTTAAAATGGTCTAATCTAACCATATCTTCCCATTTTAAACATGGCTAAGTATGAATCTTTTCTATTTTTTCCAAAAATCCCATGGCACATGTGAAACATCTGTCAATCCATTTTCTTCTAGGTGTTGATGCTTAGGTTTTAGAGCACTATTCACACTTAACTCATCCAGTGCCTAATGCATTTTACGTTTTCCTAGCTATTGAATATAAAAGTGATAATATGACCATATATTTTGAATGAGTAATACAAGAAATTTGTGATTCTACACCTACTGGATTGAGTGATTTGACATTTGCTGGACTAATTTTTAATGTTAGAAGCTTACATTCTACTCCTTGAATAAACATTTATTATTCTTTCTTTACTTTGCTACCATGAGAAGCCATGCTTGATAGGCTCTCCTAGGGTTTCAAAAACTTTGAGAATTCTTCCAACAACAAACACACAAATCACTTGGAAGGATACAAATCACTTTTTGCAAATAGTTCTCAAAAATTCATGGTGAAAACAAAATTTAATTTTCATTCTTTTAACAAATTTTTACTTTTCAATTTAATAGCTCCTTTTTCCACTGGTGATAAATTTTTTAATTTTGTGGTGAAAATATTTAAATTATTTGATAGTGTTATGTTTATATTGTTCCCATTCATAGTTTAACCCTCGCAAATTTGCATGGTCTCCATTATTTTTGATCCCTAACCCTAGGCCATATAAGTGAGCAGGTTTTTATTTTTTTCCAAGCACATTGTTTTTTATGATGTTATGATGAAACGTTTAATGTGGTATCGGGAGTAGTAAAAGGGCCATCTAGAATCTTGTGATATGGTATTTTTTGTAGGATCATAAAGGAATAAATAAGGCATTGTGATGACATGATACTATGTTATAATAGCATCATGAAGATATTAAAGGTGAATAGCGAGATGAGTCATCAGAAAAGTGTCTACTTCCTAATTGGAAAGAGCAAGTGTATCAGTGTCAAGTGTGTTTGATGTCAAAATTAGTATGGCCAGCAAAGGTTTTATAATGCATATTGAGAGGAAAATTATGTAATACAATCTTATAATGAATGCTTCATCATGGAATATTAAGGATAACAAAAGGATTTTCCAATGTTACGACGAGGGCATGTTGTGTGATCGCTCAACAAAGATTTTAAGTTCCCTATGTTACAATATGAAAATTTAAAAGGTTTCGCATAACATCATAAAGGAAAATGAGGTCATTTGCGATGTTACAAAAAAGTGAGTCTAGCCATGATCATATGATCATAGCTTAAGAAAAAGTGATCCATGATGCTACGAAGTCAGTTTTCGTATGACTATAGAAAGAGATAAAGTTGATGTTGATGCTGAAATAATGGAGATGTCATAATATCGTAAAGGGTTTTTCCACCATGTTTGATTGGCTGAAAAGAGTTTCTTAAGGGATGTTCGTAAGATCAGAAAGCCAAGGTTGTAGTAATGTGATATTAAGAAACGTTTTTTTGACTATCTTTCTCATGATATCATAAGATCTTATTTGACCAAAACATAATGTCATAAAATAAAAAATAGGCTTCTTGACTAGTATGATTTTAGCGTAGTATGAAACGTGCATAATTGGATATTAATGCTGATGCTCCATGAAGTTGATAGAATTGATTGATATCATATTTCAAGCATACTAAAATCAATGCAAGATAAATGCTAGTTTTCACATATCAACTTATAATATTTTCTCCTCTCATAATCATAGTTCACCATTTGTAAAGAAAGAGAATTTGACCATTTCTTGTTCTTTCTATGCATTCTAAATTGTTGTTTCCAAAGCTTATAAGAGACAAAAAAATTTCTATTTTGGGTGATTTGTTTACATATTTTCAAAATGTTTGACCAAGAAGTAGAAGAAATTCAGGCGTCAGATATCGCAGTTTCAGATACTTCAACCTCTAAGGGAGGGAAAACTAAATAGAGAAAGACAAGTAGATTTGTAGATGAATGGATAATACTCTTCCCTAGTTCTACTAATGTGAAATCTACAGATGATCACACTTTCATTGACCTATACACTAGATGTAGAGATGTTATATGCCTAGGTGTTACAGCTTCTGAACTTTTCTATTCTTTTTATTGCAATAGGGAAAAGAAAATTCATTTGTAATCCAAGGAAGAAGAACCTTCCAAAAAATTTCATGGATGTTAATTTGATGAAGGCCCTATTTCAATGTTATACCCTAGCCACTAAGTTTTTCACAAGAAGGATGAGACTATTCTCTATACTCTAGATAGTGAATCTTTCATTGAGGCCTTTGGTTTGAGTGGTGCTATGATTCAACTTGTAGATTTAAGGAATTTATAGAGAAGATTTGAAGGAAACCTCAAAGCTTTCATACGACCCTCATTACTGCAACACATTCCAATAGATTTGAAGAAAGTACGAGACTACTCTAAGAAGATTGAGAAGAAGATGCAATTGGACAAAATAAAAAATTGTTTTGTCAAAACTGTATATGGTGTCCATAAGGTAGTAGGAAAGGATGGGTCTGATGAGGTCTAGGGAGCAGAATACATAATCGCAAGGGATATACAAGATTCCTACCATGCCTTTGAATATAACCATGTTTGTCATATTTTGGATATATAAAGAAGGAGAACTTTGCTAGGGCTTAGATTGGAAATATGAGAGATTTCACTTTCCCCTACTACTCACTACTGATGCATTTAATCCTCTATAAGAACGTGGGTTATATCAGTTCTAACTTCATTGATGAAACTTTTGACTTGAATGCAGATCTACTTGTATAGCTGTGGACATGGGTATGGGATACTAATTACCATTTTTCTAATTCTATGTCACTTTTTAATAATTTTAGTGCTATAATAGTGAAGATGTTAGACTCAGTGTACTTTAGAGCATCTAATATTTTGAAATTTCTTTTAAGACCAATACTACTACCTAAAGGAAAGAGATTAGATCATAACTAGGGAGATACCTTCTTGTTTCCCACTTTTCACTTAATGGTAGTCTATGGTTGTCCTTAGCCACCCCATATATTACCAAAATTCATCCCTCCTAGGCTTGGAATAATTGAGTTCATTTGGCAATTATTCATGGTGAACAGGGAATATCTAGGACATAAGGTGCACAAGGGAACCTTTTTGTGTAGATGCTTTAGGATTGGTGACTTCACCACTGGAAAAGAGGCTCTAGATTTAATTCATTCCTATTTGCACCACTAGAATTTGTGCACAAGCCCATACAGAATGTATGATCTTAAGGGTTGGATGAGGACAATGCTCAAGGAAATGAGAAATTATGTGTTTCCAAATTCCAAGGAACTGTCTCATGAAGACATCATCCCAAATATAGTACTAGAAGGGGAGGCAGCTGATAAGCTTGAAAAGCTTGATGATGTACTGAGGGTAGAGAGAGAATTAAAAAGAATTGATCCTCTATTTGGAAGATTCTATATGGAAATCCCTTAACCCCTTAAAATTAGGAAGATGGTCATGGACCATGTAGAGATTATGGCCAAGTTGCCAAAAGGTCCAATTGCGGAAGAAGATAGAGTTTGTCCTGACAACCCTAAACTGGATGTAACTCTTGAAGTTGGAGAGGATGATGCACCTCAAAAATAATGGATTTCCAAAGGAAATAAGAGGCAAAAGATTGTTCATATTCCTCCTCAAGTTAGACAAAGGACCTTGTAGATTCTGTGAGGAAATAGTCAATATTTTGCTAACATGAGATAAAATTACCTACAAACTAGGGCTACTATAGCTGAGAACACCCTCACTGATCTGGAGTTTGAAGTAGCAAGATTAGATGATAGGATCATCCAAGCTCAATAATTCTTAGAGGATGATGAATTCGTCAAGTCTAATGAATTCAAAAGTTTCTTAAATAAGATTAAATAGAGTGAACTTGTTCTAAAAATGAAATTAGATGAATCTAATGAACAAAGATTGGAATTGATTGAGAAGTTACAAGCTTATGATTCTAAAAGTGAAGTAATGACTTTAGAGGAGGCCAAACATCTAGTGTAGAGGAGTGGTATGTTATTGGTTCCTGGATAGGACTTGGAGCAAGAATTTATGCTTGATCGAATCAAGAGGTAGGAAAATGCCATTTATTATGAGGCACTTGGTGTAGATGGACTAATATGAGGGACAAGTTTCAATATTGATACCTAATCCCTAGCAGTTTAGAGTATGGCCCCTACTTCCAACAAGCCAAAGTTGTTGGATGTAAAGAGCACTAAGTAGGGTAATATGATTATGTGGACTTTATAGGGCACCTCTTGTAGAGAAATATCTAAGGCACTAAAGAATTTCTCATTTATGAATGAAGCTAAGGTGGAAGAAATGGAAACAAGGATGGCCTAGTCCATACATGATTACATTGATGTTAGAAAGCTCTATGAGAATGAGCTTAAGTGCAGCCATGTGTATAAAGAAAATTTGCTGAGTTTGAGGCCAAAATTTAGGAACATGAGGATGAAATCACATCTCTCAAAGAACAACTAGGACAAGAAAAATAGAGGATGGCTCTAGCTTAGAGAGAAGTGGGACACAGAACATCAATGCCAATCAAGGAAATTGTTGATGCCCTAATTTAGATAGAAGATACTGAGGAGGATGAAGCATCACAACCAAGTAGGATGAGTATTGATATTCAATCAGTTTAGAAGGAAGGAGATGTAAGGATAGAGATTCTTAGGAATAAGATGAGCCACATGGTTGATGTTTTAAAGAACATATCATAATAGGCTCATAATTTATTTGTTACTTTACAAAGTGTTGAGTAATTTTGCAATGAAGAACTTTCTTGGCTAACACATACTTTCAGCCTATGGGGGCCTTATATTCAATTTTTTGATAGACTGATTGTATTGATGGCTGAAAAGCTAGACTTGCTAGACAAGATTTTCATTGTAAAGGAGAGCCTAGAAATGGTAAGAGAATTAAGCAGCTTCTTTGCTAGTAAGCTGCAATTCATACAAGGAAAATTGAAATTTTTACCTAAGGGGGTGGAGCCTTGTATACCATCAATACTAGATGCTACCAATATAGTAAGAGATTGGTAGGAATGGTTAGCTTCTTTTGATAACATTTTCATCGAAGAGACTACAATAGCAATTTTTGAAGAAGTGTATCATTCCCCATTCCATGGTTTAATTGATTCTCTTTTAAAGACGCAAATAAATTTAAATAAGTTTATTGTTGAATCAAAGGAAATTGTTCATGCCAGGTGGACCAAGGCTACTCAAGATTTACAAGAAGTAAAGAATACCTACTGGCCCACTAAAAGGGAGATTTATGTTTGGGAAGTAGTGAGTGAAATAAAGGCTCTACTAGTAGGAGGTAGCTGAGATATTTTGCAAGCCAGGTAAATGAAGTAAAAGGAAAAGGAAAGACTAAAGGATAGATATAAATGTTTTTCTGCCATCTCAACTACCTATCTTTTTTGATTGATGTCAACTATCTATCCTTTTTGATCAATCTTTTGGGAGATTGTTTTGTAAAATTTTGGTTCCCATCTTCAAAAGTTTTGTTTTTCCATTAAAATTTTGATGTGTGTCCTCCTCTTATCTATAGGTTGTTCCAATCCTATATATGGATTCCCAAGATGAGAAGTAGAAGTTAGTTTTTTGTAGAATTTTTATATGTGTCATGTATTATTTTGCAATCCATCCATTTTTTTTGTTCTATCATAATTTGAGTAAGTTCACATGTATGCATACTTGAATACAAAAGGAATATTTGGGAGCAATGGTTTTATCTCTATGTCATACTATGAGTTTTATTTGTAGTATTAAGATTTAAATTGAAGGATTTATCCTTAAATATCATTATATTTGAAGTTTTATTTCTTTTTCATATATCTATAGCTTTGGGACTGAATAGACAGGTTTCTTTTTAGTTTAATACAATCCAAAAGGTTGTATGTCTCTTATTTATTGCAACTAATTTAAAGAATCGGGTAATTTATTTCTATAATTGATAAGGTTTACGATTTATGGAAAGGATGCGAATCAAAATGAAACTAAAATTTTAATGTTGACATTTTCAATCACAAGTTGTTTAAAAAGGTCTAAAACTGCTAATCTCTAATTCTATATCCCATTGCATAAAGCATTGGTCCATTCTAAAGTTGAAGAGTACATTGCTAATTAACATTTTTACATTAAAATCAGAACAAAAAATTAATTTACTTTCATGCATTGAAGAGATAGAAGTGTAGGTCATGGCTTATTTTCTGTGCTTTCTTTAAAATTGTAATTGGCTATTGCAATTGGAATGTTTTTTTAGAAAATCATACAAGATATTGACCATTTTTGCTATAGGACATAATCTTGCAGAGAAGAACATCAAGCTAATGAGATAAATGCCTTAGGTTTTCTTGCCTTGGCTTAGCAGAGCCTAAAGTGAAGTGAGTCTTGATGAATTTTTAATGTTGGTCTAGAACTAAGATTTAGCCTTACTGAATATAGGATTTAGCTCATCCTTAGGCTTGTCCCTATGTTTGTTTCTTATTAGCAAGTTTAAATCCACTTGACATGTTCTTTACAAGAAAAAACTCTAACAAAATGGTGACTCTAGTAGGGAATTAAGGGATTACTATTAAGTCGTATTTTAGAAACATCCAAATCCCTATGCGGTTCTTCTTTGTTTCTAGCTTTATTTCAATTTTCCCATCATATGGTGGCAACTCAAGTCAAGGTTTTGTAGCTGGTGCTAAAAAGTTTAAGAAAATCCTAAAATCAATGGCTAAGAAAAAGAAGAATACACGTGCCTTTACTAAAAATCATCCTAAGATACCACTCTTAGTTGAGCTACCTCCTAGGGTAAAAAGGAACCAAAATAAGAAGAAGTCTAATTTTTATTCTATGTGGGTCCCTAGAAGCAAAGTGTTAGCCCAGTCATTATATCACCCTATGGAAGAGAAGGAATTGCCCTCCAAAAGTACTGAGTCAAAGGAAGTTGCACTCTTGGGGGAAACTTTTTCATCCCCATTAAAGGTTTTCCATGATAAAAATATGTCATCTATGGGGAATTTTCCTTCTAGATCAAACATGATGAATGAAATAAACCATAGTTGGGGCTTTAGAGAGAACATGGGGATGGGTTTTAGTCTTAGAAAATAAGAATATGTAGAAAACCTTATAGATTTTGACCCAATGGACTCTAAGATTGCTACTATAGACCATGAGGAGTTTATTCCAAAGCTTGCCCTTCTGAAAAAGATAGTTGTAGATGAGGGAGCTAGAAATATGTGCTTAGGAAAAGAAAAGGAGAAAATCATTCTAAATACTATTATTGAAAGAGATAACCTACTTAGGAGAATGGCTTCCTTACAGGAGAAGAATAGGAGATTGGAACAGAGATCTTCTAATTTACACTCTAACATCTTTGGAGATATTGATGTTCTGAAGATTAATGTTCAAAGGTAGGAAGAACTTCTTAAAAAGAATCAGGCCCCTATTGTTGCATAGGTTCAGCCTTATTGGCCTTTGGAGGACTAGAGTGGAGGAGGTACATAAGAAAGATTTAGATAAGGGGAAGCAAAAGGCTATTGGGATACAAATTAGTGAGCCACATCTCCCTAATAAACCCATTTCTTTTGTTATGTCAAAACTTGATTTAAATCTAAAGAAGTCAAGAAAGGAAAAGGAAGATCGAATCAAGGAATTTGAAAGGGTAGAAAATGAAGCTCAAGCTACTAAGGCTAGAAGAAAAATCTAGTTCATAAAATCAAATTCTGCCTTAGTAGCTCAACTAGGTCAGCCTTCATAGGTTTTACTTATCGAGTGTTAGTCCTCTCACATTAGGCCAAAGTCCCTCACATCTAACCCTTGTTTCAAATTTTACTACTACAGGCCATTTTCCCCTACTCTAACTTTCTTAGCAAAGTCATCTTCCTTTCAAAATTTAGGTCACTGGGGAAAGTTCTTCAAGCATCCTTGTCTCCCAAAGGAAACCAATCCATATGGAAAAATATAAGAAGATTTCTTTCTTGGGTATCCCTAGTTTCCCTCATCCTATTGCAAATGACCTTAGGGACTAAGTCACCAAGTTTGCTAGCAATAATGCTATTACTAGTGAAGAGCATCTTATAAATTTAATTGATATGCTTAATGATTATGAGGTTGAACATGATAATGTAGTGATGAAACTTTTTGTTCATTCGCTAACTGAGGATGCTAGAGATTGGTTTAGAAGATTGCCTGGTGATAGTATCAAATCATGGAGTGATCTTAAAACCCTATTCAAGGAACAATATGGTGACAACACTAATTTTGGCTTCATGTTAAATGACTTCATTAACATCAAGAAGAACCCAAATGAATTAGCTTCTGACTTCAATTTTAGGTTTCAAAAAGGTATGTATAAGCTTTTCCAAGTAATGAGATAAAATGAAGATTTGTGTCTTACTACTTACTTCAATTATTTTGATAGTAAGATGGCAGATGTCCTTAGGGATAAAGATCCAAAAACATTAAGGGATTCTTATACAATAGCTATAAATATTGAAAACATTAGAAGAGCTGCTAGAAAACTCAAGAAAAGGGATGACCCTAAATTGTTCAATCCTAGAGGGAAGAATTGTAGGAAAGAAACTTGAGGATGATACAATGGGATAGATTCTAAGTTTACTAGAAAAATTATGTCCTCCAACTTACCAAGCAAAGAAAACAAATGTTGCAGAAAAGGCTTCTTTTAATAACAATTTTAATAGGCAACCTAGGATGCAAAATTATGTTTATACTACTTAGTGGAAGGATGGAAAGCTAGTTTCTAATCCCACACAAGTGAATATGTGCAAAGGAACACCAAACCCTTTTCAAAGGAACTTTTAAAATATGCGTGATGATGTCCCTTGGTGTCTCATTTGTCAGTCACAACATTCCCTTGATTTTTATGTTGTGCCTCAATCTTTTACTACAAATCAATAGGTGCAAAATGATGAAGATGTAAATGATAAAGATCAAGAGGATGTTACATGTAATATGATTCATCTTTGTGACAATGATGGAGAATTATATATTAATGAATCTAACCATGATATTACAAACCAAAGAGATGTATATCACACATATTACCAACAAGTTTTTTCTAATAGTAAGGACCAAGATGAAAATGTCATATGTAACACTTTAACTACAACTAATTGTATCAATTTGAAAAAACCTCCCAATGAAGAAATTGATAGAATCACTTCAAAATTAGTTGTAGAAGTCTAGAGTACTTATAATCTAAGAAATAGAGTTGTAAATATTACCCCTATGAAGTAATCTTGCATTTTCATCAAAGATAATATTGAAAAAATTGCTCATGAAAATAAGAAGAATCCTCCTATGGTTTCTAAGATTAAGGAAAGTAAGAATAAGAAGTGGGAACCAAAGAAATAGGGGCATTTCTAGAATGAATAATTTAGTAAGCCAACTCCCTTAGAAAAGGAAACAAGGTCTAAAGCTATTAAGCAAAAGGAATTATCTATTGTCCAAATTCCTATACCCTCAATTGTTAGTGTGAAAAATATTGCTTATGATCAAATTGATATGATTTCAATGTTATCACAAATCACTATCAAAGTTCCTTTGTTAGAAATATTTAGGATAGAGAAACATTAGAGAAAGGCTTTGTCTTGGCTAGGAGGGATACAAGATAATAGCTTTTTTACACAAGAACCAATAAGTACATTGCAGATCCCAATTCTATAAAAGTTAAAAGAAGAGAGTGGAAATATGTCTCAAATACCCCAAATGTATCTAGAAAATTCATCAGTTGCATACTTGTAGGATATTAACCCCTTTTTCCTAAGTTTGATCATTAAAGGCAGGACATTATAAAATTGTATGATTGACTAAGGTGCTTCAAATAATATAATGCCTTTCAAAGTTATGGAGGCTCTTGGTCTGGGAGTTGACACTAGACAAGGTAGATGCATGGAAATGGATGCTAGAGAGGTACCTATCATAGGTACTATTAATACTTTACCTTTCAGAATTGTTGTATATCTTGATGAAGAACTAACTTTGTGAGTTGTTGTAGTAGATATTCCTCCCCACTATGGGATGTTACTCTCAAGGAAGTGTAGTGCTACAATAGGAGGTAGTATGTGATGTAATTTTTCATATGCCACTTTTTAGGTAAAGGAAAAGGCTATCAAGGTCAATAGATAACCAAGAGTAACTTATATCTTTGAGGAAAATATTGAAAAAAATACAAATTTTTTCATAGACACAAATGTGAATGCATTCAAAGCTGAATTGATGATCCAAGAAGTTGAAAAATTTCCTACACTAATTGAATAGGAGGTCACTTCACATGTTGCTTGGATTTTTTGAATTTTTGGGACATTACTTTGATGGAGAAAACTCAAAGGAAGGATCAGGAGATGGAATTATCCTTGTCCCTCTAGATAAAAATACATTTAGCTATTCTTTTTCTTTAAATTTTACATGTACCAATAATGTTGTAGAGTATGAGGCTTTATTTTTAGGGTTGAAAGTTGCAGTGCATCATGGAATCAAAAAGATACATGTTATTGGTGATTTTGAATTGATTATCTCTCAGGTTAGAGGTATACATGTGTCAAAAAATAAAAGATTGAAGCAATATAAGAATGTTGTTTGGGACATGATTGAGTCTTTTGATGATTTTGGAATAACATGGAAAGATAGAAGTAATAATAAGATGGGAGATTTATTGGCAAATGTAGCCATATATCCTAATGATATATCATTTTTTGGTGTATCTACTATAGAAGTATAGAATAGGCCCTCAATCTTAGATAATATAGACAGTTGGCAAGTTTTTGAGGATGACAAGGATATCCTAAATTTTCTACTCAATGAGGATAAATATCATGGATAGGAACTTGATTACATTGCCTAGGTAGAAACAATTGATTTGAGAGAAATAATTTTTGGGCAAGAGATCCTAAAATTAAAGAATAACAAGGTACCTAAAGGTTTGGTTGTACTGGAAAGTGTTTTTGATAATCAAGATAGAGTGCACTCAAATGCACAAGATAAAAAACCATAAGAATTAGAGGAAATCAATCTAGGCACAACTAACTCCCTAAAGAGCGTATTCATTGGTAAGACCTTAACCCCTAAGATTAAGAAGTCTTTGATGGATTTATTAAGAAAATTTAGACATGTTTTTGCATGGTCTTGTGATGACCTCAAGGCTTACAAGAAAGATTTGTTCCAACATGTTATACCTCTTAAAGAAGATATGAAACCTTTCAGACAGAAGCAAAGACCTCTCAACCCTACTCTAGCCCCTAAGATGCAATAAGAATTATTGAAGCTCGGGATAATGGAATAATTAAACCTATTAGGCATTCTTCATGGGTATCTAATTTGGTACCTCTCAAAAAAAAGAATGGTGATATCAAGCTCTGTGTTGATCTTAGAAACCAAAATGTTGAATCTTTAAAAGATAATTATGGATTGCCCAATATGGAGGCTATGCTTCAACAAGTAACTAGTTTAGAATTGATGTCCATGATGGATGGTTTTTTGGGAAATAACTAGGTTCTTGTTGATGAAAAAGAATAGTTCAAAATAGCCTTTAACACTCCATGGGGAACTTATGTCTATGTAAGAATGCCTTTTGGCCCCATAAATGTAGGAGAAACTTTCCAAAGAGCTATGGATGTGGCTTTCAAAGACTATATTGACAAATTCATGGTAGTATATCAAGATGATTTGATTGCTTATTCTAAGAAAGCTAAGGATCACTATAGGCATGTTGAAATGATTTTCATCAAGGCTTTGGAGTATGATGTGTCTTTAAACCCAAGAAAATGTACCTTTGGGGCCACAAAGGGAAAGCTTTTAGGGAATATAGTTTCAAAAGAAGGGGTAAAAATGATCTTGAAAAGGTATCAGCAATTAACAAGGTCCAAAAGCCAAAAATTGTTAAAGGTATACAATCTTTCTTTGGACAGGTCAATTTTTTTAGGAGATTTGTGACTAACTTTGTTAAAGTTAGAAGGCCAATTTCAAAAATGCTCAAGAAAGGTGCTACAATAAATTGGGAAGATGAGCACACTATTTCTTTCCAAGAAATAAAAAATGCTATTAAGAATGCTCCAGTGCTTAGGACCCTTGATTATGAAAAGCCCATGCATCTTTTCATTATATTGTAGCAATCTTACTTCAAAAAAATGAAAATGGACATGAACAACCTATAACAGTTTTTAGTAAATCTCTACAACCTATAGAGTTGAAGTATGACATAAATAAGAAGTAGGCATATGCTCTAGTCAAAGATGTTAAGGCTTTTAGGTGTTACCTAGTTGGTGCTATTGTTATTGCTTTTGTGCCTAATGTAGAAGTAAAGGATATTTTCTCCCAGCAAGAAGTATATGGCTGAAGATGTAGATGGATTAATAGAATCCAAGAATTTAATGTAGATATCTAGATTACTAAGCTAGTAAGAGGTCAGGGATTGGCAAAGCTCATGGCATAGACAAATTTGGATGATAATCAAATAAATGTTGAAGATCAAAATCCTAGCCTTGGCATATGTGATATGGATCAGTGTGATTGGTATAAAGATATAATATATTACTTGCAACATATGAAATCTCACCTCATCTAACAGAGAATGAAAGTAGGACTATACAATTGCATTTAGTTAGATATATTATTGTGAATGTAATTTTATGGTGGAAAATTTTTGAAGGTGTATTGTTGATATGCATTGATCAACAGAAATCTGAAAAAAATATTAAATGACATGCATTTAGGAATATGTGGTGGGCATTATATGGTAAAGAATACAACCCATAAGGTTATGAGAGCAGCTTTTTGGTGGCCTAATTTGTTTAAAGATGCTCAAATCTTAGTAAGAAGATGTGATTCATGCTAGAGGTTTGTAGGAAAATTAAAATTTTCAAGAAAGACACATTTGAAATAAGTTGAAGTCTAGGAACCTTTTCATCAATGGGGAATAGATTTTATAGGTGAGATTTCACCTAGCTCTAGTAGTGGGTTTTCTTGGATACTGGTTGCAATTGATTATTTTACAAAATGGGCTGAGGTGATTCCGAATGGAAATTCAACCAGCAAAGTGGTGAATAATTTCTTACTCAATAACATCATTACAAGGTTTGGATGTCCTAAAAGAATAGTAATTGATAATGTTATGTGATTTAGATCCAAAGAATTTATCAAATTCTATGAAAAATATGGCATCACTAGGTTAGTTTCCTTATCTTGTCATCCAAAAGGGAATGGACAAGTAGAATCTACAATTAAGAGTTTATTAAAGGTCATCAAGAGGACCTTGGATGATAACAAAAAGGTTTGGGATTTAAAATTGTAGTCAGTTGTCTAGGTTGATAGAGTGATAGTAAAGAAGGCAATAGGTGTATCATCTTTTAACCTTGTATATGGAATTCAGGCTAGAATGCCTTAGAATAATTTGATGGGTTTGTAAAATTATATTTAGATGTATGATGATGATATTAGTGATGATATACATGAGAGGATTGATGAATTGTATGGATTAGCTAAAACAATAAAAGAAGCCTCTTCAAGAAATTTGAAATTGTAGTTACAGATGAAGCATTTATATGACAGGAAGGAAATAATCAGGAAATTTCAATCTGATGATCTTATTTAGATGTGGAATGCAAGGCTAGAAGATAAAGGTAAACATGGGAAATTTGACCCCATCTGCCTGGGACCTTATTTGGTTGACTCTTCGTGGGGTGAAGATTCATATTTCATTAAAGAATTGTCAAGAAGCCTTTTAGAATTGCTAGTTCATGGGAAATTTTTGAAGAGATACTTTTGTTGAAGGTATTTTACATCCCAAGAACAATATATCTCTATAAATACCTATGCAAATGTGTATAATCTTTTTATATATGTACATTTCGTTGTATAGTCCCTAATTCTTGCTCATTTTTTCCAGTATGTGGTCTGGTTAAACAAAAAATTCTAATTTTTTTCATGGATACAAGTTATCCATCATTCCCAGATAGAGCCATTGATAGCTTCTTTTTCTGTTGATGATAAAATTGAAAATTTTGTGCTAAAAATATTTGAATTATTTGATAGGGTTATGTTTATATTGTTCCCATTTATAGTTTAACCCTATCAAAATTGCATGGTTTCCATTATTTTTTATTCCTAACCCTAGGCCATATAAGTGAGCAGGTTTTTATTTTTTCTAAGCACATTGTTTCTTATGATATTATGACGAAAGCTTTAATGTGGTCTAGCCATGATCATATGATCATAGGTTAAGAGAAGTGATCCATGATGATACAAAAACATTTGTCATATGATCATGGAAGGAGATAAAGTTGATGCTGATGCTGCAATGACAAAGATATCATAAGATTGTAAAGGGTTTGGTCACCATGTTTGACTAGCCGACAAGAGTTTCTTAAGGGATGTTCATAAGATCGGAAAGCTAAGGTTGTAGTAATGTGATATTAGAAACGGTCTTTTTGACTATCTTTGTTATGATATCATAGGATCTTATTTGACAAAAATATAATGTCATAAAATGAACAATAGGCTTTTCGACTAGTAGAATTTCAGCAGAGTAAAAAAAGTGCATAGTTAGATATATATGGTGATGCTCCATGAAGTTAACAGAATAGATTGATATCATATTTCAAGTATGTTGAAATCAATGCAAGCTAAATGATAGTATGCACATAAAAACTTATAAGATTTTCTCTTCTCATAATCATAGTTCACCATTTGCAAAGAAAGAGAATTTGACAATTTCCTATGTTTTTTGAGCATTCTGAATTGTTATTTCCAGAGCTTATAAGAGACAAAACAATATCAATTTTGGGTGTTTTTTTGCATATTTTCAAAATGTCTAACCAAGAAATAGAAGAAATTGAGGCCTCGACTATAGTAGTTTCAGAGAATTCAACCTCTAAGGGAGGAAAAACCAGATAGAGAAAGCCCAACAGATTTGTAGATGAATGGATAAAACTCTTCCTTGGTTCTACTAATGTGAATTTTGTAGATGATCATGCTTTCATTGACACATACACTAGATGCATAGATGCTATATGCCCAGGTGTTATGGGTTCTAATCTTTTCTATTTATTTTATTGCAATAGGGAAAAGAAGATTCCTATGTGTAATCCATGGAAGAATAACCTTGCTAAATTGATTTTCCTAGAAGTTTTCATGAATGTAGATTTGATGAAGGCATTGTTTCAATGTTATAACTTGGCCACCAAGTCTTTTCATAGGAAGGATAGGATTGTTCTTTGTACTCTAGACCGTGAATCTTTCATTGAGGCTTTTGGTTTAAGTGGTGCTATATGTCAGCCTATAGATTTAAATGATTTATAGAGAATATTTGAAGAAAACCCCAATGCTTTCATAGGAGCCTCATTGCTACAACACATTCCTATGGATTTCATGAAAGTAGGGGACTACCCTAAGAAAATTGAGAAGAAGATTCCATTGGAAAAATTCAAATATTATTTTGTCAAAAATTTATATGGTGTCCATAAGGTAGTAGGAAAGGATAGGTTTGATGAGGTCTAGGGAGAAAAATACTTTATCACAAGGGATGTACAAGATTCCTACCATGCCTTTGAATATGACTATGTTAGTCATATATTGGATATAATGAACAAGAACATTGCTAGGACTCAAGCTAAAAATATGAGAGATTTCACTTTATGCTATTACTTAATATTAATGCATTTAATCCTTTATAAGAATGTGGGATATATTAGTTCTGACTTCATTGATCAAACTTTTGACTTGAATGGAGATCTACCGCTATAGCTGTGGACACGGGTATGGGATAGTGCTTACCATTTTTCTGATTCAATGTCATTTTTCAATAATTTTAGTGGTGTAATAATGAAGATGTTAAACTCAGGGTACTTTAGAGCACCTAAGATTTTGAAAGGTCTTTTAAGACTAGCCCTGCTACCTGAAGGGAATAGATTAGATCATAAATAGGGAGATATATTCTTGTTTCCCACTTTTTCCTTAATGAGAGTCTATGGTTTTCCTCAACCACCCCATATATTACCAAAATTTATCCCTCCTAGGCCTGGACTAATTGAGTTCATTTGGCAATTATTCATGGTGAATAGGGAATATCTAGTGCCTAAGGTGCACAAGGGAACGTTTTTGTGTAGCTGCTTTAGGATTAGTGATTTCACCATTGGAAAAGAGGCTCTAGATCCAATTCATTCTTATTTACACTACTATAATTTGTGCATAGGCCCATACAAAATGTATGATCCTAAGGGTTGGATGAAGACAATTCTCAAGGAAATGAGAAAATATGTGTTGCCAAATTCCAAGGAACTACCTCATGAAGACATCATCGTGAATATAATACTAGAAGGGGAGGCAACTGATTAGCTTGCAAAGCTTGATGTGGTGAGGGTAGAGAGAGAATTAAAAAGAATTTATCCTCAATTTGTATGATTATACATGAAAACCCCTTACCTGGGCCATAGAATTAGGAAGATGGTCATGGAACATGTAGAGATTATGGCCAAGTTGCCAGAAGGTCCAGTGGGGGAAGAAGATAGAGTTTTTCCTGACAACCCTGAACTAGATGTAACTCTTCAAGTGGGAGAGGATGATGTACCTTAGGCATCATGGATGGCTAAGGGAAATAAAAGAGAAAAAATTGTTCATATCCCTGCTTAGGTCAGATAAATGACCTTGCAGATTCTACCAAGAAATAGTAAGTATTTTGCTGACAGAAGGCAAAATTACCTACAAACTAGGGCTATTGCAACTACGGACACCCTTATTGATCTAGAGTTGCTAGCACCAAAATTAGATGATAGGATCATCTAAGCTCAAAAATTCTTAGAAGATGCTGAATTCATAAAGTCTAGTGAATTCATTAGTTTCTTATATAAGATTAAACATAGTGAACTTGTTCTGAAAATGAAACTAGATGAATTTGAACAAAAAAGATTGGAATTAATTGAGAAGTTGTAGGCCTATGATCTTGAAAGTAAAGTAATGAATTTAGAGGAGGCTAGAGATATAGTGCATAGGAGTAGTATACTATTGGTGCCTAGATGGGACTTGGAGCAAGCATTTGTGCTTGATCAGATTAGGAGGCTGGAAAATGCCATTTCTTATGAGGCACTTGGTGTAGATGGACTAAAACAAGGGACTAGTTTCAATATTGATACCAAATCTCTAGCAATTTGGAGTATGGCCCCTACTTCCAATAAGCCAAATTTGATCAATGTATAGAGCACTAAGCAGGGTAATATGATTATATGGACTTTATAGGGAACCTCTGGTATAGAAATATCCAAGGAACTGAACCATTTCTAATTTATGAATGAAGCTAAGGTGGAGGAAATGGAAACAAGGCTGTCCTAGCTCATACATGATTACATTGATGTTAGGAAGCTCTATAATAATGACTTTAGGTGCAGCCATGTATATTAAGAAAAAATTGTTGAGCTTGAGGCCAAATTTTAGGAACTTCAGGATGAAATTACATCTGTCAAAGAACAACTGGAACAAGAAGAATAGAGAATGGCTTTATGTTAGAGAGAAGAGGGACAAGGAACACCAATTCCAATTAAGGACACTATTGATTCTTTAATTTAGGTAGAAGATACTGAAGTGGATGAAGCATCATAGCCAAGAAGAATGAGTATTGATAGTCAATCAGTTCAACAAGGAGAAGATGTAAGGACATCAATCCTTAGGAATATGATGAGCCATAGGGTTGATGTTTTGAAGAACATATCACAATAGGCTCATAATTTATTTGTTATTTTACAAAGTGTTGAGCAATTTTGCAATGAAGCACTTTCTTGGCTAACACCTACTTTCAGCCTATGGGGCCTTATATTCAATTTTTCGATAGACTGATTCTATTGATGGCTAAGAAACTAGACTTGCTAGACAAGATTTTCACTATAAAGGAGAACCTAGAAATAGAAAGCAAACCAAGTGGCTTCTTTACTAGTAAACTAAAAGTCATACAAGGAAAATTGAAAATTTTATCTGAGGGGGTGGAGCCTTGTATACCATCAATACTAGATGCTACCAATGTAGTAAGAGATTGGCAATAAAGGTCAGCTTCTTATGATAACATTTTCATTGAAGAGACTATAGCAACAATTTTTAAAGATGTGTCTAATTCCCCATTCCATGCTTTAGTTGATTCTCTTTTAAAGACACAAATAAATTTAAATAAGTTTATTGTTGAATCAAAGGCAATCATGGATGTGAGGTGGACCAAGGGTACTCAAGATTTACAAGAAGTAAAGAATACCAAGTGGCCCACTAAAAGGGAGATTTATTTTTGGGATGTAGTGGGTGAAATAAACACTCTCCTACTAGGAGCTAGCTGAGATATTTTGCAAGCCATGCAGATGAAGTACAAGGAAAAAGAAAGACTTAAGGATAGATATAAATGTTTTTCTACCATCTTATCTACCTATATATTTAGATCGATCTTCTGGGAGATTGTTTTGTAAAATTTTGGTTCCCATCTTCCAAAGTTTTTAGTTTTTCATTAAAATTTTGAAGTGTGTCCTCCTCTCATCTATAGGTTGTTGCAATCTTATATATGTATTCCCAAGATGAGAATCAGAGGTTAGTCATCTTTAGAATTTTTATATATGTCATGCATTATTTTGTAGTCCATCCATTTTTTTTCTTCTGTAATAATTTGAGTAAGTTCACATTTATGTATATTTGAATACAATAGGAATATTTGGGACCAATGCTTTTATCTCTATGTCATACTATGAGTTTTATTTATAGTGTTAAGATTTAAATTGAAGGATTTATCCTTAAATATCATTATCTTTGAACTTTTGTCTCTTTTTCATATATCTATAGCATTGGGACTAAATAGACATGTTTCTCTTTAGTTTAATGCAATCCAAAAGGTTATATGTCCCTTGTTGATTGCTAGTGATTTAAAGAATCAGGTAATTGCTTTGTATAATTGATAAGGTTTAGGGTTTATGGAAAGGATTTGAATTAGAATGAAACTAAAAGTTTAATGTTGAAATTTTCATTCACAAGTTGATTAAAAAGGTCTAAAACTACTAATCTATGACTCTATATCCCACTAGATAAAGGACTAGTCCATTCTAAAGTTCAAGAGTACATTGTTGATTCACATTTTTACATCAAAAACACAACAAAAAATTAATTAACTTTCATGCATTGAAAAGATAGAAGTATAGGTCATGGCTTACTTATTTTTCTTTCTTTAAAATTGTAATTGGCTATTGTAGTTGGAAGGTTTGTAAGCAAATCATAGAAGATATTGACCATTTCTACTAAGAACATCAAGTTAATGAGATAAATCCCTTAGGTTTTCCTGCCTTGGCTTATAAAATCCTAAAGTGAAGTGAGTCCTAATGAGTCTATTAATGTTGGTCCAAAACTAAGATCTAGCCTTGCTTAATATAGGATTTAGCTCATCCTTAGGCTTGTTCCTATCTTTGTTTCCTTGTATCGAGTTTAAATCCACCTGATATGTTCTTTTCAAGAAAAAACTCTAACACAATTGCCATAAATGATTTGGTATAACCATTTGCTTAATGACAAGCTATCTTCCACTCACTTCTATCTTTTTATACTCAACAATCATTCATAGCTTGATAGTCTCAACATTACTTAGTAGAGTATTCAACAAATCATTGTCCACACATAATACTTTGACATTTGTTGGCAAGATCTTGTGAACTGACCTATCTTGATAAAGGTCTTGAATTTTCACAACCACTTGGTGATCATTGTGCATCTTGAATGCTAATGTGGATCTCTTCTTTTTGTTGACAAGAGTTGATGAGAGATTTCTACTTCAACATCTCAATTCTAGTTATTCCAATTGGAATTCAAGTTGAGATGAATGTGTCACCCAACTCTTGAGTGACATCTACTTCATGACTCAGAATTTCATTCTAAAAAGATTTTTCTATCCATTGCTTCTTCATCTATTTTCTAATATTATCATCTTTTTCTTCCTTTTCATCTTCAATTCTTCTAGTATTCATATAGTTCTTAGCAAGGTGTCCAAATTTTTGTACAAATGAAACATCTTCTAGTGGTGTCTCTTTTCCTCATGTGATGTTTTACATAGTTTTTTCCAATGTACCTAAATTCTCCATAGTTGTGACATCTACACCATGTGTTGTAGTCCCATTCAAATATTGCTTTCACAATTTGTTCTGCTAGATTCAATATCTTTGTTTTGCATTTAGAAGATTTGTGTCATTTTTTCTAGGAAATGTGACATTTACTTCTTTAATTCACTTACTCTATGACCATCCTTATTGCAGCTCTAACACTTGTTTGATGTATGACCTAACTTACCACAATGATTGCTAGTAGGACTTTGATTCTTTTGAGCTCCTTGCTTGGATGATTCTCCTTCTTCTATGTATCTTATTCCTTCTTTGCCTTTGTGTCTATAATGAATTTTCTCATTTAATTGATTCATTATTTCTTGAGATTTTAACATTATTTCATTGGTTTTCTTTTCAACATTTAGATCATTCTGCAATCATTCATTTTGTGATCTTAGATTCATGAGTTCTTCATTTACATTAGTGACCTCATCAATGAAGTCTACTTATTGAAAATATAGATGTTGAATTTCATTTTTCTTTTCTTCTATCTCTTCTTTTGCTTTGTCTTTTCTTCCATAACTTCACATAATCTTACCGGATGGATTTCTTACTATCTTTTAGCTTTCAAACTTCTTCATTAAGATTGGAATTCTTTTCTAATAGGTATTTGATTGCTTCATTAGCTTCATCTGAATTTCTTTTGGGATAGGTATCTTCAATTATTTCTTCAATGTAGAGATTTTCATTCATTTATACTACAAGATCTTTCCTTCTTTTCAATGATCAAGAGAGTAGTTGCTTTTCTTTCTTTAGTTGGCCAATGGCTAGTTCAAGATCAAACTTTTCATTGTCAATAGACTTATCTATCTTGTATACCTGCTTTGCCTCTGATCTTTTCTTAAGATGTTAAATATCTTCTATGAGAACCATAATAATTTGATACCAATTGTTGGAAATATTACATAGGAAAGGTTACTGAGAGGGGAGGGCTGAATCATGAACCAATAAAACTTTAACTTATTTCACCAATTAATCCTTCATTTAATATTCTAATCTAAATGCATCCATGAAAGAATGAAAGAATATAAATATTCATAGCAATTTGACACAAGATATGGTTACCTAGAAACCTTCAAAATAGAAAGTAAGGATGGGGTGGGGATGATACCCACAATCTTTAGTATTGTATTATAAAGTTGGCCTATTAAGGCTTATAATTGATCACTTCTAATGTCTACCATTTTAGGAGCAATAAGAATTGCTAGGTCCAACTTATGAAAGGTTTTATAAATCATACAATGAAGTATGCACTCAGTAAAGAGATTTGACAAGGACTATTAAGTTTTCCCTATTAAAGGATTTAATTGGTACACCTATTAGGTAGAACTAGTAGCTGATTTTTAATTTTCAACTTTGATTTGTTGGTTGAGATTCCTTTCAAATGTAAAGATCCGCTTGTTGGGATAGATAAATTTGTGTTGTCCCTTATACTACTTGCAACCTTCTCATATCATACTTCTAGCCTTTATATTTGCTTCATACTTACTTACTTGGATATGATAAAATTGATTACATATATACCAATCCAAATCACAATTCATCAAAGTTTCCTACAACATAAGTTTCCATCAAGATCATAAAGTTAGCCCAACTACTGACACTTAGGTTTAGAAGAAAAATTAGTGATGTTCTAATACTCGAGAACCATTGTAAATACTCAACATCATCATGCACTCAATATATGTCAAATCTTGGTTCATACTAATCACTCCCAAGTAGCTTGAACTTAGTCAACACTTATGTGACATAGTGAACATTGCAAAACTTAGAATATAAACTAAATCACTTGGTTGATACTCAATGGCTTGGCCAACACTAACAGTACAAGCTTGGTATAAATTGAATCACTTGGTTGACACTCCTTGGCTTGGTCAACACTAGATTCTCATCACTAATATTGTAAGCTTGGTTAATAATTTAGAGCATAGTTGAGACTATGTAAATTTTTTAATATTATGAAGCTCAATTAGCACTATCACTTAACAACTTGATAGATATTGCTCATCATGAAGTCTATAAAGATTTTGGAACTTAGTAGCAATTTTAGAAATTGATAACAACTATATTACTCTATAGTAACTTGAGCACTTGGTTGACACTCCAAATTAAAAGATAAGCTCGGTAGCAGCTTAACCAATTAACTAAGTGTGAGTCACTAAAAAAAAAAAATTGACCTTAATATCAACACTAAATATGAATTTATATGGTGCACCATGGTTTTTTGGAAATAGTTACTTAATGATCAAATAATGGAAGCCAAAAATGGACCTTTCAAATGCATTATTTTTTACTACTCCTATGTGGCTAAGACACCTAGGTCTTCCACTTCAGTTTTTTCATCAGGATATTTTTAAGGTAAAAGTTAGGTCCTTTGGAGAGCTCATTGTCATTGATAATATGATTACCTCTAGATCTAAACTCTTGTTTTCTGTGATGTATGCCAAAGTAGTGCACTTGAAGGACCTTCCTCAAAAGGTGGAAATCAACTCAAAATTGGGAAAAATGGACTCAAGAGGTTATCTTTGAAGATCTCCCTAATGCATGTTTTGTATACAAAAATTGGGTCATTGGGCTAAAAATTGTCCTCTAAAACTTAAAAATGAGAAAATACTGGTCATTGTGGAAGAGAAGGTTAAAAAAAGGGCTTGGAAATATAAAGTTCTAAATGGAGAATATGTTCTAAAAGGTTAGCAAATTAAAGCTATCACTAGGTCTTAGCCTAATGATAGGAAGGAGACGTTAGAGGATTAAGTTAAGAAAAATTTGAGTGATGAGAGCATACCTTTATCGTCTACTCATGTTAATGAGGAATCAGAAAGAATACATACCCAAATGGTCATTTATCAAAATTATTTTGAGAATTAGGATGATCTAGTTGTGCTAGGGGATTTTGAAGAAGGAGAAATATTAGAAGAAGAAATTGGGTAGTTGGAAGATCTATTAAAAAACATTGTGGATGATTCTCCAAATGAAGGAATATTCCTCTGTTGGAACCTCTTTATGAAGAAATTTCCTTGAATGTGTTTACTTCTAACCAAATAGAATTGATAATTGGTAAGGAAGAATTTAAATAGAAATTGGGTAAAATAAAAATGGATAAAAAGAAAATGACACCTTTTATTATGGCAATATAAATAGCTACTCAAAGAGGTAAGATGGACATAAGATCTCTAAAATTCAAATCAGATGTTGGAACCATACAAAAATATGGTAGAAAGACATCCCAAAATAGGAGAGAAATTGAAAGCTTGCAGAATATTGCTGATAGGAAGCAAGTAAATATTTTAGATTTTACTTCTAAAAAGTAGTGAATATCATTACCTCTAATGTAAGGGAGGTGAATAACATCTATAAAATAGATGTAGTTAGAAATTTTATTAGGGATCATAAACCTAACATTATGGTGATCTAGGAAATAAAAATGGAGAAAGGTAAAGCTAAAGTTTTTAAGTCTTTTAGTAACTATGGTCTTATGGGAAGTAGCTCTGAAGGAGCATCAGGAGGAACATTGATCATGTGGAAGAGTTAAATATTTTTTGGGACCCTGATGGATGCCAATAAGCCCTTTATTGTGGTTAAGATGCATAATTTATCTTAGGGTAACTAGTAGTATGTAGTTAATATATATGCTCTTAACAATAAAAATTCTAGGAAAAAGTTTTCGGATTCTCTATCTAAGCTTAAGAGTTTAGATTATAATGGTGAATGGCTAATGTTCAAGGATTTTAATGTTCCTCTATATAAACATGAAAAAAAGTGAGGAAATGCTAGTAAACTAGAAGGAAGATTGGATCTAATGGATTTCATTAATAAATAATGATTAATAGATATGTATCTCCAAGGTATAGAATTTACATGGAGCAACAAAAGAGTTGCAAATGACTCTATTCAAGCTTGCCTTGACAAATCTCTTATCTCTTTGGATAGACTAATGATTTTGTTTGTTCTCTAACCACAATTTAGATGATTTCTTCTAACCACTTCCCTCTCCAATTTAAGGTAGAGTCATTTAAATCTATAAAGAATTTCCCATTTACATTTGTGATATTTTGGATGTATCATCCAACCTATAATTCATTACAAGAAAGTGTTGGAACATTAATATTGAGGGTATTCCTCTATTCTATGTTCCTTCCAAACATAAGAAAGTTAAAAAAAGGGTGAGAGAATGGAGTAAGAAGCATTTAGGGAATATCTTTGAGATAAAATCAAATCTAAATAATGAGTTGAAAATTTTCCAAGATAAAATTCAAGTAAAAGGTTATTCGAAGGACCTAGTTAAAGAAGAAAATGAAAAGTTGGTAAAATTCCATGATATTATTTCTAAATAGGAACCTTTTGGAGGCAAAGGTCTAGATCTATCTAGCTTGAAGAAGGTGACATAAGTACTATTTTTTTTTTAAATCTAACTATAATGAAACATAGAGCTAAGAATCATATTTTTAGCCTCTCTATAGAAGGGATAGAATAACTATTGAAAATGAAATTTCTAGAGAAATGGTTTCCTATTAGTCTTCCCTTCTATTGTCAGACCCTGATGTTTACGGAACTAGATAGATGGAGCTTCTTGAAGCTATTCCTCATGTGGTTACTAATAAGATAAAAAAAAGTGATTTTAGCTATTCCTTCTAGGGAAGAAATTTATAAATCTGTTTGACCCTATGAAGGGGATAAATATCCTAGTACAGATGGTTTTCCAATGTTTTTCTTCCAGAAACTTTGGGAAGTGGTTGGTAAAGATATTTTTGACATAGTGAAATGATTTTTTGCAGAAAAAAAATACTTAAGGAGATCAATTCTAATTTCCTCTATCTTATTCCAAAAAGGTGTGGAATTGACTCCCCTAAAAGTTTTATACCCATCAGCCTTCATAATTCTATTTACAAAATTATCTCTAAAGTTCTTGCCCTACAATTATTGGTTATCCTTCCTAACCTGATTTTTGGTCAACATAATGGATTCATCCCTAGAAGGAAAATTCTAAACTCTATTATTTCTCTACATGAAAATATTCATTCTTTATCTCTTTTTAATTCTCAAGGTTTTGTTATGAAGGTGGATTTAGCTAAAGCTTATGATAGAGTAGGTTGGAGTTTTCTTAAAAAGGTTTTACTTTATTATGGTCTTAGTGATCAAATTCTTATGTTTATAATGCAACTTGTTTCTATCTGTTCTCTAACAATCTTAGTAATGGGAGTTCCTCTAATTTTTTTAATAGCTTCTAGGGTTTTAAGACATGGTCATCCTATGTCTCCTATTCTTTTCACAATTATGGCTAATAATATTGGTAGATATATTGGTAGGTTGGTTGTGAGAGGGGAAATTCAAGGTGTGAAACCTTGTTCACATCCTTTTATCTATTCTCATTAGTAATTTGTGGATGATACCATTTTTTATGGAAAACCTAATATTAGGGAGGCAAGAAGTCTTAAAAATGCCTTGAATGTTTATTCTACTGGCACTAGGAAATTTATTAATTGGGATAAGAGTTCTCCACTTTTTATTAATACTATTCTTCTTGGAAAAAGGAAAATTCCTAAGATTCTGGGTTTTTGTATAGATTACTTTCGAAGTACTTATCTTGGTCTACCTCTGTAGCATAGTCCTTTTTAATCCTTTTGCAAGGATCTAGTGAAGAAATCCAACAAGAAATTGGCTAGTTGGAAAGGTATCAATTTGGTAAAGTCACTTTACTTAAGGTTAGTTTCCAAAGTCTCCCTACTTATGCACTTCGAATATTCAAAATTCCTACAAAATCTATTGATACAATTGATAAAATTCAAAGGCATTTTTCTTGTTTGATACTAAAGAAAAAAAGTGAATGGCTCTAATAGCAGAGGAAAAGGTTTCTAAACCTAATATGTAATGAGGTTTGGTATCAGATCTATTAGAAGTATGAATAAATCTCTCTTGGTTAAAAAGAATGGAGAGTGTATAATAATGATAAAGAATGGAGCACTATTAGGAGAAATAAGTATTTTTATAATGCTCCTTCTATTTCTAAATTTTTGTCCTACCATATACTTTCTAGCTCCTCTACTATTTAGAGAGTTGTTCAAGGGTCTAAACATATTCTGAAAAAAGGTTTGTAAGTGGAAAGTTGGGGATGGTAGAAAGGTTAGATTTTGGGAAGATGAATGGCTTTTGGATCATCCTCTGTTGGATGATTTTGATTACATCACTTCAATAGAAAGATGCAAATAGGTTTTTGGAGAGTTTTTAGGGAACTACTAGACTATCAATGGATGGATTAAGATTGTTGTTTTTAGCCAAAAAAATTATAGTATTAAAATTTCCCTTAATGCATGTAGCCTCTATCTTAACAAGGAGGATACTATGGTGTGGAGGATTGAACCTTGTGGTTATTTCAAGGTTTCTTCTATGTTTAGATCTAAGGAGTAGGTTAGTCTCCCTCTATGGGATAGAGCTTGGATAAAGGGTCTAATCCAAAAAAGTAATATCTTATTATGGACTATGCTTCAAAAAAAAACTTTAAAGTTTGATAATCTTCAAAAAGGATGTATTTATATAATGAAAAAGTGTTCCCTATGTAAGATGGAAATTGAAGACATGAATCACCTTTTCATGAATTGTAGATGCAACTAGAAGGTTTTGGGTTCCCTCCTTCAATATTGGAATATTTGTTCGATTCAACCTAATAACATTGTTGAGTGTTTTCAAAACTGAAAATGTCTTGTTAGAAGATATAACGTTGGTTTTCCTTAGAATATATCTCTCCCTCATCTTTGTTGGTGTCTTTGGAAAGAAAGGAACAACAAAATATTCAGAAATAAAGAAACTCTTGAATGGGTTTTGGGTCAAAATACTATTAGGGCTATAAAAATAGTGATGATGTGCATATAATAAATTTAATGAAAATGTAGAAAATATTACAAATCATAATGAACATAGATAGGGTGTGATATGGAGATCTCATCCTCTGGGTTAGTTGAAAGCTAATTTTGATGGTTCATCTAAAGGCAACCCAAGAAGAGCTAGGCACAGTAGAGTCTTGACAGACTATAATAGAAGGGTAGTGGATGTAGTGGCTATGCCTATTGGTCACTTGAATAGCCATAAATTTTAGGTAATTTTTTCTCTTTATAATGTCGGGATGGAAATGGAAAATGGTTATAAGAACATATGGCTGGAAGGGAATTCTTTAAACATAGTTAATATGCTGAATATAATAATATAATTATGTGGAATATTGATGGAAGTATTATGGAGAATAAATTTTTGATTTTTTTTTTTGACAAAGTCATCATAAATCATAATTTATGAGAAGGAAATAAGGTGGCTGATTGGATAGCTAATAAAGTTGTCTATAGGGATGAAAAGTTGACATGGAGTGATTACCTCAAAAGGGAAAGTGAGCTAATGTTGATCATTAATTATGACATGACTAATGCACTTAAAGGAAAGATTATGTGAGATCTTGTAGTTTATTTTGACAAGTAATTTTTTTTTTATGGACTGTTATTGTATTTTGAGGAGGTACTTTTATGCAATCATCGAAAGGACTTGATACATTTTCTTGGTGAAAAGCTTATTTGAGGTTAAACAAACATTGTCTGCTATGAAAGTTACCATTTTCATAGAATTTATTAAGCTGGTTTGACTATGGGTGGGAAGTTGAGGAAACAATAGTCATCTAGAGCTACATAGAATAAAAAGTGAAAAGTGTGATATGGGAGATTTTCAAAAAGGGAAAAGTGATAGAATACATTGGGAAGTTTCTTGACTATAAATTGCATATTATTGATTACTTCTTTAAGAACTAGTCAGAGAAAAGTGTTACTCTTCATGGGGTAACAATGGATTTGATAGAGGATTTTACAAAAGATATAACTTGTCTTCTTATGGAGAGCTTAGTATTTAGAAAGGAAACTAGTATATTAAATGAAAATTTCAATAAATTTTTGAAAAATGAAGAGGAAAAAAGTCTTATGAAGAATGGGGACTTCTATGACTTGGACCAAATTAAGGTAGTCTAGAAAGATGTTTTATCTTGTGTTCATGAGTATTTTATTTTGGATGGTAGATCAAAAAGAGAACATAAATTCGATTTTGTATTTTTGAAACATTTCTGTTATAAGGATAGGTTTTCATTCCCTTTGTACGTGAAGTTTTCTCTACTAAATAATCTCTAGGCCCATAGAAAGAAGGAAACTAGGGCCATGCTCCATGAAGGTCATACTCTATTAATTGAAAATTATTGCAGAAATAATGTAGTGAAACTTTGACCTATTATGGAGAAGAAAAGAAAATTGATTGGTAAAGAGACTCATCAAAAGATGAGTGCTAAGAAAATGAAAAATGAGGAGGGCTATAGTACTAGTAAGGGAAAAAAGAATGATCTTAAGGTGGAGAAAAATAAGAAAACTAATAAGGAATCTATGGAGTCTAAGAAAAATGTAGATGAAGAGGATGATATATGTACTAAGGATCTTAGTTCTACCTTGTACTAGTATTCTGGTAGTCAATGTATCTTTGTTGTTTAAAATGATTAGGAAAGTAGAAAAGAAAGGAATTTGGAGTCCAAATCAATTTCAGAACCTTCAAGGTAGAATGAGAATATTTTGAGCCAAATTTAAAGGCCTATACCTATTAAAAAGGAAATAATCAATGTCAAGATCCTGATGGACTCTAGCACGGAGATGAATGAAGATGTAAAATCCCTTGTAATTAAAGATTAGAGTCTAAATAAGGAGAACCACAAGGAGATAATTATAATTATAATTTTATATATATAATCCCTTGTAATTAAAGATTAGAGTCTAAATAAGGAGAACCACAAGGAGATAATTATAATTATAATTATATATATATATATATATCTTATTTAATCTCCCATTTTGGGAATCAAACACAAGATCTTCTTATTACAAAGAGAAGCAACAACCACTACACTATAGGCCAATGCCTAAACCACAAGGAGATAATGGAAAAGCACACTTTAAATAATTAAAACTAGTTACATCTTAAGGAGACCTGGGAAGTGACCACTAATTTAGACAAAATTTTGATGATGAGATTGGACATGAAAATAATTTGATGAAACTATCTTTTCTCAACAAGGATAAGTTGAAAGATGACACATGTTTCCATGTTGACTCTTGGCTCTATAATGAAATAATTGTTCTTAAGAAAAAATGCGAGAAATATTGAGAGAACTAGATGAAGAAAAATTAAGAAAGTCCAGATGGAGAATCAGGTTGGGAACATCCCTAAGATGTTGAAAGCCTATTAAATGGAACTTTGACTACTAGTTAAAGACATTAGGAAAAAAATAGACACAGTGACTTTGAATTTATGTATGGCTATAATAAGTATAGGTAAAAGGAGAAATGAGTAGATTATGTCACCAATTACTAGTGTTGACAAAATTTTGTGTGGCCCTAGTAAAAGTACAAGACAAAGCACAAAGAAATAAATGATTAAGGCTCCTACTTTTGTTGTTGAAGATACCCTACAAGGTACTACTGAGGTTGGGAAGGATCTAGCTAAGTTTATTAAAGAACTAATTTAGTTGTTGATTCTTATCTTTGGCGTGTGGTTTCTACGAGGGAAGCTAGTCCTAGTTTCCCTATTTTTTGTTTTATTCACATCTTTATTTTGTGATTTACTTTAGGTTGGAGGTCATTATAAAACCTAGTTTTGGAATATTTTTAGTTTATTTTGTTGGTTCCAAGTCTTTTTAAAACCTATTTAATGGTTTTTTTTGTGAACTTCGGTTTCATGTCCTTGTAAAACCTGGGGTCCTTTATTATATATCTTTTTGCTTGCTATAAGGGGTTTTGGGTCCCCTCAAAACTTGTATTTTCTTTAATCCATAAAATAATAATACATTACTATATTATATAATAATAATATATTACAATGTTATATAATAATAATAATAATTAAATATTACTATATTATTATATAATAACAATATATAATACTAATTTATTTTCCACACTTTTCCAATTGATTTCCATCCAAATTTTGGGCATTGATTGTAGGTTCGCAATATCATATCAGTTATCTGATTTGAAATTGGATACCTGATAATATCAAATATCTAACATGTAATTAGATACTTGATCTAGGATTAGGTTCTGATATTTGTTTACTCACATACTTTTACAAAAATATTCTCTGTCACAATAGACCCTACAATCACATTTTTTAGGCATTTTCATAGGTTTGAAAAAAAAGTTTTTTTGGGGCTCATTATTTGAAAAGGTTGCTACAAGATTTGATTAGGTGTCTAACATTGTTTTATGAATGGGGTGAAGTAGTTGTCAAAACATAAATGTAAAAGGAAGGTATCAAATGAAGACATTGCAACATATAGGGAAAGAGACAAGGTAAATCACTAAAGAATGAGACAAGGTATGTTAAATGTGAATCAAGTTGATGATGTATTGATCAAAGGTGACATCATAGAGTAAAAAAATGAATATGTTTAGTTAGGGAATGAAAATGTACCAATTGATAATAACAATCTCAAGATTACAAATTCGAAGGATGAAAATTTAATAGTTCATAATGTAAATGGCATGATTGACCATGCCTAAAATTAAAATGCATATGAATGTTACTTATCTCCTAATTATTACTGAAGTGAAGGTCCTAGAACACTAAAATGGATAATTGAAATTGATGAAATTATTATTATTAATTTGGAAGGAAAAAAATTACAAAGAAAAATTCAGTTATGGGCTTTAAGGCTATATAAGATGTTTTTTGGCAACAAGACAATGGTGGAGAAATGTCAATTTTTTTTGCATCCATTAAATATGCAAAAGATGAGAACTATTCTTTCTGAATTGAAAAATTGTGTCAATAAGTAAATGGAAAAAAATACCATTATTTTGAAGAATCTTTTCAGCACTCTCAATAGAATTTTCAAAAATAGCAAGGAGAAGGATAAGAGAGCTACTCAAGGGTTATTTCATTCTCTTTTTTAAGTCATCATTTGAGAAAGGGTAGATATATGAGAAAAAATTATATTAACTTAAACCTAAATTGTACTACTTTGAGAAGAACATTTACTAGACAAGAGAGAATTGATGTTCCTCTTTAAAATGATACATGGGCTTTGGGTGGAAGATTTCCAAATTTTGATAAGAAGCCAGTTGATGATATGAAGCAAGCAATTACATGGTTTGGCACTTTATATCAAGATTCTCACCCAATGCTAAAGATGTGTTGAAGTTCAGATTTGGCATTAGAGACCATACACCACATCTTAAATAATACTAGGATGTAATTCTAGCTATATTGTTCAAATAATTTAGAGAGAGTCATCCAAGATTTCATGTATCACAAAGGTTTTTTTAATCCTTGAAATTATTTTATTATGTGCCACTTAAGATTCTAAATACATGTTGCAAATACCATGTGGCATTTTCTATGCATAATGAATTATAATGCTTCATCTGATCTACTAATTTGCATAGTAATGAAATTTTGGAGAAATGTGCTTATAGTGGGCTTAAAAAATCATCAAGCAACTTTCTATTGGAATTATTCAAAATAAATGAGAGGGGGCAAGGAGGTGAATCAATTATCCAATGTACAAATAAAACTTTTTAGTGCTCATCGGATCCATATCAATAAAATCTTTACATGCATGCATCTATCACATCATAAAATACCTCATCTTGGTAGGTTACTATCCTAGGTCAAAATAACATTTCAAAAATAGAAACATGAAATACGATAAGCACATTCACATAATTTGACACAAGGATTTTACATGGAAACTCAATTTAGGAAAAACCTCTAGCAATATGCTGCCAATTCTCACTCTTCTAAAGTGATGCACTGTGAAAGGCCAACCATGTTAGAAAAAATAGTCCACCAAGATATGGAGGCAGGGTGTGAATCAATTATCCAACAATTAAAACATTTTTCTTCTTTAAGAAAACTTAACCATTCAACCAAATCAAATAGAAACCATACAAAGATGCACATAGATAATTACACTAGATATGTTGACTAGGGAGACCCTTGATCAGAGGGAAAACCTTGGTGGGAATGATGCCCACAAGATGATGTACTAATATAAATATTCCCTATTAGAGGATTGACCCTATTAGGAGTCTATTACAACATTTAGTACAATGAGTCCCTGTTAGGAGACTTTGAATCCTTGTTAGGAGATTCCAACCCTATTAGGAGTTGTGCCAACTTTATTAGGAGTTGTGGTATAATGTTTGCAAGAAGAGACCATTTCCCAAACATGTAATTTTAACTACAAGAAGAGCTCACTACTCAAACAAGTAATTTACTATTATCTTCTTATTTCCTCTACTCTTTCCTCTATATTGTTAGCTAGACCAACACTGCCAGACCTTGTAAACTAGGTCATGAATCTTAGATCCAAATATCAAACCTTGGATCATTCAACAAAACCTCGACAATGAAGTTTCCTTCACTTCCACACTACTCTACTCAACTTTACATTCTGCACTCTCTGCTACTTTTTAATAATTCATATGCATGCCATCATAAAGTAAAATGTCCTTCCTTTATACAAAGTCCATAAGCCAATTCCCTAAGTTCACTGTTAGACCTTCTTAATTAATTATTATAAGACCACACTAAGAACATGTTACACTTCATGGTAACATTAATCTTCTACCTAGAAACTTGAATAAATTTTTGTACACGAAGTATTATTAATCAAGCATAGCCACGTCATCACCAACATTTCTTTTTCATGTCCTCAACCTTGATCCTCAAGATATCAAATCTTCTAAGAGATATAAAATTTTTACCAGAACATGCCCCTATAAACTCTATCTCAAAATAGACATCACCAAAACTTACATAACTTCTTTTAGACTTATTTCTACTTTTGACATTAACTGCATATACTAGATACTTACTGGTAAATCTCATAACCTTAGGTGGTTATAATTCTCAACTAGCCATCTGTACCAACTTAATCTTTCTATTGTTCTTTTGTTAGATACCATAGACAACTTTCTATGTAGACATCAAACATGCTATGTTTACATCAATGACAAAATTAGTCATGAATGTAACATATCATCATACTAGTACTCCCTCATATGAATATCATTAGCATTCATGCTTCCAACCAATCTTCCAACAATCTCCCCCTTTGGCATTGATGACAACATAGATGAAAAATATCTAGTTCCAATAATACCGACAAAAGTTTTTCAATCTTCAAATCTTCTTCATCAACAATTCTCCCTCATTGATATACCTCAATGTGATCTACACAAAACTATCATTTTTCATACTACCAAGCTTCTCCACTTAGTATAATGTTTTTGATGCCAAACTTCTCCCCCATTAACATCAATGTCAAAAAAAAATTGCAACCAACATCTCTACATCAAACTTAGCAACACCTTACTAACTCAAGTTTCAAAAGACAATGTTTAAAACAACATCAACAAGAGTCTTAGATGACTCTGTACATTCATAAATACTCCCTCATATAGGAAGCATCAACATCCAGTCGAAACAAACAATGGTGCTTTGTTGCCTTGGACAGATGCACTCTTGCATCTTCTATTTTGATTTAGGAAAGGGCACAAGCCCAAACATACCTTGTAAATACTCAAAAGTATCTTTGGGAAGAGGCTTAGTGAATATATCTATAATCTATTCTTTAGTGCTCACTTACTCCAATCTAATTTCCTCTTGTGTAACTTTTTCTCTCAACATCTGATACTTAATAGAAATGTTCTTAGCCCTTGAATGCAATACAATATTCTTAGACATATTTACCATGATTTTGTTGTCACAATTTATAATAATAGGTTCACTAATTTTTATCTATATATCCTTCAACATTTTCTTTATCCAAATAACTTGATTGCGATTATTTTTTGGTGCAACATACTCTACTTCTATTGTACTTTGAGATGTACAATCTTTCTTTTTTCTTAACCAAGAAATCAATCTTCCTCCAAGAAATAAATTTCCTCCACTAGTGCTCTTTATGTCATTCATATTACCTACCTAAATTGGCTTAGTATAACCACTTAGAGTAAAATCATTAAATCTATCATACCACAATCCAAACTTAGATCTTCCCTTCATATATTTAAATATCTTTTTCACTACTACATAATGTTATTCTGTGGGATCATCCTAGAATCTTGCAACAATTCCAATTGCATTTTCTATATCTAGCCTTGTGTGAGTCTAACATTGCAATCCTCCAATCATAGATCTGTACTTCTCCTACTCAATAGTAGGTGTCTCATCCTTTGTAGATAACTTGTGTCTAGTTACCACATGTGTTGCAATGGGTTTACATGTTTCCAAACCAAAACTTTTCACTAAATCCTTCAAATACTTAGTTTGATAAATAAAGATTCCTTCTTTATTTTGTATAATCTACAATCTTAGAAAATATTTAATCTCCTCTATCATACTCATTTCAAATTCTT
Source organism: Cupressus sempervirens (assembly GCA_028749045.1). Taxonomy (NCBI): domain Eukaryota; kingdom Viridiplantae; phylum Streptophyta; class Pinopsida; order Cupressales; family Cupressaceae; genus Cupressus; species Cupressus sempervirens. The sequence goes on along the minus strand of CM053786.1, from coordinate 204,479,286 downwards.
TCTTCATCTATTCTACAAACTTCTTACTTTCTTCATCATTACCTCCAAATATAATGTCATCAACAAATATTACCAAAACCATCAAATCATCATTAGTTTCTTTCCAATACAGATTACTATCTACCATATCTTTGTTATATCCAAGCTTTATCAAATGCTTGTCTAACCTTACATACTAGGTTTTGGGTGCTTTCTTTAATCCATACAATGCTTCCTTAGTATGCATACTATGTCCTTGTCATCTATCAAAGGACATCCTTCAGGCTACTCAATGTATACCTCTTCTTCAAGATAAGCATTTAGAAATGCTAACTTGACATCCATCTGATATACTTTGAATTTCTTTTGTGCTACATAGGCTAAGAATAATCTTGCTATTTCTATTCTAGCCACTACAAGATAAGTCTCCTCATAATTTATTCCTTCTTGTTGTGAGTAACTTTTACATACCAATCTTCCTCTATTTCTTACAACTTATCCTTTCTATTTCATCTTGTTCCTAAATACCCATTTAGTTCCTATTACATACTTGTCTATTGGTGTAGAGACCAATTCCCATGTCTCATTTTTTTCAATCAGATCCAATTGTTTTTTCATTGATTGCTTCCAATAATCATGTTTACATGCTTCACTTGCATTCTTAGGGTCAACTTTAGATATCAATCATATTTGTTCATTTACTCTGCTTCTTGTCATCACACCTTTGTCTTTGCTTCTGATGATCTATTTTGATGGGTGATTGTTTATCATGTTCTTTCCTAAAGTAGGATTTTCTATCTCAACTCTTGGTTCTAGAAAGTTTTGAGCTTTGTTCCTACCTTGGTTCTTCTTCATTTGGAAAATCACTTTTACTCTCAAGAAATAATTCATCATTCCTTGGCTTAGTAGCAACATCATCATCTAAATTATAATCAACTATTCTCTCTTGTATTTTGAACTTCTCATCAATTCTCACAATTACACTCTCCATAATAGTCGTAGTTCTTTGATTATAATATCTATAATCCTTTCTTTACACTGAATAACCAAGAAAGGTACCTTCATCACTTCTAGCATCAAACTTACCAATATCATCATCTCTATTTATGTAGCACTTATTTCCAAATATTATAAAATACTTAACTATAGGTGAGTGACCAAACCATAGTTCATAAGTTGTATTGCTTGTTTCCTTCCTAACTTGTACTTTGTTCATAGTGTATACTATTGTATTCATAGCTTCTCTCCAAAATTTATTGTATACATCATTCTCTACTAACATAGCTCTTGCAGATTCTATAATAAACTTGTTCCCTATCTCTGCAATGCCATTCTATTTAGGCATTCTCAAAGCTAATAGATGCCATTTAATTCTATTTTCCTCACAAAACATGTTAAACTCATTTCAAGTAAATTCTCCTCTTTTATCTTATCTTAAACATTTAATCTTCACACAAGATTCATTCTCAATTGTATTCTTAAATATCTTGAACTTGTCAAATGCCTTAGATTTCTCTTTCAGAAATGAAACCCACATCATTCTAGAAAAATCATCAACTAGAATCATAAAATACCTTTCACCATAGAATCCTTTAGTCTTTGTAGTACCACTAAGATCTATGTGTACAATCTCCAACTTCACTATAGTGGTAAAATTCTTGCTAGAAAAGGAAGTTTTTTTATGCTTTGCCAAAACATATTCCTTGCAAATTGAGTTATTAGGCTTTACAATCTTTGGAAAATCTCTAATTACAAACATTCTATTGGTCTTCCTAATACTATTAAAGTTTATATGAAAAAATCTCTTATTTATAACCAACTATCATCTACCTTTGCTACTAAACATGTCATTTCAACAAGATTCAACTAAAATACATTACCTTTAGATCTAGTTCCTATTCCAATTACCTTTCCATCCTTATCTTTGATCTTGCATTTCTTTTTTGTGAACTACAACTGATAACCTTTGTCTACTAGTTGTCCAGCAATTAAAAGATTGTTCTTTAAGCCATCAAGGAAGTATACATTCTTAGTATTAGTTTTACCATGAAGACTTATAAATCTAATAACTTTAAATTGACATGCTCCATTGTTTCCAACTCTAACAATTCCTCCATCTTGACTTTTAAATTCAAAAAACTTGTCCATATCACTAGTCATATGATGTGAACAACCACAATAATTTATCCAATTATATTTCTTCTCAACTTATGATATCAAAGCTACCTTCTCTAGGCTTTCTTCTTTAATCCAATTTCATCATCAATAGCACTTAATGCTTGTTCATCTTAATCATTATCTTCATTTGTATACAAATAATCTCTATCTTTTCTAGGCTTATGATTTCCCTTATAATTTTTCTTGCTTTTAAGACACTTAGATGCATAATGACCATATTCATCAACAATACAAAATTTAAAGATTTTCTTACCTCCTTTCTCCCTTCTTACAAGAAGGGCTACTCCTTCTTCAATCTTTTTTCTTCCTTAGATCTACTACAACTAGCAAAATATCCTCTAGCACTTGTGCTCCTTGATAAGTTAGGTAGAATATTCAAGGAACTAAAAACTATCTCTATTCTAGTCAATTATATGGACTGTTTAAGTTCATTATCAATTTCTTCAAGTCTTCCAAGCAATGTCTCCTTTGTGAAATCTTTTCTACATGATATCAACAACTGTATCATCTAAACTACTAACATAAATGGTGGTGTTAGAGTCTTCAATATCTTCCATATAACCTCATCATCTTCTTTGGTTCCTCCTTGAGGTTTAATACCTACAATAATTTCTAATACTCTTCCTATATATGTTCTTATAGAATCAACTTTGTAGCCTCAACTTCTTAGAATGTGCATCACCTTCAAAACTATTTTCCAAAGCTTTCTAAATCAAATGTGAAGTAGCAAGTGATTTTATCTAATTGTACTCAATCTTAGGAAGTGCAATCAATAGTGCTTCTCTAGCTCTCATGTCACACATGAAAAGATCTCTTTCTACCTCAAACAAAACTTTCAAATGCTTTTCTTCAATGATTGTCTTTGCTAATTTTGTCAAGATCCTTGGACCCATATACAACAAATGTGTCTTCATCTATTTGTTCTAGTTCTCATAGTTTGTTCCATCAAACCTAAGACTATCTTTCTTGAGCATGTTTTCCTTTGATACCAATTTTTAGAAACAAAATTCCACCAAGATAACTAGGGGTTGTGGGGGGGTGTGAATCAGTTATCCAACAATTAAAATATTTATCTTCTTTAAACCAAACTTAACCATTCAAAAAAAAAAAAAACCTATGATACAAATATGGATATAAACAATTACACTAGATATGTTGACTAGGGAAACCCTTGATTGGATGGAAAACCCCAGTGGGAATGATGCCCAAAAGATGATGTACTCATATATATATTTTGTGTTAGAGGATGGACCCTTCAGGAGTCTATTACAACATTTGGTATAATGAGTCCCTATTAGGAGACTTTGAACCCCTTTTAGGAGATTCAAACCTTGTTAGGAGTTGTGCCAACCTTGTTAGGAGTTGTGGTATAATGTATGCAAGAAAAGCCCACTGCCCAAACATGCAATTTCAACTACAAGAAGAGCTCACTTCTTAGACAAGTAATTTACAATTATATTCTTCTTTCCCTTGCTCTTTCCTCTATCTTGTCAATCAAACCAATCACTATCAAACCTTCTAAACTAGGTCATGAACCTCAGACCAAGTACCAAACCTTAGATCACTTAGCAAAACCTCGACAATGTTGTTTCCTTCACTTCCACACTACACTACTCAACTTCACATTCTTCACTCTCTCCTTCTTTTTAATAATTCATATCCATGCAACTCACTTGTAGATCATAGATTACTATTTTAGTCCTCCATTCTTCTTGGAATTCATACTCTTCCACTTTGAAAACTTTTTCACCTTTCAAAGATTTATCCCCTTAAGCCATCTTGCTATGTATACCAACTATAGTCTCTTCTATTCACCCACTAGATAAAGCAACACCCTAGACTTCTTGTCTTCCTTAGGTTCTCCAACATGACAACCTTTTTTTTCTAACCAGCTAACTCTATAAATAGAGAATTTAGATGTTTTTCCACTTAACAACAATCATCCATTTTACGGTTAGGTATGATTTAATGAGTCTACCCACTTTTCCATTTAGGTTCCTCTAAAAACTTAATCTTCAATCTTCCTTGAGTTTTCATGAAAATGGTTTACCTTGAATTTTTTGCCACTAGCTCATCATAGTCATCTTCCACATTCTTCACATAATTTAAGAAATCAAATTAATTTGCCTAGATTTGTTAGATCTTTTATTTAACATTGTTTGTTGCCATTTAACATCTATAGAATTTTGTCACTTAGCCAACACTAGTTGAAACTAAAGTGGTAAATAAACTTGGAAAACACTAAAGTTTATTGATGCTTGGAACCAACTAAAATTTACTCATCATATATAAACATTCTCTTAGCTTGCACTATTTTTCTTCTTTTCTTGGCACCTATTGAGTTTCTTTTCGTTTCTACTATTTTCTACTCAGCTTGCACTGACTTCTCAACAAGTCTTTCCAAACACTTTTCTTACTTGATCTTCTTTTTTTCTTTGCTTGAGTAGTCCTTCATTCAAAATTTAAGTAGATAAAAAATGCACTATAGTATCAATGTGTTACTTGGTATTAGTGCTCCTTTTTCTATACCAAATATCTCAACCTTTCGCAGTTCTCTTATTATCTCCTCTTCTTAAATCCTCTTCATCAATCAACCGCATGATAGCATTCAGACCAAAAAGAAATTTTTGCACTAGCAAGTAGAAGGTTTGACACCATTAACAAAACAATGTTTCTTCCATTATAGGTTCCTCACTTCAAAACAATCTCTTTTCAACAATCTCCCTCTTTGACATTGATGGAAAACCAATACCAAAAATGATACTAAAAAGAAAATAATATCTTTGAAAATTTTCCATCTATCAGTATATGTCCTTCCTCTATATAGGGTAACATGACATTTTTCAATCTCCTTTAATGAATATTCGCCCTCTTACTTATATATCTATTTTTAGAGTATCTCTCCCTCATGACTTCTCCCTCTTTCTGATATCTCCCTCTTTGACAACAATGCCAAAGAATTTTCATCTCTTCATGTAGATATAATAAATTTAGGTTCTCCCTCTTTCACCTTTCTTATGACTATAAATCTCCTAATTTAGTTCATTTATTACCTTAGGTAGCTCCTAAAGTAAGACCCACTGCATCAAGTTGTAAGATACAACATTGAACTTATTCGATGTAGGGCACAACTCATGCTTCTTAAGTAGCTTTGGATAGGGGTATCACCCCTACTTTACCTCTAAGATATTCATGTGCATCCTTAGGTAAATATTTTGTGAATATATCAGCTATCTATTCTTTTATATCAAATTTTCCATCCTCAATGATTTGTCTTGAACCAACTCTCTCAAGTAATGATACTTTATTGCAATGTGCTTAGTATTTGTGTGCATCATAGGTTTTTTGATATGTTTATAGCACTTCTATTATCACAATAAAGTACCCAAAGGTTTCATGATTTCCTCCTACATACCTTTGAGTATTTTTTTGATCCATAGCACATTTTTACAATTTATTGTAGTAGCCACATATTAAGCTTCAATAGTAGATTGAGATATACAATTTTATTTCTTACTCTTTCTATCATCAATGTTTCTAGCCCAATTGGCATCTATATAGGCTCTTAACTCAAATTTCTAATTTTTCTTGTAGTATAGACCATAATCTTTTATTCCTTTCATATATCTCATAGTTCTCTTAACAACCATCAAATGATTCTCCTTAGGATTCATAGAAAATCTCAAAAAAATCCCAACAACTAATGCAAGGTTAAGTATTCTATGTACTACATATTGTGACATGACAATCATATAGCTATATAATGTTTGAATCACTAAAATAGAATCATAATTCTTTGAAAGTTTTTGTCCTCTCACCATAGGAGCACTAACTAGTTTTGAATCCTCTAGTCCAAAAAATTTCACTATTTCCTTCACATACTTAGACTAAGTGATCTGTTTACCATATTTCATCTGATATACTTGCAAACCAACAAAGAACTTCATCTCTCCAAAAATAGACATCTAAAGTTCTTTCTTCATTTGATTTGAAAATGACTTGCATAAAGCATTTTGACCTCCAAATATGATATCATCAAAATAAATTTAGGCTAGTAAAATACCTTTTCCTCATTCTATCTTCAAGTATAGATTATTGTTATCATCAATCTTCTGAAATCACATCTTCACAAGATAAATTTTGAAGCCTTTCATACCATGCTCTTGGGGCTTGATTTAAACCATATAAATTTTTGTGTCTTCTACATACCATGTTCTTGTTGTTTGGATCAACAAATCATTCAGGTTTTTCTGTATAAACCTCTTCTTCTAGAATACTATTCAGAAATGTTGACTTCACATCCATCTAATAAACTTTGAAAGCTTTGTATGCAAAGTAGGTAGGTAGAGTTCTCACTCCTTCCAATCTTGCAATCTAGGCACATGTTTTTACATATTCAATTCATTCTTGTTGTGCATACCCCTTGCAAACTAACCTTTCTTTATTCCTTGTAACTTCACCATTCTCATATAACTTTTTTCTTTACACCCACTTGGTTTCAACCACATTCTTTTTCTCTAATCTAGGTACTAGAGTCCATGTTTCATTCTTTACAATCTAATCAATCTCATCTTTCATCACTTTACTCTAGTCATCATTTTCTAAGGAATCTTTCACTAACTTAGGATCATGCATACTCAAACAACATGTATCACTTCTCAACCTATTCCTTGTCATTGGTCTAGCTTAATTATCTCCAATTCTAACATAGTTTGACAATCTTGGTTTTGTTCTTTTTCCTTCAATTGGCTTATCAAGTTTAGAATCATTTTGTACTTCTCTATCAGGCATTTCATGTACACTTATCTTAGAATTAGAATTTTCCTCAGCTTTTGTCTACAACTCATCTCCTAAATGTAACTTAGTTCCTAAATGCAACTTGACATCCATTGTATGTGACTAAACAGTCATTGATACTTCTTGTCGATTTACAACTTGATTTATAACACCTTCATCAACATGTATTCCTTGATAAAAAGTATATAAAGGACTTGTACTCTTTAGGTTCCTTCATAGGTTAAGCTTCATATAGCTCTATATATTCATTGAACTTCACATTTTCACTTTTCACAACTTTGTTACTATTAGTATTTAAATACTTATAACATTTAGTTATTATGGAATTGCCTAGGAATATATGTTCTTCACTTTTACCATCAAAATTATCATTTGTATTATCTTTAAGAATATAACACTTGTTTCCAAATACCTTAAAATATTTTGCATTGGGTGAGTATCCATACCATAGTTAAAAAATATTGTAATGAATACCTATCTCGACTTGTACTTGGTTTAGGGTATGTATACTTGTACTCAGAGATTCTCTACAGTATCTCAAAGCAACATTCTTTTCCATCGTTAGTGTTCTAGCACAATCTATTACAAAATTTTTCCTCTCAACAATTCCATTTTTTGGAGGGGTCCTTCATGTAGAAGTGTATCTTTTGATTCATTTATCATTATAGAATATATCAAACTCATTTCATGTAAATTCTCCACCTCTGTCATATCTTAGACATTTCAAGATTTTACTAGTCTTCTTTTAAACTATGTCTAAGTACCACTTAAAAATTTGGAAACCATCAAATTTTTATTTCAGAAATATAATTGTCATCATCCTAGAATAATCATCAACAAATAAGATAATGTACCTGTAATTTTTGTATCTTTGCACACCAATTGGTCCACATAGGTTAGTATGAACTAATTCTAAAATTTCTTTAGAGGAGTGAGTCTTACTTTAAAACTATATTTTTTCATCTTGCCTAACTAACATTGTTTGCAAATCATATTATCATTTTTCTACAGTTTAGAGAAACCTGTGACTCTTCTCATGTTACTAATACTTACCAAGTTATCAAATTTAACATGACATAACCTCTTGTACTATAGCCACCCATCATTAAATTCTACAACAAGACAAGTAGCATCATTCATGTCAAGATAAGATAGATTGCCTCTAGCCTAATCACCTTTTCCAATTAGTTTTCTATCAGTGTATTACATATTTTCTTTCTTGTTCTTAAACTCAACTTTGCAACCTAAACTATTTAGTTGTGACACACTCAACAAGTTATAGTTAATTTCTTCTACATAATAACTATTTTCATATATGATCTATTCTATCAATTTGATTGATGCTTTAACTTTTATCATACATGGTGCATCATTACCAAATATTACACTATTTCTATTGTAATAATCAAGGGTAATGAACTTACTTTTATCTCTAGTCATGTCATGTGAACACCCAATGTCAATGATCCATCTATCATTCTTGTTTACATAAGATACTAGCACAATTTCCTTATCCTCATCCAAATTTTCCATCATAGAAACATACACCACTTCATCATCATGGTAATCATATTCATCTTTTGTTTCCTCTTTAGCAATGTATCAAGACTTCTTTCCTTTATGTTTATAATCTTTGTATTTGTCTCTTTTATTTATCAATTTTTCTCCACTTCTATTGTTCTTATTCTCTATAAATCTACTAGAAATATGACCAACCTCATTATAGTTAAAGTATTTGATAGATAGCTTACCTTTATATATGACTTTTCCTCTATGAAATCTCCTTGCTAGAAATGCCTCAAGATTTTCTACGTCTTCCTCATCTATATCACTGTCACTAGAAACATATTTGACATTTTTCTTTTTTTCTTTAGGTTCCTTTAATGATAGTTTATCTTTGAAAGAAGATACAACATTTTTAGTTTTGAAATTATAAAAATTAGAGAGTTCAAAGGGAGCTAGTCTACCTATCAATCCTTCAAGGGCCAGATTACTACCATGTATACACCTTAGTTCTTGTATGGGAAAAACCTAATATAATATATAGGTAGTAGTGTTCTTAGTAATTTGTTGAGTATAGTCTCATCATCAATAATACCATTAGCTCCTTTAATAGCATTCACAACATCTTAAATTCTAGTACAATATCAAACAATGTTCTCACCTTCTTGCATTCTCATGTCATCAAACTTCCCTCTTAGACTTTTGGATTTGTCTCCCAGAACATTTGTATCTCCTCCATAATTTTTTTTGTATAGAATCCCACATCTTCTTTGTAGTTTCACAATCTTTGATGTTGTTAAACTCTGAGTAACTTAACGTAGAAGCAAGCTCCAACATAGCCTTATTGTGTTCTTTTTGTTAGAAATATAAGAGCAGTAACTGAGAGGGGAGGGGTGCATGAATTACCAAAAAATAAATCCCATATCCCTTAGATCTCAATACAGATCAAAACTTAGGGAAAGTAAAACTTTATTGTAACTCGACAAATACATAGGCACTCAGTTTACACTAATAAATGTTGAAGCTCAATAAACACTGAAATAACTTGGTAAATGCTTATCATTAAAAAATTAAGATATTATTTTTTATATTATCTTACTTTAACTTAGTTTAAAACACATAAAGGAAATAGCATGAACAAAATTGACACCAATATTTTAACATGGAAATTCAATTTGGGAAAAACCACCAATTGTAACTAGTTACTATTTTCACCCTTCTGATGTGAGCTCTGTTAGAAGCCAACCTTGTTAAAGGTGACAAAACACATTGTTAGGTGTGACCTTGTTAGATGATTTAATCACCCTATTAGGAGTGGTCATGTTAGAAGTATTTAGAAAATTCAATAGAAATGTCACCTTTTAGAGGATTTACAAATAACTATTAAGCCAACTCTATTAAAAGATTAAGATCACTACTACAATGCTTAGAAAGTAACAATGAGATGATCTAATTTCTAATACAACTAAATTGCTGATTACAGATCTCAATTCTAGCTTGTATTCTTGATCCTTCCTAATTAAATGTATCTTTTCATTTGAACAAGGATATTATGCTTATCTTTCTAATTCATTTCCTCTGAGAATCATCAAATCTTCAATTATATTCAACACATTCAATCCACAACTTGACATTATATTTATATCTTACACATTGTCAAGTTGGTTTGAATATTACTTAGAATAATTAATATTCATCTCCTTAGTTAGCTAGAACAAACAAACAAAACTATTTAACTTAATATGCCAATGTAAGAAAAACCTTCATTAGCCAACTCTCTCAGTAGATACTAACTCATAGTGATTTTCCTATGTTAACGAAGTGAACTTAGTCAATTATGCATATTCATAAAGTTCCTTTAGTAACCAAGTCAACTTAATTGACAGTGATTCCATCCAACCTATCCTTCATTAACCAAGTGAGCTCGGTTAACACTCAACTTCTACAAACTTTACTTTATCTCCCAAGTGAAATCAGTAGACACTATCTTATGAAATAGAAAAACTTTAGAATTCTCAACGAACATAGGAAAATGTCTTGAATTCCCAAGTGAGCTTGACATACATTGACTGGAAATGATATGACATTTTGTGTAACATCAAAGATAATAAACAATTATTTAATTATTTCCAACAATCTCCATCTTTAGCATTGATGGAAACATAACATTTCATAATGCAATGAAATTTTAGAGCAAGAATAAAGTAAGGAACATATTCTTAGTTTCATTTTGATTCTCATCCTTGATAACTCGACTCCCTCTATTAGTGTGAACTCCCTCTAAATTTAGTTCCTTCCTCTATTAGCAAAACTCTACCTTCAACATCTTCTTCTAATAGAAAATTCCTCCTCTTTGGTATCATACCAAGTTCTTCCTCATTGACATGAAAAAAACTTTCTTTTTATATGACAGAAAAACTCTCCCTCTTTGACATCTCATGCCAAAGATAATATTCGATGAATTTCAATATACCTTATGTACTGATTCATTTGCAATATGCCATTGTTAATATTGGATCAACTGACTAATCTTCAACATGCTCTAGTTAACACATCAGAAAACACTATTTAGTGAGCTTCAGATAGGGGAATGACACCTAACTTACCTCTTAGATACAGAAATGAATCCTTAGGTAATGGCTTAGTGAATATGTCTGCAGTTTGTTCTTTATTATCAACATATTCCAATCTTACCTCTTTATCTTGTACCAATTGTCTCAAAAAATGATAATTTATAGAAATGTGTTTTTCTTTGGTATGCATCATTGGATTCTTTGATATATCAATTACACTAGTGTTATCATAGTATATAACCATTGGATCATTGATTTCTATCTTCATACCTAATGATAGTTACCAAATTATAATTAGAGTAATTAACTATGGTTGCCACATATTCTACCTCTACTATGGATTGAGAAATACAATTATGTTTTTTGCTTGTCCAAGACACTAGTCATTTACCAAGAAAGAATGATCAACCATTGGTGCTCTTTTTGTCATCAGCACTATAAGTAAATAATGCTCAAAATTGAAGTTTAATGTGTAGAAAGTGTGTAGTTTCACACTTTCTACACAATAAACTTCAATTTTGAACATTATTTACTTATAGTTATCTTTCACTGTTGTTTTATAGTTACTTAAGCCTTGTTATAAAAATAAGCTATTGGGTATAGAGAAGTCAATTTGCACACTATTAAAATTTGTGTTTGATGCATTTCCCATAGATGCCATGAAGACAACATATGATATTAAGATATCATTCCAATGTTGAAGAATTCATAGAGAAACATCTTTTAGCAGCTACTGCACCTCAAATATCACTTGAGACAAGCTTAGCTAATTCAAAAATAGTTGAGTTATCTATAACACATTGTTTTGAATGAATATATGTGGTTTCTTTTATAATACCTTATTCATGACATCAAGGCCCTATGCTAAAGCTATTGAGGTATCTTTTGTTTTCCTCGAAGTTTGTAAGCTACTAAATAATTTCTCCAAATAATTGTAATTTATATTTGTAGTGGGCCAGGCTTGTAATGCTTGACATAGGAGTTATATTTTGTAGACATTTATTTGTCCTTAGGCTTTATTACCAATTAAACTTGCATGGTATTACACAAAATAGCATTTAGATGCCATAGATCAATGGTTATCTAGGAAATATGTATACAACACTCATTTTTTTCCAAAAGAAAAGTGGCATGAATACATTCAAATAACAAGCTATGGAGAAATCAACAAGAAAGAAAAGGGGTTGAGAAAAATCTTAAGACAACCATCAAAAGAAGAAGAAGAAGAGTAATGATTTTCTATTTCTTATTTAATTTTTTTTATTTTGTACAAAGAGTAAATTAAGATTATATGTGTATTTGTATACTAATCTTCTTGCAGCCCAAAAAATTTGGGAAATTTTTTGCCATTGTAAATCCTTATCCATGTCTCCCCCTATTGCAAAAACTTGCAATGTCAATTATTAAATCAAGTCAAGTAGTGTTGAGAAATTTATGGACGTCTTATGTAGAAAGAGAAATAAAAAGAAGAAATTTTCCCCTAAAGCCACATCAATGAGCACAAATAAGCATGCAAAGTGTTTCGTAGGGATGAATTATATTTCTATTATTAAAAGAAATTATCTTTAAAAATTGGACAACCAATTCAACCCACATTTGTTGGAGGTGACAACTTGTAAGATTTCATGTCAGAGAGGATAAAGGAGTTTTATACGTTATTGAAAACTTAGTTTCTCTATTTTTTTGGTTAAAAAAAAGGTTCGATTAAAAATTCATATCAAAATTTTAAGTATCAAATTACTATTATATTTTACTACTATGGTCCACATGACATCATATAAAATGAAACTCATAGTTGATGATTAAGTTTGAAAAGTTGTTCTAATTGAGGCTAATGTTGTTGTTGGGTTTGTTAAAGTTGTAGTTGTTGTTACACATTGCATTACTACATCTGAAGCTATTTTTGTTGTTGGGATTGTAGTATTTAAGGCTTTTTTTGTTGATACGGCTGTTGTAGTTGTGGCTAAGGATGCAGCAATTGCTTTTGGTGCTCAATTTTTTCAGCATGACTACTAGTTGCAAGATAACATTAAAATTGGCAACCATAAGAAACTGTATCATATTTTTTTCAAATGATGGAATTTTAACTAAAAAGAGTGGTAACCAACCTTGAACTTGAGTCTAATGCTGCAAAGAAGATGAATTATAGCCCTGTCAAGGACAACATCCAACACATCACTAAACATCATAAACAAAATACTATCCAAACCATTTCTACAAGAAACCAAAAAATGTAAATTCTTGTCAAAACTCATCAAATTAAAATGTATCATACCAAATGGTCAATAAAAATAAAAAATAAAAAAATCTAAAAAAGTAATTGTTGCAAAGAAGGGGTAGTCATCCTTGCAGAGCCTCCTACTGGAGTAGACACATGAAGAGTCCCTTCAATAGGGTCGTTTACTAAAATTTGGGGCCCACCAATATATCACACTTGATGTATATATCAAACAATGATACAACTCTCCTTAAAAGGATTAGTGGAAACTCCCAAATGTTTATAATATATATAAATAATATAATCTACAAAGTGATACTTGAATGGCCTTACCAATGGTGAATGTCCTCCTAAAAATCATGATATTCCATTGGGAGTTGATGGCCTATGATATGGATGTTATCTAACTTGTGGGGATGGTATTCTCATATTTTCTACAACCATGGGCCACTAATTTCGAGGTACACCCCAACCTCCTATGTGGCCTCCACCACTCACAATAGGCCTATATGAGTAGCACAAATGATTTTGATAAATACATTATTTGAAGCCTCCAACTCAAACACATTAAATTACTAATGGCTTACCTAGATCCAAATGACCTTTGTTGTTCATCACCAAAGCTTGGTCCTCTGAACATAGGGACATTTCTAGATAATACAACAAAAAAATTAACACCTAAAATAAGTTGGGAATACACTAGTATTTCAAGATACATATTGATGTAACATATTTTAGGTGATAAGATAAATAGAAGTCTAAACCTTGCATCTCCATCTTTGGGTCTTTTAGGCTCTGCAAACTATATAGTCAAAGGTTGATTGCATCCCTCAAACAACACATTTTCATAAGGATAAAATGTAGTTTACATTTGAGAACTATATCAAAAATAAGCACCCACTGAAGGAAATATTAGTAATTGAAAACACATTGTTTACCTTCATTGTGAAAGCTCCATGTAATTTGTTAACAGCTACCAAATCCATTTCTCTAGATGGATATTAACAAATGCACATCCTACATAAATAATTTAATAGTTAGCAAACCCAATATCAACCTTGAAACACTTTTAAGAATCAAACTATTAAAACCGATAAAATTTTGCCCAACTTTGTTCTGTTTCTATTCATCTTTCATGATATATATGTCATTAACAAGACCAAACTTAGGAAAGATCTATTTGTCAAAAAAATAAAGGATTTTGTGAGCATCACCACAAACTACCATGCCCAATATCTTAAAATTCCAATTATCCACATTGCTCGTTGACCAATGCATTTTGTACTTGTGAAAGACTTTATAAAGATTACCAATACCATACGAGCCTCAAGAATTAGAAGAGGCACCATAATATTTCAACTTACCCATCCCATATATTTATTCATAGTACACTTTATTCACAAAAAGGAGGAGGTGTTGAAAATAAGTAGTGAGGAGGTTAAGGTCAATGCAATTTTTATTTTAGTTGAACTTACTTCAAATTCCTCTATTTGCTTGAAAAAATTTATGACACTTAAGGAAAAAAGGAGGAGAAGGAGGTGACTACTAGTTTTGAAGAAAACAAGATTGATACTATTCATGTTTTAGATGAACTAGTAGTGAAACAAAGATGACAAAAGGGCAGAAGGAGGGAAAAGTTAATTGTAACAAACAATATTGAGGAGGCTAAGAACATAGTAATTGGTGTTCCTATTGAAGCCATCATGAATGATTCTAGATCTCCCAAATGAGTGATCACTCAAAACGGTTTTAAGCCTGAGCATAAGAAGGAGATGTTGCAAACTAGTAGTGAAGAGGAAAAGGTTAATGTAGCTTTTGTCTCAACTGGTACAACTATAAATTTTTTAAATTCCTAGAGAAAAATTGTGACTCGAAGGGGAAAAAATTCAACCCAAAAGGAGGAGATGTAATTAAAAGATACAAAACAAGGAGGCGTGTCACTTAAAAACAATCCTTTCCATCGATTAAGATATAAATAAAAGGAAAAACACATTTCTTTCCAGCATCAAAGAAGGGGATGAAAAGGCAACAAGAAGAAAGAACATATAGTAATACTAATAATATTTAGATCTACAATCCTTTGTATGAGTGTCATGTCTGACATGCATTGCACAATGAATCCATTGATCATTGTTCTCTACTAAAGTTTGTATGCAATTCAGGAATATGATATCAGGATGTGATTGATTATATATAGACATACATATAGACATGTATTAAGCTGCATACCTTTGATTTAAAATATATTTTATTATTGACTTGGGGATATTTTAAAACTAGATTTATGTGTGAAATACTATGTGTTCTTTTTCGCTACTATAGTGAGCCATGGTAGGTGAAATGAGGTATCACAGGTGAGAAAATGGTGATTAGGTCACTTTTGATCTCATGGTATGTAACTAGGGAGTTCCATGGAGCTAAAGGGATTACCTTTAGGCTTTGGGAGGATGGATTATCTAGCCACCTTAATATGAATGTTCCTCATGACCTCTATTGTGGTGACTAGACACATAAGGATGTTCAATCATTGGAAGCAAGATAGAGGTGGCAAGATTGAGAATGGTGATAGGACACCACACTAGATACTCAAAAAAAATGGATGGCATATACCACATGAGGCCAAGAGGGATGGTATATCATCCATTGGGCCTAGGGTAGGGGGTTTCTAAGGTATCAAGTTGTCCTACCTTATAACTTCTATGGTGAAGTCATCTCAAAATTGATTCAAACAATCTATTGCTTTAATTTACATTTCCAATAAAAATCTATTGATTTGATTTACATTTCCAATATGTGCTTATTTCCAACTTAAGAAGTCTAATTATGAGTTATAATTATAAATGATTCCTCACTTATTTGTAGAGTGTCAATCAAAGTGAAAGGTATCTCTAGTCCCTACTTGCTTAGAAGAAAAAGATTGAAACCTAGGGCAAATTTTGCGTAGTGATAATTTGTGGACATTATAGGGTTGATTAACATACTCAAGCTACAATGACCATGTATGAAAATATAAACATGATAATGATGAATGATTAAATTATATTTAATTCCAATTAATTCTTAATGAGGGAGAAAAAATTACTAGGAAAGGGCATCGAGAAAGAAAATAAAATCAAGAAAGTAGAATAGGGTTAAGAGCATAAATTAAATCAGAGGTTGAATATTATATATATATATATATATATATATATATATATATATATATATATATATATATATATATATATATATATATATATATATATATATATATATATATATATATATATATATATATATATATATATATATATATATATATATATATATATATATATATATATATATATATATATATATATATATATATATACAGAGAGAGAGAGAGAGAGAGAGAGAGAGAGAGATTCTATTTTTAAATTAATGAAAATAAATTGTAAATAGGAAAGATAGCCAGCCTTTCAGGTTCACGAGAGATGAAGTAATCAACTTTTATGCTTCTAATAACATACGCCATCCAAAGTATGGAATGGAAAACTAGCCCTCCATGCTCATGGGATAAGAAATAGAGTGGACCAAAATTCCTTACATTCTTGTGGTCTTGATTGAGGATGGCTAACCTTTAAAGATAACTAATGGATGGAAGGATGGCCTATCTTTCATGCTTGCAATAAAAGAGCAATTGACCTTAACATTGGGGCTAGCAAATATTTCAAACAAATTCTTAAAGAAAGAGGGGACCATGATGTCCACTAATGCTTAGTAAAAATAGATTTTATCATGGTTTATGCTTTAATATCAATGGCTTCTCTTATAAAAGGGCCTTCAATTGGTAAATTTATACTCTTAAATGTATAAAATCTCCCATTTTTAAATGGAATTTGTGGTTTCAGTGGGAAAATTCAGAGTATCCCAAAAAGGACATTGTGTTTGAGCTAACCATTATGCATTACTTTCTCCATATAAATAAAATAGATGGAGCTGCCCCTACATGCATAATAATGGCTTTAAAACTACAGGGTTGAAAAGGTAACCATAGTGATGAATAGAAAACTGCCAATGGCTAAAACTGAAAACACAACTAACACCTATATAAACCAAAAGTTTCATCTATAATACAAAAATATTATGTTTCAGCTACATTCCCTATAACTTTTGACTTCCTCAAAAGTCTCTAGGTATGTATGGCTACTACCAAATCATTGTTCTCCATGTTCTTTCCTATGTTTCCAGGGTTACTCAGTTATGCAACACCTTCAGGCTTTAGTGACCTCTTTGTCATGCAACAAGATCTCATTTTTACATGAATCATAAGATCATCACCGATAAAAGGATGTGTTGGCTCCTGATTTAATAGTTTTGAAAATGACCAAAAAACTAGATAAATGCATCTAAGGCTAGCAACTTCCTACGACAGATACACTAGACTGCAGTCTTGGGCCAAATATAAGGCATAACTCCTTCTTCACGTTAGGCTCTGCTAGACCTAGGCGGGTTAACCTTTAAGTTCTAAGATATGGTACCAGTGCATTTAAAACATAAATATGAACTTAATTACTACAGATGTCAACCCCTTATATCTCTTAATAACTCATGAAATGACATAGATCTATAGTAGCTAAATGCAAATCTATGAATCTCATAAGCTAAGTGAGGGTTAGTTCTTTTCAGCCCACTACAAAACATGAAAAACTAAACTGAGTTGATTAATAATGATTTTTTGCAAATGAAATTCATATTAGCTTGCATCTAATTTAGTGATTAGTGCCTTATGCATTGAAACATAGAGTCATTACTAGCAAGATGACCTAACTTGTTCACATTACAATCAAGTTTATCAATTGAAATCCCAAAATCCCATTCTTATGCAATATCTCATTCATACACCAAGAAACCCTATCAAAACACTGAAGCATTTACTTAACTCCTTGAGTCAAAAGCAACAACAGATCTAACATACAACTCATCCAAGTTGCCTTAAATCAAATGAACCTTATCCATTTAATCTCAAAGTTAATAGCACATGAAGAATTAGGAACCAGAATTAGAGAACAATGACTAAACCTTGATTCATAAAATCATCATAATGCTGAACCCTATCAAAGTTTGAAAAATTTCTTACTACTGTAACATAATGAACACATGTGTCTTTATTCGAAATAAACTCATTCTTCTCTACACACACATTCTGATCTAAATTTTTCCCTTGATTAAAACTTACAACAAGGGTATTGATAAGCTTAGTTGAAATTAAAATATCAACACCACATTCATCCTTTCTTTTAAACACATTATACCAGCAATCATTCATAGAAAAATGACCTCTAACTAGTCCATACTTCAAATTATTCTCAGTATGCCTAGTGGTCATAAAAGCTTGATATAATGTCTATGGTTCTTTATCTCTTAGTAGATAATTCATTTTCTTGTCAAATGCATCAAAGTAAATAGCTAGACACATTTGATCATCAAGTCTATAACTCTTAGGGATCTCATTCAGAACCTTTTCAAATGTGATATTAAATTGAGGGACAAGTTCATCACTCTCAATATGAATCCTTGAAAACTTATCATAAGAATTAGATATACTTACCCATT
Organism: Cupressus sempervirens; assembly: GCA_028749045.1. NCBI lineage: Eukaryota > Viridiplantae > Streptophyta > Pinopsida > Cupressales > Cupressaceae > Cupressus > Cupressus sempervirens. The sequence continues at coordinate 204,460,461 of CM053786.1, read as the reverse complement.
CTCAAAATTGCTCCATGAAGCCTGAATCCAACTTACCCCATGATGAAATTGAATGTACTAGTAAGAAAGAAAACTAGTCTCTAGCATCACCTTCTAAGGTCTAAACAAATAACTTCATATGCACATCCTCATGAGAAATCTCATAGTCACCCATCAAAACACTGAACAACTCAACATGATGACTAGCTGAAACAAGATGGTTCCCACTAAACTTAGGCAATTTATTTCTAACATAATTAGGAATGACATTGGGGAAACCATGAATACCATCAAAATTTAATGGCATATACCGCTTGGTAGAAATAGATCTAGGAATTTCACTAACTAGCTACATCTTAGGTGAAATGAATCTTGACATCCTTCAAAGATACAAAACTCATTCACACTAATTCCGATTTGTAATTTGTAGCAGATCTAAGCCCTTCTATCAAATAAACTTTCTTCAAATACACTTCACAACTTAAACACAAGAAACTGAAACTCAATCCAATGAAGTGTATGAACCTTTTAAACTATTCTCCTTCTCCTAGTGCTAAAATCACTTGATGGAGTATACACTTCTATAACTCACTTTCATGGAATAGGAATCACATGAAAACATAAAATATCTTTAGTGTTGTTGCATGAAAACTTTGATCTATTGATTGGCCTAGTGCTGCTCTCAATTCCTCACACCACTGATCATATCCTTATAGAGTCACCATCTCCTTGAGGAGAACTAAATGAAATCACTGATGTCATTCACTTTAACATTTCAAAACTTATGACAACAAATCAAACAACACTTTAAAACTTATTAGTTAAGAACGTATATATATCTTTCTTCTTGTTCAAAGCTTTGACACAACTTTCAGATCTACCTATTTCAATTGAAAACTCTAAAAATAATTTCATGTAACCAATCTAACACTGGTTCAGAGATCCTTTTAGAGAGAGTCACCACTCACAATTATTAGAAAGATTTAACACATGATTTATTACATAACAGATCTAAACTACATCTTTCAACTTATGAGAGTTGAAAATCATCCAACACTTTGAAGAGATACAAACTTTTGATCACTTCTGACTCTAAAATTGCAATAGTATATTGAAAACCAAAATTGACTGAATAGAGTGAAAATAAAACCTAGTAGCAACACAATGTGCACTCAATCCTTCAAATATACAACTATATTCAACAAAGAATCACTGGGGTGCATGACATTTAAGTAAGAAAAGTGGAAAACCACATTAGAGAACTTACTCTTGCAAGTTTTCCATGCACATCTTCCTACTGTATTGAATCCCTTTCTTAAATTCTCAAGGTTTTTCTATCATTCTAATTCAATACAGTCCCCAGTAAAGTCACCATTTTTTTGGCTCCTAACTTAACAGTTTTAAAAATGATCAAGAAACTAGACAAATCCATCTAAGGCTAGCAACTTCCTGTGATAGATACATTAGACTATAGCCTTGGGCCAACTATAAGGCATAACTCCTTCTTCACTTCAAACTCTACTAGACCTAGGTGGGTTAACCTTTAGGTTATGAGATATGGTACCAATGCATTTAAAACATAAATCTGAACCTAATTACTATAGATGTAAACCCCTTATATCTCCCAATAACTCATGAAATGACGCAGATCTATAGTAGCTGAATGCAAATCTATGAATCTCATAAGTTGAGTGAGGGTTAGTTCTTTTCAACCCACTACAAAACATGAAAAATTGAACTGATTTGATTAATAATGATTTTGTGCAAATGACATTCGTATCAGCTTGTATCTAATTTAGTGATCAGTGCCCTATCCATTGAAACACAAAGTCATTACAAGTAGGGTGACCTAACTTGTTTGCATTATAATCAAGTTTATCAACTGAAATCCCCAAATCCCACTCTTATGCAATATCCCCTTCATACACTGAGAAACCCTATCAAAATACTGAAGCATTTACTTAAATCCTTGAGTCAAAAGCAACAATAGATCTAACATACAACTCATCCAAGTTTCCTTAAATCAAATTAACCTTATCCATTTAATCTCAATGTTAATAGCACATGAAGAATTAGGAGATAGAATTAGAGAACTCATAAAATTCATGTAAATCCCCTTTTTTTTTTATCCTTGGAAAGACCAAATACACAAATTGGCAACACAAAATATAACTCAAGATACCTCACATAATCTAGCATCAATTTCCAGTATCTCAGAATGACAATACATGACATGAAATGAAAATCTACACAAGGAGGATATGTGGCCTTTACTGCTAGAGCTCAACTCAATAGTTAGTAAGGAAAACCATCTAAAACCTTGGTTTCAATACTAGAACCCTGGAACCCTATTGGTATTACCCAAAGAAAAACTGCCAACAACCACAAAAGAGAAGAAGAAAGAAAGATATAGGAAGGAAGCAATTCTTGAATTGAATCTACAATTGACATGTGTATCCTTAGAATTCCTTCCCAAGAAGATCAAAAACCTCTCTCTACCTTCTCTCTATTATTGAAAATCAAATCCCTATCATTGTGGCTCTACAAGGCATAAAGAATCTTAGATATTTGGTTCACCATCATAACTGATTTTTGATGCCAAGTTGAAATCATGGTAAAAGTAAAATCAGTTGAAAAGTAATTTCAAGAAGCCAATGTAACCTTTTCCAGACTATTTTCTCCACATTTAGGCTTCAAAAGGTATTCAAATCTACCCCATAACCAACACTAATGCTCAATGAGCAAATTTTCTTGTTCTATCGCCAATGCCCCAAGAAACACAAATTGACTTCAAAACTAAACTAGTGAGCACCTGTACAAAAACTAACTTCAAAATTGGAAAATTCATCTCTTTCTAATTCTAGTGGTATATTGGAGTGCCCATTTTTTATAAAAATTGCCTCTGTTATGTTCTTCTGAAGTTTGGGCTCCCATTTATGGCTTTGCATTTAAAATTGCAAAAATTTAATCCCTTCATACAGTTTGAACTATATTATAAATCAAATTTTAAATAAAATGTTGACCTATAAATGCATTTGAGAAATTTAATATTTTTTAATGAAGTTTGAAATTCCTTCACAATACCCACTAGGGTCAAACTTGGTTGACCGACCTTGATATGTGGCAAGTTCTAATTGGTTTAATTTTTTGCCATGTCATCTCTCCACCTCACTACTAGCTGGTCCAACCACATAGGCACTCACTATGTCACTATACTAACTTCCTTGCATCTTTCCTATAGCAAGTTAACAACCGTCATTGGATTTGCCACGTGGTGCAATCTAGTGATCTTTGAGATTTTTCTGCCACATCATTGCTTGATTATTCTATCTACTACCACTTGGCATTGCTCAATTTGTCAGAAGTTCGATGCACGACCATTTTTTACTCTCATCAAATTTTGGAAGTTTTCTAGCTAGTCACTACCTCGCTAGCCAGAATTTCTCACCACTTTACGATGGCAAGATAGTGAGTCGCTAGATTGTGGTCTTTTCTAGCAACTTATCTTTTATGCTGATGTTATCCCCGTTATTGGCCCATTCTATCAAAATTTATTACATCTATCACCAACAGGGCAGACAGACCCACCATGCAAGCTTGGCTTCTAAAAGCCATGTGTCTTTAAGACACAATGACCCCGACATGTTTGAGTACTTAAAGAACTCAAAACTTTGCGATGGCATCAATGTCGGATATTTCTATTTTTTTTCTTCCCATTCTCTGCACTGTGCTACTTCCTCCTCAGACTAGAGATTTTTCCTTGGTCACTGTGGCTCTCAACCTTCATGTCCCTCCTTTACATGCTAATGACTGGACTCTTCATGACATCTTTTCCTTGCAAAAAGCTTCCTCATTATTTCAGCATATAATCTTCTTCTAGCATGGAATTTTGAAGTCTTATTTGACATCTTTGAATGTATTTTCTACAAATTTTCCTGTCACCAAGAATCTTTCCCTGTTATGCTACATTTATGCTATCTTCTTGCTTGTTGACAGATTCTTCCTCTTTGTTTCGACAGTGTCCATGACTTCTCCACCTTAGTAGCAAGCCCATTCATAATACGCATGTACTTTGGCTCATATTTATTAGCACTCTCAAGGCTATAATAGATCAAGCCAAATCTAGTAGATTTCCCATCTCCGAATTATGTTTCAAACCCAAACACAAATATTGTGTATAGATCTCTCACTTTATACAACTTTGCAAGTTTATCCTTGAGCTCAACCTTACAGACATTGGGTCTTCCAGAGTGAAAAATGCTGATTACAAACTACTTCCCTTTTTATTTGACACTGAGCTTCTTCATCCCTCTTATTTTGTGATGTGTCCTTTCACAACATTTCCTTCCATGATAGCTAGGCTGATGGGCCGCAACCCAAGAATAGAATGGACACAACAGAAAAGGGAAATTGTATTAACTAAGAAAATAAGCTAGTAAAAATAGTACAAAGAAAATAAACTTCAAAACATGCCCTAAGGGCTTACAATAACATATATCTGGAGATAATTTCTCCTTTCAGTACCTCCTCTCAAACTCCACTCCGAACTGCCTTTTACAATGCCAAAAATCTCCTTAAATAGACCCTGGAGGGTTAAGGACTAGGAGTACATTCTAGAAAGTGCTAGTAGGCATCCCCCGACCAAATAAAAGGTTCCAAAAGCTGCGTTAGAAGTCGGTGCAAATCTAGAAGAATCCAGAAATGGTAACCGAACTTTCGAGAGGCATAACTTTTGAACTGTAGCTCCGATTGATGAACCGTTTACATTTTTGGAAAGCTCTCAGAGCGCTCTATAGCCCTATGGAAAAGCTTTGATCATCCCCCTTTTTTGGTCCTTTTCAAGGTCATTTAATGCCCCTAACTTGACTTTGAAGCATTCTTAGGAGGTCTCCAAAACCCAAAAAAATTGCAATAACTTTCAAACCGTGGGGCCTTTTGACCTAATTCTAATTTTTGGAATGCTCTAAATCACAATTACATTCATCTGGCCAATTTACACCTCCTAGTTCACCAAAATAATGGCCCAATTACATGCTCCTATTTTTTCAAGATTTTCTAGCACACTGATGGTGGAACTGTGAGAGTTGGAACCTTTATTTGACCCAAATGGGTGTCCAAAAATGCAAACACATGAAATAGAAACTAAGTCTAAGTACATTTTTTGGGTGACACAGGATTGCCCTTATACCTCTGGATGCTCCTACATCAGACACCTAGGGTAGATTGAAAAGTGACCCTATCACTTTATGAATGGTAGAGGAAATCCCAAATAGGAAACCTCAGCTGCTGAAATCCAAGTTGAGTCCTCGATTGACCGTCCCTTCCACTTCACCAAATACTCTTCATACTGCCTATTTTTGGTACTCCTACCCACACAATGATCTAGAATGTCTTCTATCTGCTCCTTCTTAGAAGCAAGAATTGGACATGGCTCTAACAGAAGCTCCTCATCTGCACCATCATCATGATACTCTGTTAAATCTGCAATGTTGAAAATGGGAGAAATGTGAATACCATCTGGCAGCTCCACCTCATATGCATTTCCTAAGTCATGTTTCTTCAAAATTTTGTAGGGGCCAAATTTTTTCATTTTTAGCTTGTTGTAAGTACCGGTTGGAAATATTTCTTTTCGTAAGTGCACCATGACTAGATCCCCTAGTTAGAATTCCTTATGTCTTCTAGTTTGATCAGCCCTAGCTTTATACTCTTGATTCACCTTGGTAATGTGTGCTTGAACCTCCTCATGTAGATGCTTGATATGTTCAGGAAATTCCTCAGCTTCAGCACTTGTCCTCTCCACTTGTTCTATCTTCCTCAGCTCTGGTGCAGTCCTTGGGCTATTCCCATATACAATTTGGAATGGTGATTTTCTAGTACTCCTATTTATAGAGTTATTATAAGCAAACTCTGCCTATGGTAAAATCAAATCCCACCCCTTGGACTTATCCCCAACTAAACATCTCAGCAAATTGCCCAGACTTCTATTTACCACTTCTATTTGGCCATCAGTCTGTGGGTGATGTGTGGAACTGAATTTTAGGTCTGTTCTCAACTTCTTCCACAATGTCCTCCAGAAATACCCCACAAATTTAGTATCTCTGTCAAAAACTATGCTCCTTGGAAGACCATGTAGTCTTACCACCTCTTTGAAAAACAAGTTTGCAATATGGACAACATCATGAGTTTTGTGGCATGGAATGAAATGTGCCATTTTGGAGAACCTATCAACCACCACGAATACTGAGTCATTACCCCTTTGTGTCCTTGGCAATCCAAGAACAAAATCCATACTTATGTCCTCCCATGGCCTTGATGGAATAGGCAATGGCTGATATAGGCCAGTATTGTGACTAAACCCCTTGGCAACTTGACAAACCTAGCAACTTTGTAAAAACTTCTTCACATCCTGTGAAATTTGAGGCCAAAAATAATGTTCTCTAAGAATGGCAATTGTCTTATCTCGACCAAAATGTCCTGCCATCCCCCCACTATGTTTCTCCTTAATCATATTTTCTCTCATGGAACTCCTTGGAATGCACAATTGACTACCCTTGAACAACATGCCATCCTAAATCAAATAGTCTAACCACTTGGTTCTGTCTACAACAACAGGTTCTTTACAAGCTTTCCATGCTTCAGCAAAATCAGGATCTTCGGGGTACAAATTCTTGAGTTCATCAAACCCAACTACTTCAACCTGCATTGTTGTAAGCAACAACCGTCTCCTACTTAGTGCATCTGCAACCCTGTTAGATTTTCCACTTCTATGCTTCAACACAAATGTATAGCTCTGCAAGAACTCTACCCACTTCGTATGCCTCTAATTCAATTTAACTTGGCTATTTAGGTACTGTAATGCTTGATGATCAGTATACAAAACAAATTCTTTTGGAAATAAATAATGCCTCCATTTCTTTAAGGCCTGAACTATTGCCTAGAACTCTTGATCATAAATAGAATACTTCTTCTTTGCATCATTCAATTTTTCTCTAAAATATGCAATAGGCTTACCTTCTTGGCTTAATACAGCCCCAATAGCACTGCCACTGGCATCACAATCCACCTATAAAACCTTTCTAAAATCTGGAAGTGCCAACATAGGCTGTTCTGTTACCTTCTTCTTCAGCAATTCAAAACTTCTCCCAGCTACTGCAGTCCATTTGAACTCTTTTCTATCCCCTCTTATTGTATCAGTTAGGGGTGCACATATGCCACTGAAATTCTTAATAAACTTCCTGTAGAAACAAACCAGACCATGAAATGATCTTACCTCAGTAGCAGACCTTGGAGTAGGCCATTCCAAGATGGCTTTTACCTTCTCTGGATCCATTTTGAGACCTTCAGGTGATATAACAAACCCCAAATAGACTAACTCCCTTTTTGCAAAGTTACACTTCTTTAGATTAATTAACAATTTCTCTTCCCTTAGCCTTTCAAGGACACTATCAATATGCAGTAAATGTTCTTCCAAAGTCTTGCTGAAAATTAAAATATCATCCAAATAAACAATAAAATTTTTTTCCAAGAACTTCTTAAGTACCTCATTCATGAGCCGCATGAAGGTGCTTGGGGCGTTCGTCAATCCAAAGGTCATGACTAACCACTCATAAAGACCCTCCTTGGTCTTGAAGGTTGTTTTCCACTCATCTCCTTCTTGAATCTATATTTGATGATAACCACTCTTTAGATCTATCTTTGTGAAGTACTGAGCTCCACTCAAGCAGTCCATAAGGTCATTCATCCTTGGCAAAGGAAACCGGTACTTGATGGTTATCCTATTTATAGCTCGAGAATCTGTACACATCCTCCACTCTCCATCCTTCTTTGGTGCAAGTACTGCAGGTACTGCACATGGACTTAGGCTCTCTCGAAGAAATCCCTTCCTCAATACCTCCTGAACCTATCTATTTAGCTCCTCTATTTCAGTAGGAGTCATCCTGTGAGCAGCCTTGTTTGGCAAACTAGCTCCTGGAATGAGATCTATCTGATGACTGATTTTCCTTATTGGTGGCAATCCATCTGGAACATTATCAGAGATAATATCTCCAAACTCCGCTAGTAAATCTGAAACTTCAAGTGGTATTCCACTACTACCTTCTTTATCTTTCCTAGGAATCAAAGCATAGCACATATGCTGATGTTTCATGCCATCTAAAAATTTCCTCCCATCAACAAGACAAATCCTAGCACTGCTACATACCTTTTCACCTTCCTTTTTCATGGGCTTCAATTTGTGGTGAACTCCATCCTTTGTCAGAGAGTATGTGTTTGCATGTCCATCATGTACTGCATTTCTATCAAACTGCCATGGTCTACCCAATAATAGATGGCAAACATCCATCGAAATAACATCACAAAGAACTTCATCATGGTAACTCCCAATTTTCAATTTCAGTAAAATTTTTTCACTTACCAGGACCTTATGATCATCTTTTACCCAAGCAATTCAATAGGGCTGGGGATGTTTCTCCCTCCTAAGCTTCATCTTAGAGACCATCTCTTATGATACCAAGTTATCAGTGCTACCACCATCAATGATCATGTTCAACACTTATCCTCACACTTGCATCAGGTATGGAACAAACTCCTTCATTGTCCTAGTTCAATCTCACCACTTAGTAGGACTCTTTCATTTACTAAGGTCTCTCCTCTTTTTGCATCCTCTGAATGTGATGATTGTGCATCCTCATCCACATGAGCAACCCTAGCTTGGCCCTCAGTTCTCCTATCTGTCCTTCCTTGTCACTGAGGGCATTCAAAGGAACAATGGCCCTCTTTATTGCAATGGAAATAGGTACCATGAAAGCCTTCTCTTCCTTGTCCACGTCCTCTACCTCTTCCTCTCTAATTTCCAAAGTCTTGGTCATGGGAGCGGTTGAAACCCTCATTCCTCTGGTTCCTGCTACTACCCTCATCTTCATTTTTCTTTTGGGTTTCATTGCGGCCTCCAGATGACCTACCACTTCCCCTTCCTCCTTGATTGTGCCCTCTTTGTCTTCCTTCAAACCTTTTATTCAAATTCTCTTCAACTCATAGGGAAAACTAGTATGCCTCTTCAACGTTGGTCATTCTTACCAGACTTAATTCCTCCTAGATGCTAGGTCACAACCCATCCTCCTAGATGCTAGGTCACAACCCATTGATATAACAACCAACCTTCTCCTTATTTGCTTCTAAATGCCCCACTCTAATCAAGAGTTAGTAAAATTCCTCTATATATTCTTGGACTAATCTTCCTGCTTGCTTTAACTCATGCATCTTCTTAAACAAATCAAGCTCGTAGTCCACAGGAATGAACTGCTTCTTCAATTTGTCCACCATGCGATGCTATCTTGTGATATTCTCCTTTCCTCTTCTGTTTCTTTCCAATTGGACCTCTTGCCACCAGATTTTGGCATGGCCCTTTAGTTTGGCCTTTGCAAAATTAACCCTATCTGGGTCCCTGATATCCTCATACTCAAAGTATTATTTCAGTTCATTGATCCAATTGATCAACTCATCTGGTTTTAGATTTCCAGAAAATGCACCCACTTTGATTGTAGGTCTTTTTCCAAACTTAGTAATGGCCCTAAAAAGCCTTTCCTCTACATGATTCAAAACTTCCCCATCAAATTCCCCTTCTGGTTCTATTACTTCTTCTTCATTGTCATCCTCACTATCATCACCTGCGACAACATTTGCTCCTCTACGGAGCTCCTCTTGCAATGCTTGCACTGCCTTTGGAGGGCTCTAACCTCTTTAGGATTAATAGCTCTAGCCCTTCCACCATGCTCTCTTTGTGAAGGCATCTTCTAACTCAAACCCACAACCACACAGTCCTAGTGCAAACTGCCTCACAGTACGCACTCTATTTACACATTCAAGAAAACCAGCTCTGATACCACTTGATGGGGACACAACCCAAGAATAGAATGGACACAACAGAAAAGGGAAATTGTATTAACTAATAAAATAAGCTACTACAAATAGTACAAAGAAAATGAACTTCAAAACATGTCGTAAGTGCTTACAATAGCATAAATTTGGAGATAATTTCTCCTTTCAGTACCTCCTCTCAAACTCCACTCTGAACTTCCTTTTACAATGCAAAAAATCTCCTTGAATAGACCCTGGAGGGTTAAGGACTAGGATTACATTCTAGAAACTACTAGTAGGCATCCACCGACCAAATAGAAGGTTCCAGAAGCTATGTTAGAAGTTGGTGCAAATCTAGAAGAATCTAGAAATGGTAACCGAACTTTCGGGAGGCATAACTTTTGAACTGTAGCTCCAATTGATGAACTGTTTACATTTTTGGAAAGCTCTCGAAGTGCTCTATAGCCCTATAGACAAGCTTCATTCACCCCCCACTTTTTTGGCCTTTTTGAGGTCATTTAATGCCCCTAACTTAACTTTGAAGCATTCTTAGGAGGTCTCCAAAACCCAAAAAAAACTTCAATAACTTTCAAACCATGGGGCCTTTTGACCTGATTCTTTTTCTGAAATGCTCTAAATCATAATTACATTCATCTGGCCAATTTACACCTCCTAGTTCACCGAAATGATGGCCCAATTACATGGTCCTATTTTTTCAAGATTTTCTAGCACACTGATAGTGGAACTATGAGAGTTGGAACCTTTGTTTGACCCAAATGGGTGTCCAAAAATGAAAACACATGAAACAAAAACTAAGTCTAAGTACATTTTTTGGGTGACACAGGATTGCCCTTATACCTCTAGATGCCCCTGCATCATAGGCCCTTGCTATTTTTTGGGTCAGAGCAATAACATTAGTCACAACTTCCAAAAAAATTGACAATTAATACAGCCAATGCCTCCTTCATTCAAAGGCTTTGTATTCTTTTGGCTTTAGCTAGAAAAATTTGAAGACCACCAATTCCCATCTACATTGAAAGACTCTTGAAAGTTATGAAGAGAATCCCTAGCTATGTGTTTTGCATGAATATGACATCTCAATGTGGAAATTGGGAGCAATTACAGGAGTGTGGAAATTGGCATCACAATCATGGAGAGAAAGCTATTGAAATGCAAACCCAATAAGACATGGCAGTTCTACCACCACACATTGATATTTGCATAATGATAAATAAAAAAATGCTCCACCTCTAGATTCGTCATTAAACCTTAGCTAAAGCTGGCCATTTCCATATTCAACTTATATTGAAATTATAACCTCTTGTCTTATTGTTATAATCCCCTTTTTAAATCCTTTTTCATGACTTTTCTTTCTCTTGCAATAGAGCCTTTATTCTGCAAATGGATTGTTATTGAGATTTTCTCCAGCTATGGAGCCTTGGTCTTCCACCTTTTTGTGCCATGGGTTGCTCTAAAGATGCCTCCCCGTCCCCTGTAGACTAACACAATTTGACTTATCTTTTGTCTTGTGGTTAGATTAGCAAAATCATCATCAAAGTTGTCCAATGTATAGAGAAGCCCATTTCTTGAATGCTTTAGATGTTTTTAATCCTTTTTGCCATGTTTTGGAAGAACTTTACTAAGTCCTTCCTTCAATTGTTTCATGCAAGCTTCAAGATTTACTCTTTCTTTAGACATTTCTTTACTTTTAGCTGCAAATGTTTCAATTGCCTCTTTGTTCACATTTCTCATGATCTTCATGTTATTAGTCACTGGTGCTAGACCATTTAATAATTCACTCTCATGTGCATAACCTACAAATTCGTTTGATCCTAAGAAATTCATGTGTTCACCCTAAAGATCTTAATGATAATAATCATTATAACCTATTCATGGAAAATTTTAGTCCCAATATGGCTTAATAGCCTGATGCAATTAATTGGGCCCAAAAGCGGGTCCAGCTAAAAATAATTTCAATTTTGGACAACTGACAATTGTAACTAATCCATTCATCACCTTATACAGATTAAACTCAAATTTGAGCATTGATTGATCATTTAAAACTCATTTAACTATTGATCTACAAACTATAATTTTGTGCTTATGGGGCCTGTCAGTTGGCTTTAAAAATTGATCCAAACAAGTAACTATGCTCTGAAAGCTGGAATGATGATACTTTGTTCCACATACTCCTATCCTGTCAAATCTCATCTCATGAAGAATTTTGGGTTAAAAGATATTGACCATCAAATTTACCCTTTCAGAACTACCTGCAAGAAAACATGTTAGAAAACACTAAATCGCATTCAATTTTGGCTTCAAAAACTAGGCAAACTGTTAGTTGGGAAAATGAAAAGTGGGGTGTTTGTTATTTGTCATGAGGACATTATGGATCTGTGATTTGGGCTCGTGATGAATGACAAGGTGCAAATGGCAAGTAGTCAAAGTAGGCTACTTGGATTTTGCAGATTGAAAACACTATCAAAAAGGTGATTTTTGCAAATGGAATTGACCTAGGAAAGTGTGCAGATGAATTCGTCAAGACCTAAAAACTGGCGCACTTGAAGTATTATTAGAGGACAACATAGTGGTATAATTTTTTCTTCCTCGCGTATCACAAATTTCAAAGTATAACATCATGAATAGGGGTACCAAACAATCTATACTTTGACACTAATAAAAAGATAGAAATTGCATTTGAAATTGCATTTGAAAACTGATCAAACAGATTCATCATAAGCTGAAACTTGAAACATAACAAGTCTCTGACATCTACAATGCAATGCAAAAGGAATTTTCACATTTTTGTCAACTGGGTCAAAATTATAACATGTCAAATAGGGCTTCCCAGAATTACGTGCAAAGTGCATCAGCATGAAAATAGTAAACTACCAAGTTTGAGGGATTCAAAACCTAGTCAAATGGACTCAAAATGACTCAAAACTTGGAACATATGTTCTTTGGTATGGAAACTAAATACTTCCAAAGCAGCGAGTCATGAAACATTTCTAGGTGCAAGGTATTCAAATGCAAACAAGGCCTTCTATCACTATTTGACACTTGGGGTAAAATGCAGATTTGAAACTAGCTCAAAATGAGACTTCATGAAATGGCTCAAAATCTTAGTTTAACTTCGTGGAACAAGTGGATAGGCTAAATGGAAGGTGTTAGAAACATTGAACACCTCTTAGTCCTCAAATGGATAGTTGGGTACAAACTCATCAAAAAGCATTCATAGGGCATTGATTCTTTTAAAATTTGCAATATGTGACTGAAAATTTACCATGCAATTTTTAGTCCCAACAAGATGCAAAGCCAGGTGAACTCTATAGCTCATCTGGGTATTGCTTCAAGTAAAAGGGTTATCATCTTTTTTTCATCAACTACCATAAGCATACTCATAGGGGCTTGCAGGTTATATCTCCCAAAAACATCTATATCACTTAAGGTTGGCCAACCGAACAACTAATGACTGCTACTTCTACTATTTTAAATTATTCAATGAAGTTGGTAAAATATGGTCTTTTATTTTAAGTGTTTCACTTTCATGAGATCTTCGTATTCTTGTCATTGAATTCTCTTTATTAAACAAGAGAAAAAAATCAAAACTTGGAATTAGGTAAACTAGGAAGTTATATAAAAGTAGATCAAGCTATTTAAAAGTATTTGCCACATATAGCATATACTAGTTCAGAGGAAAGAAAGAAAGTCTCTAAATCCTCAAACTATTCTTCATTTAGGTAATCCTAGATTGGTAGTTCTTAGTATTTACCATCAAATTCATAATCACATGCAAAAAACCAAAATAGTGAAGGTACCTTAGAATTGACAAAAGGTGATGTTTCCAAAGAGCTATCTAAAAAGAAAAAAAACATAAAAAATTGCTGACCAGCAATACTGGAGCATCGAAAAATAGCTATCCAAGATTAATATTATGTAGGAACTAAACCAAGCTTAACCTATTAATAAAATTAGTAATTTATTAAAGATATATTGGTAAAGATAATGGGATTTTCATCTTAAGTTGGAATTACTATTTCATGACTATATTTGGGTAAATCCCAAAAGTTGAGATTATAGAGCCACAGTTGTTTTTAAACACAATTTAAAAAAAATTAAGAACAATACTGACAATCAAGATTAATGGTAAATTTCAAGGATTTTTATTTGGCAAAAAGTTTTAATTCATGAACATACAGCCAAGAATCCAAATCCAATCATTAAATACTCAAAAGAAAAAGATTTGGGCTTTCATTTCAAAATGTAATTCTACATGATGGCTTGAAAGGTGATTCCTGCTATACAAAAATATATTAGATTAGGAAGAATCAAGATGTATTTCATATAGAAAATTAAACAAGTGCAGACTACAGACAATACTCACAATTCAAGAGAGACAAAGATTTCAACAATTTGTTTATGGCAACAAATGACTTTACTAAACCCAATAAATATACAAATTCAATCACAATAAAAAACAATTGGTTCAAGTTTTGTACTAATAGGAATGTGAATTTGACATATAAAAAAATGAAAACTATAAGAAAGAAACTTAGATTAGGATAGGACTTAATCAACATAGAATACAAATGAGACAAGTGAAAATAAGACTTATATTCAAGGTGCAAAATAGATTTCAAAGATATATTTGAGTCAAATACAAATCCAACAAACCAATTAGGAAAGAAAAGAAGTATATATTAGCCACAAATAACCAAATAGGTTACCAAGTTTATGAATTTAGAATGTATACAGTATAGATAGCTTAGAATTGACAAGAGGTGATGTTTCCAAAGAGCTATTTGGAGAAAAAAATTATTGCTGACCTCCAATACTAGGGGATAGACAAATAACTAGCCAAGATTCATTCATCTTGATGGTGATCATTGGACCATAACATCAAAGCATTACTCACACAAACAATTGAGAATTCTAATATGGGTGCTATACAACTGAAAATAAGTCATTTAATATAAAAGCCTTCTAGAAAAGAGTTGTGATCAATATTCAAAATTCATCAGCATTTTAGAAGACACCACTTGATATCACTCTGCACAAATTTACTATTAGAACAAGGGCTATAAGGGTGAGCAAAAGGAGGTGTTAAAAATTGGCAGTGAAGAGGATAAGTTTAGTGTAGTTTGTGTCTCAGTTGAACCCACTTTAACTTCTATGAAGTGCCTAAAAAATGTTGTGTCTTGCAGGGGACAAAAATGCAGCCTCAAGGAGGAGAAGCTAATGAATGTCAGCTCTGAAGAATACAAGATTGATGTGATTAATGTTCAAGGTGAACCTACAAATTAACATAGCTCTGACACAACTATAATCAAGCACCTTACATCTATAGAATCTAAGCTCAATTACTAGTTGATTTAGTTTTCTAAATTGTTTTGTGCTATGAAATTTTAATTTTGTAAACAAACTCTTGGTTTATACCATGATCTATCAGCTGGCCTCTAGGTGTTAATAAAAGAGGATGAAATGGTGGAAATAAGGGAGAGCTATTTGTAACTAATAGTATTGAGGAGTCCAAGAACATTATAATTGATTTTCTTGTTGAAGCCACTATGAATGTTTCTAAATCTTCCAAAGGAGTGGTCACTTAAAAGGGCCGTAGAGGTGAGCATAAGAAGGATTTGAAAAATAGCAACAAAGAGGATAAATTTAATGCATTTTGTGTCTCAAATAAACCCATGTCAACTTCTTTGCAATGTCTAAAACAAGTTGCCACTCGAAGGGGACATAGGAGTAGTAACTATGAGGAGAAGGTGGTCAATGCTAGCTCTAAGGATGTTTTTGATGTACCTATTGTTAATCAAAGAGGACAATATGGTGGGAAAAAGAAAAATTCACTTGCTACTCAAGGTTCTCAAGAGATCAAAAACATTGTAATTGATGTTCCTATTGAAGTCACTGTCAATGTTTCCAAATCTACCAAACAAGTGGTTACTTGGAAGGGCTATAAGTGTGAGCACAAGAAGTGAGATTTCTTGAAAGCTAATGTTGAAATGACTATGAATTCTTCTAGGAACCCAAAATAAGGAGTAACTCAAAGGGTTGTAAAATGTGGTGAATTATTGGTAAATGATACTATCAGGGAGTCCAAGAATGATACAACTTACATTTTTGTTGAAGATAATGTGAGTACTTCTAAGTCTTTCGAGAGACTAGTGCATGAGATGGTATTGGAAGCTAAAGAGAGAAAGGCCAATGTAGTTAGCATCCCAGTAAAAGTCACTACTAAGTGTTCCAAAAACCTCAAGCATGTGGTCACTCAAAGAGGAAGAATCGATAAACATGAGGGGAGCAAACTAGTCACTATGATTTCTTATGAGTGCTAGACACCAATAGTGGTAACTGACAATATCGAGGAGGTCAAGAACAAAAAGACTAACATTTATGTTGAAGATAATGTGAACGCTTCTCAATCTCCTAGAAGAGTGGTCACTTGACAAGAGAGTAAAGTGGGGAGCAAGGAGGTAGTGAATGCTACTACAATAGCAATGTTTTCACCAATAGAAGAAGAATCAATAGAGAAGAGGAAGTTCTAGAAACTAATTATGTTGAGGGAGCCAAGAATAGCATGATTTATAGTCTTGTTGAAACCTCTCTAAATTTTGAAGATAATGCTTCCATTGAAGTGACTAGAAATACATCTTTAGAACATGTAAATGCCAGCCCTAAAGAGATCAAGGTTGATGCAAGTGGTATGTTAGATGAAAGTATTCAGGGCCAAGGGGAGTCAAGTTCCAAGGGAAATGAGGCTAAAGTATGTGAAATTGTCCTATAATTTGTTGATAGGAATAAGCAATCAAGCTCTGGATGTGAGGTTGATATAGACTCTATTGTTAATGAAGAGGATGCATGTGAATTAAGGGACTCCAACAGATGCGAGGAAGAGGATTTAAATGATGTAAATGAAATAGAACCATTCCCAGATCAAGATGTGGAGATATTAGTATAGAGGATGTCACATGGTGATTTTTCCAGTGACCAAGAAGGTGGAGATTTTGATGTTGATAACTTCAATGAATCTCTTGGGTTTATAGAAGAGGAAACCAATCAACCTCATGGTGATTCTACCCTTGTGCAAGAAAATGGAGAAATTGAAAAGAAACTAGACAAAGTTGATGCTTCCTTATATTTGGCTACAAAAGATAAGCTTTGGAGAAGCAAATAATGGCTAGAAGGATAGTTTTTATTGATAATTTTTTGGACAAATCTCTTGAGTCTCTAGAGAAAGATTCAAACCTTCTATGTGAAGCTGGTCTAGAATTCTCTATTGATGAAGTGAGTCCAAATGAATTAAGGGAATTTAGCAACTACAAGGAAAATAATTTCTACAGTGTAAAGGAGAAGGAAATCAACCCAATTCAAGATCTAGAAATGCCACAAGAGAGTGCAACATATGGTGATTCTCTCAATGACCTTGAAGATGGAGATTTTGAAAAGAATCTAGAGAATGTCTATTGCTACTTAGATTTGGCTACAAAAGGTGATGATTATTTGGAGTAACAAATAGAGGCAGGTGATGGTATGATATCTGCAAGCACATTTTTTGTCAATAATATATTGGTTTCTGTAGAGTCCCTAAAGAAAGGTTAAAACCTTTCATGTGAGGGTTATATAGAATCTTCTATTTTTATGAGGTTGTACATAATTAAAAGATTCTAGTGGCATTGAGGATGAGGATTTGAATAATGTAAAAGAAAAGCAACTTTGTCTGATTTAAGTTGTGGAAATATCACAACAGAAGGTATCATATGTTGATTCAACTAGTGACTAGGAAGATAGATATTTTAATTTTAAGGAGTATATAGAAGAGAAAACTAATCAACCTCATTGCAATTCTAACAATGGCCAAGAAGGTACAAACTTTGAGAAGGAACTAGGCAATGTTTATACTTACTCAGATTTAGCCACAGAAGATGACAAAGCTTCATGGGAGAAAACAAAGACTAGAAGTAGAGTCTTTATTGATAATATATTTGATGACTCTCATGAGTGTATAGAAAAATATTCAAAACATCCATGAAAAGATTGTCTAGACTTTGTTGTTAATGAAGAGGATGGACACAAATCAAGGGATTCCAATAGCTTTGAAGAAGGTAATTTCAATGCCAAAGAAGATGTAGCTTTTGAGGAGAAATCAAAGAGAGTTTATACAAGCTTAGATTTGGCTAAAATGCATGATGATTCTTTGGAGGAGAAAACAATAGTTGATGATGGTATGATAGCTGGAAGCATAGCTTATGTCAATAATATTTTGGAAAACTATATGGAG